>SJYA01002689.1:215093-296305 GCA_006410615.1 Neotragus moschatus
TTGCCTTTTACACATGTGAGTGTTCTGAGAAAGAGTTCATAGGCTTCACCGCACCGGCAAGAGCTCACAGCACAGGAGCAGCTGCAGAACGCTGGCTAGGACCCAGGAGCAATAGTGCCCAGCATGCCCGAGGGCCACCTGCACTGTAAGCCAGTCTTGTGTTCATATTTGGACATTGGGCCAATGATGCTGGACAATAAACATAAGGAGGAAGACAGAAATGTGATGGAAGGTCTAACACAGCAACCAAAGCTAGACATTAGAAAAAGGGAGNGAACGCTGGCTAGGACCCAGGAGCAATAGTGCCCAGCATGCCCGAGGGCCACCTGCACTGTAAGCCAGTCTTGTGTTCATATTTGGACATTGGGCCAATGATGCTGGATAATAAACATAAGGAGGAAGACAGAAATGTGATGGAAGGTCTAACACAGCAACCAAAGCTAGACATTAGAAAAAGGGAGGAAACGATGCTCAGAGACATTGGTTTAGCTTGGCACCTGGGCTGGATGAGGATGTTAACAGTAATGATGGAGGGAGGAGAGAGAAGGGGCAAGATAGGAAAGGGGATTAAGGAGTACAATCCAGTAAGTGTAAAATAAATCAGATAGAAAAATGCAATGTACAGCACAGGAAATATGGCCCATGTTTTATAATAATTTTATATAGAGTATAATCTATAAAAATATCCAGTTACTATGTAGTACATCTGAAACATATAATGTTACGTCAAGTATACTTCAATAAAAATAAGTTAAATTAAAATAAATAAGTATAAACAGAGGAAAAACAAAACAAATAACTGAGTCATGCATAAAAGCATGCATGCTAAGTCACTTCATTTGTGTCCAACTCTTTGCAACTCCATGGATTGTAGCCCACCAGGCTCCTCTGTCCATGGGATTCTCCAGGCAAGAATACTGGAGTGGGCTGCCATGCCTTCCTCCAGGGGATCTTCCTGACCCAGGGGTCGAACCCGAGTGTCTTATTCTCCTGCAGGCAGGCAAGTTCTTTAACACTAGCACCCACTGGGAAGCCCTCCAAAGACTATATATACTCAAGTAAATGTGAAAGTTAGGCTTCAGATGTAAGTTAATTTGTCTCAAAGATTGTAATCTTTACAGTAATATACACTATCTCTTACATAATTTACCACAATACTTTGTAATGCTTATTTCCTTCCCCTACAAGCTACTAAGGTCCATATATGCAGAGAATACAACACTCAGCTTTGAAGTCTTTATGTCAAATAGAATGCCTTGTGCAGAGTGAACATTCGGTAAATAAATAAATGAATGATTAAATGAATAAAGGTAAGCACAACCACTTTATTTAAACTTCTGCTGGATGCTCTATTAAAAGAAAAATCTTGGAACTCCACTACTTTTCTAGGCATGCTTGTGCCAACAAGATATGCAAGGCTGGATATACGGATAGCTGGAGAGCTTTATTCTGGATGATGAAGAGTTGGTTGGAGGCTATTGTTCTCTGTCTCCAGGCAAACCAGGTGATTCATCACATGGGGAGGGAGAGGATTCTTGGAAAAGGAATCTGAGAGGATGTTAGGGTCAGAGAGAGGATGTAGAAGTTGAACCACGGTTCACACAAGAACTGGGAACGACTCCAAAGGGCAAGGAATCCCAGAAGAAAAGAATTTATTTCTATCTTTTTTTGAAATTCCATTCCATTGTATGAGCCATGTTGAAAGGGCAGGGAAAGAAAAGGAAACATAAAGCTTGCATTTTCCTCAGTTGTCCTTTATGAAGCAGCTGGAACACAATGGGACGAGAACTAGACATGCAGTGAGAAAGACTGGGGTTCAAATCCTGTACTCTGACACGTATTAGCTATGGGCAAACTACTCAATATGTTCCTCTCTCATCTGCAAAACACGATTGACAATATCCAACTTATAAGTTGTAAAGGAGGTTAAATGAGATAATTGCCATGAAAATGTCTAGCGTGGTGTCAGCCACATATTAAATGTTCCAAATATGTTTATGGAGATCACTAAGAAAAGCCCCTTCCTAAATATTTTCCAGAAAGACCATCCCATGCTGGGAACTGTTGGACAGGCTAGTTCATGATAGCAAGGAAGACTTGACCTTCTGCATCCTCACTGATTAGACAGCTGGACAGCCTTGCTGAGAGACTAATTTGAAACAAATGTCGACCAGAAATACACTTTCTGAGCAAACTCTCCTGTTGAGTGTTTGTGACTGTGGAAAGGATTCTCTAAATCTCTTTCTACTTGTATTCAACACAGATCTGGTGGTGATTATGAGTTAGGTACAATTCTAGGCTTAAACATACAAAAATAAAGAAGACAGTGCCCCACTTCTCTAGGAAATGCGGTCTGGTGAGTCATGAGATGCTTAATAGATGCTTTTGCTTGTCTGGGAGGGATCCTGTATTGATTCTGTTAAGTGAGCAGATTCACCAGCTGGTTTATCCAACTCCTTCATTCCTAGTACTTTCACATAGTGTCTCATTTAATTCTTAATGCAATCTCACATCTTGTAATGTGTATCTATGTAAAATTTAGATGACAAAGTGGAAATTGAAAGGTTGGATATTAATTTCAAGTTATTCAATTAAAAAGAAATAAGCCACTTTAAAAATTGAAAATATTTGTTATATGTAAAGGCAGTACCGAAGAATATCCACATGCAATCTAGGAAAACATTTCAATTATTCAATGTATTTGGGGAACTAAGTAAATGTTTCTTAACTTCTCTTTGGAAATCTTGAAAAGAAGAAACAAAGAAAGAAAAGGCTGGAGGAAGGGGGTTGGGAGGAAGAGGAAAAGAAAGGGAGGGGAAAGAAAGGAAGAAAGAGAAAAAAGAATAGAATTTTATGCAAATTAAGCTGAAACTAAGGAATAAACAAGAACGGCAACAGTAGTAGTTCAATAACTATAATTTTATATTAAGTAGTTTTTTCTTTTGAAAACGTCTATTCTGACATGATACCATGTTTAAATTGATTCCATATTCACTACCTCTCTNAAAGGAAGAAAGAGAAAAAAGAATAGAATTTTATGCAAATTAAGCTGAAACTAAGGAATAAACAAGAACGGCAACAGTAGTAGTTCAATAACTATAATTTTATATTAAGTAGTTTTTTCTTTTGAAAACGTCTATTCTGACATGATACCATGTTTAAATTGATTCCATATTCACTACCTCTCTTCATAAACCATAAATTATTCACTTACGACATCTTTATTTTGATTCTTATTTCAAGTGCATTTTTCAAGATCACAGATGTTCTGGTTTTTAAGATCTTTTATCATGAGAATCATTTCATTGTTTTCCTCTTTATGCACAGTGACTTTGCTGGTTATAGCAAAANACCTCTCTTCATAAACCATAAATTATTCACTTACGACATCTTTATTTTGATTCTTATTTCAAGTGCATTTTTCAAGATCACAGATGTTCTGGTTTTTAAGATCTTTTATCATGAGAATCATTTCATTGTTTTCCTCTTTATGCACAGTGACTTTGCTGGTTATAGCAAAATTTTGGGTTATACCACCTCCCTTTCCAATCTCTGTAGAATTAAAAAGAAAATTTCCACTGGTTTCTAATATTGCTGAGGCAATGTCTGAACCACAAAAATTTAGTTTTCTTTTTTTAGTAAGCCTAGAAATTGAATTCTGAATTCCGGTATTTTGCTAACTTCATCAGATATTCCTTGATCTGTTTTTTTTTTTTTTCCCCCCTGCAGTACTGTTTATGTTAGTTTTTACTCTGATGATACAGTAATATCTAACAAAAATAAAAACATTCACTTCTCACTATCAGATCAGCAACTAGGTTTGCAGCTCCTCTATGTACTCCATACATAGAACTGTGCTCTGATGGCTTAGGTTCATCTCCTGGCCCTCTGCTGGGACATGTGTTACAGGTGTCTTCATGCTGGAGCCCAGGCTAAAGGAGTCTAGATACCAGAAGCATCTTCTTATGAAGGAGATCCGAATCATCAGTGATGTGTCCTTAGACCTTGCCCTAGAATAGCATGCGTTATATGCTGGCCAAAGCAAGTCCTGTGGTCAACTTCAAAGTTAATGGGATGGAGAAGTATTCTCAGCCTGGGTGGGAGAAGTGGATGTGGGTGGGATTCAGATCTTTTATTTCAGGAAACATTATTGAATACCTTAAGAATATGTGTTTTCATTTTATTCTATCGTTTCTTTCTGATTTTGGGTAACAGAATGTTGGATCTCTAGTGGCTTATCTTCACACTTGCCTTTTACCCTTGATTATGTTTTATTTATTTATATTTTCTTTATCTGCCATTTTCAAGACTGAAGCAAGTAAAAAATAAGTGATTAAATAAACAAAATTAAGAATTATAAATACCGGCAAACAGGAGACAAAGTAATCATTATTTTCAGATAGAAGACTGTCAATTTAGAAATCTAAGAAATTCCACTGAAACTATTTTATGAAGTTTTCATAATTAAAATTTTCTGGTATCAAAATATTTACAGATTAATAGCTTTCAGGTATAGTAATAATAATTACACAGTAAATATGATGAAAATTACCCATTCAAAACATTAAAAATATGATATAGATAGATACTGGCATAACTCCAAATATTTATAGCTTATATGAACAAAATTATAAAACTTCAGGCAGATGTAAGTAAGATCTGAATACACTGTATTTGAATAGAAAATCATGACATCATAAAGACACTAGTTGTCTCTAAAGAAATCTATATATTCGACTGAATAGAAATAAGAATTTTAATGAAATAAAGAAATATCTTTTTAATTCCTTAGAAAGAGTAAGCTTATTAAAACATTAGCACAGTTTTGGAAAAGTATGAATGGAAGACCAGCCTTATCAAATATTTAAACTTAATATAATACTTTTGTAATGAACAGTCCTTCAGGTTGGCACAGAAGTTCATGAACAACTCAATGAAGTAAAAAATGAAATAAGAAAATGTATGCATGTAGATGATGGAGTAGAGCATGCCATAAAGCCAATACTACAAACAGCTAACTGGTAAATAGCCCAGAGACAAGTAAGTGGCCGTGGAAAGGGGGTGGAGGAGGGATAGATATTTGTCCCTGACTCACTTTTAATCAACATAATAATACATTTAGCCTTTAGTTAAGTTCATCACAAAAATCATACTATAAATGTGCTAGAAGAAAATATTGGTGAACATTTTATATTTAGGGTTTGGAAGATATTTCTAACTCTATTTCAATCTCAAAAAGTATAAAAAGAAATGCGGTATACTGAAACATTAAAATTTCAAACCACTGAATAGCAAAAACACTATAATTGAGGTTAAAGTAAAAGAAGTTTGAAAAATGAGTTGGAACATATATGACATTGTGTGCAAAAGCTTTATAACGTGATGAGAAAAAAGGAAATTAGCATTACAATGAAAATGAAAGATTTGAATAGACAATCTATAGAAGAAGAAAATACAAATGGCTACTAAAGATACTAATGACAAAAAGTCTTATTAATATTTCAGAAAATCTACCCAAAGTTATAGCTTTTAAAAAATGTGTGTCGTTTGCCAATACTTCAGTTGTTAATAATACAATATAAACTCTCTTTACTCTCACTTAACTGATTTGGAGGATTGATGCTTGCTTTAGGCTACCCAGCTTAGTATTCTTGGGCTTCCCTTGTGGCTCAGCTGGTAAATAATCCGCCTGCAATGTGGGAGACCTGGGTTTGATCCTTGGGTTGGGAAGATACTCTGGAGAAGGGAAATATCCTCCAGTATTCTGGCCTGGAGAATTTCATAGACTGTGTAGTCCACAGGGTCATAAAGAGTCAGACACAACTGAGTGACTTTCACTTTCATTTGGCACATTCTACCAAGACAACATCCTCTTGACAAGTTAAATCAGTGCTTACCAATTTAGCTATGTTTGTTTCCATACTTTTTTATAATAATTTATTTGCCATATCAATTATTTAATTTAATAAACCCCCTTTTAAATTAGAGAATGCAAAATAGAGATCCTGTTGCTGTGAGTCTGAATTTTTTAGAAGGTCTCTGAAAGTATGAATTAATTAGGTAAAATGTTAAATGAGACATGCAACAGACAACAACAAAAGTTTAGAGCAGAGTATGAAAACTTATAAATCCTGAAGTATTCTGAATAAAGGTTACTTCACAAGTGCTTTCAATTTTCTATACTCTGTAATGAAACTGAACTTGATAGAGAAGGAATCTCGAATCTTTAGGCAGAAAGAAAAATAGGGATTACCAACTGTAGTATCTGGACAAAAATAAACAAAGGTATTTGAGCTATATCCAATGATTAGGCCTGTGTAAATTAAACAGCAAGTCTGTGAAACCATCAATGTTAGAAAAGCTTCACAGTATCTATGTACTTCATACTAAGAACATATTTTAGCCCAATTAACCAATTTAAATATTTATAATGCAAGTCATTTTTCAATAATGAAATCTTGGAGGGAAATAAACAACTATGATTAGATGAAACAGGTCTAAATTACAAATGATCATCTACCAAAAAAGAAATGGCATACAAAGTAGACCAAGAGACATCAAGGAACAAAAATTTCAAAGAAAAAATTTGCATATATTTTCTGCAGCAATGCAAGGAACCTCACAAATTGCCATTTTTTGTTTTTAGCAAATTGAAGGATCCTACTACTTTAAAAAATATATACATAATTTATCTTCACCAGTTTGCTACTGCTCACAAAAATCAGCATGGTGCGATTCTAAACTACTTAGTGAAGGCTTTCACTTATTTTTCCCCCATGGATTTATACATTAAACTTACTTGAAAAATATCCTATCTCAACTCACAAAGAGGAATTGATGGTCTTGTTTTTCTCAGTCTCTGTGGTTCTAGAATGCTTAGTGAAATAATCCTAGGAAAAGATTTTGGTTATATTTTGGGGAAAAAGTAGCACTGGCACACTGGATTCTTTGTTAAAGAATCATTTAAAGTTAGCAAATTCATGGATAATGTTTATAATGTAGCATTAGCATGGAATAAATTTCCTAGCACATTTATACTACTATAATTTCAAAAACCTAACCTGCAAATCTGTGCAGAAAACCTTGAACTATGAAACAAAATGAAAAAACATAATTTGTTAATTGACCTCAAACCAAGTAAATTATTCACAGTCTGTCTCTACTTTAAGAATATAAGTTCCAAAAGACAGGAATTTTTATGTCTTGCTCACTTTGTTGCCCAGATTAGTATTTGGTCCATTGTAGGTAGGCAATAAATATGTGTGGACTGCAGATTAGAGATTCCTGATTTCTGAGCTCCTTGCTGCAATATTATCCTATGGGATGACTATTGTTTACTAGTAAGAGTGTGGACTTTAGAATTGGAATAGAAACTCCTATTCTGCAACTTTCTTGCTGTGTTTTTGATTTTACCTACAGTTCTTGGCTGTCTCATATATAAAATACAAATTACACCATTTATACTTGATCAAATTAGCTGAGATAATTTATGTAGTTGATTTGGCCTACAGAAAGTCCTCAAGATGGTATCCACATGAATGATGTTGAGGATGTCAATGATGAAGAGTATGATGGTGGGAGTGGAGTAAAGAGGTAAGGCTCTAAATGGTCACTGAATGCCTTTGGTGAACAGGGTGTTTTCCAGTTTCCAGACAGCCTCCCTTGCTCACAAAAGGCCACACTCTCAGAGAGGAAATTGTTCAGCCCAGAAACAGTTCTTCAGTGGGTCACATTGCAGAAGCACTGCCTTGGCAAGCCTAACAAAGGGGCCATTATTCTCATCCACAGACAACGCCAAGAAGGTGCTGGGTGGTCTAGAATACAGGAGACAGATAATGTAATGACTCCATTCATCAAAAAGTCCAGCGTGCACACCAGCTGCCCGCCAGCTGGAAAATGAAGCTCTTCTTCATTCTGAGGATAATTTACTTCTGCTGGAGAGACTCTGTGATACCCTTCACCTTAAGGGACCAACAGAATTCCAACAGTATCACGTAACGTGGTGCTGACCCAGCCATGAGATTCAAAAGGAGAACAAAATAAAACAAACAAATGGAGACAAAAAGTCAGTTACCTTTCATGTTAGGAAGAAAAGTGAGCTAACAAACAACTATTTTTGTTCTGTGTATGTCCTCTATTTTTACCTTATGGACATTTCAGATTCTGTACTTGATTATGCAATTTTTATGTGTTTGGCCATTGGGAAATCTGATGTCAAATTTTGATCATCATCTAATCATAGTACAGGAAAGTACCATGTGCATTTCTGTATAGAGTACTTCCACACCTTTACTATTTTCTGCTCCAAATACAGCACAAGGACCACAATTATTAACCTCATGTTTTTATTTTGGATATATTTTTGAGATTATCTTCTATTCTCAGCTTTGTGACTCATAAGTAGATGCCACAAAACACAATGAAATCTGATTTAAACACCTAATATGTGATGCTTCTCTCAAGCTTAAGAAACATGACAGAATTTTTATTATAGACAGCCCTCCATATATATGGGTTCTGTATCTGCAGATTCAATAAACCAAAGGTCTAAAATATTTTTTTTTAATTGTAGGATTTCATTGGTGGTGTAGTGGATAAGAATCTGTCTGCCAGTGGAGGGGGCATGGATATGATCCTTGGTCCGGGAAGCTTCATGTGCATCAGAGCAACTAAACCAGTGGGCCACCACTGCTGAGTCCAAGCACCCTAGAACTCATGCTCCACCAACAAGGGAAGCCATTGCAATGAGAAACTCAGGCACCACAACGAAGAGTAGGCCCTGCTTGCTACAACTATAAAAAGCTTGTTGAAAAGTAACAAACTTCTAGGGCAGCCAAAAATAAATGTATATTTTTTAAATTCCAGAAAGCTTCAAAAAAGCAAAATTTGAATGTGCGACACACTCTTTTCAGAACATCTGCATAGTATTAGGTATCATAAGTAGTCTAGAGATGATTTAAAGTATACAAGGATGTGTGAAGGTCATATGATCACTCCATTTTATTAAAGAACTTGAACATTCATGGATTTTGTTATCCGTGGAGGTTCTGGAGTCTATCCTCTGTAGATACCGAGGGATTACTGTGTATCTTTTCTGTAAGTTAACTGGGGTTCTAATCTACTTACAAAGACCACAAAGATGAGGGTAAAATCTACTTGGTTTAAAAACTGGTGCCTAGGATCTTATTCTTTTTCTTTTTTCGCTTGGTCTTCCTTTTTTTTAAAAAAAAATTTTTATTTTTTAGTTTGTTTTGCTTTACAATACTGTATTTGTTTTGCTATACATTGACATGAANCTTTTTCCATGATCCAGCAGATGTTGGCAGTTTGATCTCTGGTCCCTCTGCCTTTTCTAAAACCAGCTTACTATATGTATATATAAATTATATATATACATGTGTGTGTATGTGTATAAATGCATATATACGTATACATATAGATGAAATACATATTATTCTGAAAGTATTAAAATTCTACATAATGCTAGCACACTCTAGATGTATTTTTTATCTTGCCTTTTTCTTTCAGATTTTGCCTTTGAGATTTATCCATGTTTATACCCATAGATAGGGAATAGAATTTGTTTTGATCATCTTATCTTATGGGTTTTTTAAAACCATATGTTCCTGCTTTCTTGCATTCTAATGGATTTTTCACATTTTCTATTTCTCTTATAATTGACTTACAATGTTATATTAGTTTCAGGTAAACAACATAGTGATTTCATATTTTTATACATTATAAAATAATCACAGTGTTCTGTCTAGCTACCATCTGTCATCAAAGATGTCATATTATTGGCTGAATTCTGTGTGCAATACATTACATTCCCATTGTTATAGGGTTTCTCTTCTGTCTACAGGATTAAATGTTAAACATTTATTTTTATCCTTTTAGTTGTTACCCACGTATTTTAAATGTGTTTACCTTAAAAAAAAATCATTATTTTCATCTTTCTTCCTAAATGACAGTTGCAAACTTTTGTTCACCTCCTTTCTTCTTCTATTTATCATTACCCAGCAGGATTATTCTTCATATTATTTTGTTTATAAGCTCACTTAGCTTTCATTCCATTTGCAAGATTTTTTCTTTTTTACTCTTCATTATGTCTTGTATTCTGTTCCATACTTCTAGGGCTTTCATATTCTTCTAGTGATTCTTTTGTCTTTTAGTTGGACTTAGCATTATAAGTTAATGCTTACTATTTTAGAAAATGAAGAAATATTGTCTGGGCTCTATTTTTCACTGATAATGAATATACTGTCCATTTGGCTGTCATTCTTTCATAGGGAAAAAGTCTTTTAAAATAACGCTTGATGTTAAGATTTTTCTCTTTGTCTTTGGGATTCACTAGTTTTATTCTGAAAGACCTTACTATGGATTTATTTTCATTTATCCTCCTTGGCACTTTGTGATTCCTCACATTTCAGTCCTTATTTATTCTCCCAAATTCTCTCAGTTCTCTCCTCTAGGGACTCCTATTACATAAACACTGTCTTCCATGTCTAGTAACTTCCTTCACATATTTTCTGTCTCTTTATATTTTCCACTGCACTTGTGTGATTTCCTTAGATCTGTCACCCAGTTCACTAATTCTCTCTGCAGTATGTTTAATCTTAAGTTTAACCTTAAATTTTCATTTTAAAGACTACATTTTTCACCTCTAGAAGTTGTAGTTTTTCATTATGTCTTCCTTTTCTTCATTCTCCTTAATCACTTTAAATATGCTTATTCTATAATCTTCCTCAGACTGCCTTTTAGCTTGAGTGCCTGAGGAGCTATTAATTATGGCTCTCTCTCTTTTTCTCATAATAGAATGCATCCTTATGTTTTAAGCATTTTTTTAAAATTATGAACTCACTTTATTTTTTTTAATTTTTATTTTTTACTTTGTTTTGCTTTACAATACTGTATTCATTTTGCTATACATTCACATGAATCAGCCACGAGTGTGCATGAGTTCCCAATCCTGAGCCCCCCTCCCCACTCCCGCCCCATACCATCTCTCTGGATCATCCCCATGCACGAGTCCCAAGCATCCTGCATCCTGCATTGAACCTAGATTGGCGACTTGTTTCACTTATGATATCATACATGTTACAATGCTACTCTCCCAAATCATCCCACCCTCTCCCTCTCCCAGAGTCCAAAAGGCTGTTCTATATATCTGTGTCTCTTTTGCTGTCTCGCATACAGGTTTATCATTACCATCTTTCTAAATTCCATATATATGTGTNTGCACGAGTCCCAAGCATCCTGCATCCTGCATTGAACCTAGATTGGCGACTTGTTTCACTTATGATATCATACATGTTACAATGCTACTCTCCCAAATCATCCCACCCTCTCCCTCTCCCAGAGTCCAAAAGGCTGTTCTATATATCTGTGTCTCTTTTGCTGTCTCGCATACAGGTTTATCATTACCATCTTTCTAAATTCCATATATATGTGTTAGTATACTGTATTGGTGCTTTTCTTTCTGGTTTACTTCACTCTGTATAATCAGCTCCAGTTTCATCCATCTCATTAGAAATGATTCAAATGTATTCTTTTTAATGGCTGAGTAATACTCCATTGTGTATACGTACCACAGCCTTCTTATCCATTCATCTGCTGATGGACATCTAGGTTGCTTCCATGTCCTGGCTATTATAAACAGTGCTGCGATGAACATTGGGGTACACGTGTCTCTTTCAGTTCTGGTTTCCTCGGTGTGTATGCCCAGCAGTGGGATTGCTGGGTCATAAGGCAGTTCTATTTGCAATTTTTTAAGGAATCCCCACACTATTCTCCATAGTGGCTGTACTAATTTGCATTCCCACCAACAGTGTAAGAGGGATGAACTCAGTTTAAACAGAAGGCTTTTTACGTATGAAATCCTTTAAACTTTGAGTTAAGTGAGTATTGCTAATAAGAGGCTTTGCACTTGTTTCTGCAAAATGCCTGACTTATTTCACAAATTATCTCCCTGCTAGGAAATATCTGCACCATATACATGGTAAAATGTAGACTCTAAACTATGAAAGAATCAGACTTGGGTTTCAATTTCTCACAGACATATCACCCTATCATGTTAAAAAAAAAAAATGGCTGTCTGAGGAGGCCTTACATATAGCTGTGAAAAGAAGAGAAGCAAAAAGCAAAGGAGAAAAGNTTTGGATCGCAGCCATTCTGACTGGTGTGAAATGATACCTCACTGTGGTCTTGATTTGCATTTCTCTGACAATGAATGATGTTGAGCATCTTTTCATGTGTGTTTCCTACTTGAGAACAAAGGATTAGTTTGGAAAACATATTTTTATAGTTTAAAAAACCCTCATAAAATATTCTAAGCAGGCAGCCCTGAGATCCTGCCCAGCTCAGGCTCATTTCTCCTATAAGTACAACTCCTAATCTCGCCATATCTACCTCTTCTCAACCCTTAAGAAAGAGGACTGGCTTGGAAAACCTTTGCTATCTCCTCCAAATCAAAACTTCTATGGTACTAACCTAATTCCCACTTAAACTGGAAAGAGCCTCAGCAGAGATTTGGCTCAGATGCAGAGATGACTTCAGTTGTCAGGGACACCCACAGCCAAAATCTCGGTGAAGCATTCAACCTAAGGGGGTTTGTTGCAACTGAAAACCTGTGCCATTACGGGTCTCTTTCCCTTCTTCTCCACCACCAACACTCAGCTGCCCACACTCACTCCCTCTGTGGCCACTGGATCCAGGCTCACACCTGCACATGGCTGGGCCTCCTGACTTCACTTCTGCCCCAGTCCAATCTGTTCTCCTCCCGGCAGCCAGAGCGCTATCTGTAAAATCAAAATCAGACCACCCTTACTTTAGGTACTCAATGTCCTTTTCTTACTCTTAGAAGAAAATCTCAAGCTCTTCCATGGACTTTCAGGCCCATAGCCACCGGTCCCTGCGTACCCCTCCCCACGGACTCCTCCTCAGTCTTCTCCCCTCATTCCCTGTGCCCCAGCCACACAGGCGTTCTTTGGGTCCTTGATCACACCGAACTCACTCCCCACATCCTTTCACCCACCACTCTCTCTGTCTGGACATTCCCCCAGATTGTGGGGTCTCAGCTCCAACATCACCTCCTCAGAGAACTTTTCTGAACATCCCATCCAACGTGCGCCTTCTCCAGTCTCTATTTATCATAGGACATTTTTTAGATGCTTTATCATTGTGTGAAGTGCTCTTGTTTATTTGCCTGCTTGCTTTTTCACCCCACACTAGTGCACAGGATTTGACTGGTCCCTGCTGTATTCTCAACAGCTAAGATATCGTCTGGAACATAGTCGGGACTCAAGAAACATTTTAAATCAGTGGTGGAAGTTACGAGGTGAGCTGGCACACGCTTTGTCTCACCAGCTCAGAGACGGGGAGAACATGTCTCCCAGTGGCGCTTTGAGTGGTTGGGACTGTGTCCTCCCTGAAAGAATAAAGTAAAAGTTGTAAAACCAAGTATCTCTAGGTCATGAGGTGGGTGCAGACTCCAGAAAGTTTTGAAAGGAAGAAGTAGGGTCCAAGTAGACGTCACTGAGGTCAACACTCAAATCACTCAAGGTCAGGATGCTTTCTTGACCCAAGAAAGAGGAAGATCCAGGATCAAAAAGGATCAAAGCAGTGAGTATAAAAAGAATCACGAGCTGGCCCTGGGTGTGACCATAGCTTAGACAGAGAGAATTTCTCTCTCTCAGATTTGAGTTTCTTGCCAGTGAAATGGAAATTGTGACAATGATTGTCACCCACTGGGCTTATTGAAAGAACTCGATCAAATTGATGAGAAGAAGTTCTAGTATGTAATATGCACTCAAGAAATACTAGTCTCCTTACCTCATTTGCAGAAATCACACCAGTGATGATGCTCTTGGCAGAAGTGAACCCCTAACTGAAATGAATTTGCACCGCATGAGCTTATTTTCCTCACATAAGCTGATACTGAAGAAGGTGGTCCAGGGCCCAGCCCCCCGGGTAGATGTCCATGAGGTTCTGTCCACCTTCCCCACACAGGGACAAACCATCGCCATGGCTCCCATCCTCCTATCTCCCAGGGCAACAGCTGAAGGATGCAGAAAGAGGCAGGGAAGGGATTCCCTCCTCTCTTGCTGTCTGTGTGTGTGTCAAGCAGGACAGAACCTTGGATGTGTCTTTTCTCCCTTTGACGTCTTCCCTCCCTCGTTCACCTTCCTGCTCCCTGGAGGCTTATCTTCCTGCACCTGGGTAGCGTCCCTTGGCCTCTGTCTTTCAGCTGCATTTGGCTCCCTTTCCACTGCATCCCACTTCCAGTGGGCTGCGTACCGCAACCAAAGGCCACAGGTCCTGTTGGGTGGCCCTTTAGCCCAATGAGAGCCAGTCTCTCTGGGTTCTGGAAACTTTTTCCTATACTCCCTTGAAATCTCTGAGTGGTAATGACTCCCCATGACTCAGTCCTACAGTGAGTCCCCTTAACCACCCTTTGTAAGCTTCCCTTAATCTTCACCCAGCTTAAGTGAAGTTGNGGTGGCCCTTTAGCCCAATGAGAGCCAGTCTCTCTGGGTTCTGGAAACTTTTTCCTATACTCCCTTGAAATCTCTGAGTGGTAATGACTCCCCATGACTCAGTCCTACAGTGAGTCCCCTTAACCACCCTTTGTAAGCTTCCCTTAATCTTCACCCAGCTTAAGTGAAGTTGCTCAGTCGTGTCCGACTCTTTGCGACCCCGTGGACAGTAGCCCGCCAGGCTCCTCTGTCCATGGGATTCTCCAGGCAAGAATACTGGAGTGGGTTGCCATTTCCTTCTCCAGGGGATCTTCCTGACTCAGGAGTTGAACTGGGGTCTCCTGCATTGTAGGAGGATTCTTTACCAGCTGAGCTATCAGAGAAGCCCCGCTTTTCAAACTACAGCCAAAAAGGGAAGTATGCTGTTACTTTGCCCCAGATTCTCTCATTTGGGTTCCCACACAGACAAAATAAAACATCCTTGGGCCAGAGGTGGAAAGTGCATCACCTGCATTTACACACACAGCATATGAGTAACTCTTAATCAGCTTGAGCTGATGGAGACAGTGGAGATAAATTGGGACCTGGAGGGGATATTCAGATGGCCATCTATTTTGATCAGGTGTATCACACACAGTGTTACATTTTTTTTGAATGGCCAGCATTAAAATATCACCCCATCCTCTGCCTCAATAAGTAATTTTGTTGTTTGTTTTGTGTTTTAGGTTTGCATATCTTTGCTTGTTTTAGAAAAAAAGAGTCCTGGCTTTTGAGTGAGTGAGGGCTCAGTCAGGTCCAACTCTGTGCAACCTCATAGATGGTAGCCCAACAGGCTCCTCTGTCCAAGGAATATTCCAGGCAGGAATACTGGAGTGGGTTGCCATTTCCTACTCCAGCAAATCTTCATGACCCAGGGATGGAACCTGTGTCTCTTGCATTGACAGGTGGATTCTTTATCACTGCACCACCTAGGAAGCCCATAATGGAAATGAAGAGAAAAGATCTTAAGGTAAAGTAGAATGTATTCAGCCATTGAATATATATATTATTTGTCCAGCCGCCATGAGTGTTGCATGTAATTTTGATTTCCATGGCTCTTCCTTTGTTCATAAGCCTCTTACAACAGCAACCAAGATTGGAAAATATACACAATATATTACATATATTTACCTTGTTTATTTGGTGTGTCACCTACTAGAATGCAAAGGCAAGGATTTCTGACTGTCATGCCCCCTGCTGTATCTTCAGTACCTAGAAGGGTGGCTCGAACATAGTCGGTGCTCAGTAAACATTTGTTGACTATAGGATTGTGTTTGTGGATGTGTGAATGGCTATAGGTAACTTCTGACATTGACTGTTGCCTGGAGTTTGGGCAATAGCTCTCTTACCATCTCACTCCACTCTTTACCAGAGAAGATGCTCAGACTGTCCAGTGAATAAGTAAGAAGGTCAGGGCTCTTTTGGAAATTCTCGTATGCCTGAGGTCTTTCAAGTCCCCAGATGGAGAGATCTAGCCAGAGTCTTCCATATTTTGATAATTCTCAGATGTCTCAGAGTGATGGCTGAGCAGGTAAATATATGAGCAAAGAAGGTATCTTAGAATAGCCCTCTGGAACATTACCTTCTACTGGTTCAGAGGGTGTGATTTCTATTGACCAGTATCTGGAAGCAAGTATCTGGTCAAATATGACCCCCATATTTGACAAAACTCTGAGGTAGATGATTGATCCTTTTTTTTTTCTTTTTTCCAGATAGTGGCAGTGTTTTAAAGACTAAGTCAAGGAGTAAGAGCCCAGTAAGAACTGCTCATTATGGGTGACAGAAGGAAGCCAGGATGAAGAGGAGAAGCCTCTATCCCTTCCTACCACTGGTAAAGAATCTGCCTCCAATGCGGGAGACCCGGGTACGATTCCCAGGTCGAGAAGATCCCCTGGAGAAGTGAATGGCAACTCACTCCAGTATTCTTGCCTGGAAAATCCCATGAACAGAGGAGTCTGGTGGGCTACAGTCCGTGAGGTCACAAAGAGTCAGATATGATTGAAAGACCATCACTTCCACCACTGACCTCAGGAAGACTGGTCAAATGTAGTTTCATACCACTTGCAGGGCCCTGCATCCATATACTCACTGCCTTGGTGAACACACCATACTGCATCATTCAGAATGTAAAGGTGCTGCTCTCAAATGCTCTCATTAGAAGCATCCTTCATGTCTATTACTCTAGATGCCTCTTCCTGGTCTATGCCACCCTCTGGGAGTTCATGCATTGTACAGCAACAATCACTTAGGTGAAACCCAAAGCTAGGCATCTGACAAGATGACCCCAATATCCACCAAAAGCTTGGCTATACATTTCTATTCTTTTTTTTATTATATCAAAGACCCTCAAGTTATTTGTCTCATGACCTCTCTACACTCTTAAAAATTAAGAACTCAAAGGTTCTTTTTAAATATAGGTTAGATGTGACAATATTTACAGAATTAGCAAATAAAATTGAGAAGTCCTTAAAATATTCATTTTAAATCTGTATCAGAGTAACCAAGATAAACCATCATATGTTAACATAAATAAGGCATTTTTAATGAAAGGGAATATTCGGCAAAACAAAACAAAAACAATGAGAAGAGTAGGATTGTTTTATGCTTTAACAAATCCATTTAAACTTCAGTTTAATGCCCCCCAAAATGGCTGAATTCACATGGCTGCTTCTGCATTTTATGTAATATGATATCACATAACTTGCAGACTCTGGAAATTCCCACTGTATACTCATGAGAGAATGGAATTTAGAAAGGAGAGAAAAAAAAAAAAAAACTCTAGTATGATTATGAGAGTCATTTTGACCAATTTTCATTGCATTCTTTTGAGTCTATTGTCTCCCTTCTCACTGAGGCTCTGAGCCAAAGGAATGGGTGATCTTCTCTGGTAGAAGAGTAGAAAAATTAATTCTTCATGGTGACTACAGCACTCAGGACAAAAAGACATAGCTTTCCATATCGTGACATTCTAGAGTCCATTCAGTGTTAGTCTTCAGCATACTTCATCCTTGTAATCACTTCTGCCAGTGGTGGAGTGGGGGTAGGAACAATGGATACACCATTCTAGCAAGAGCTGACCTTCCAGGAATTCCCTGGCAGTCCAGAGGTTAGGATTCTGCACTCTCACTGCCAAGGGCCTGGGTTTAATCCCTGATCAGGGAATTAAGATCCTGCATGCCACAGGGCATAGCCAAAGTAATAATAATTAATTAATTTTTAAAAAAGAAAGCAAACCTCCGGGTTATAAGTGCAGGCTGCGGCACAATCAGGTTTCCCTGTCTCCCAATCTGCCCTGGACCACAGGTGAAATAATAACATTGTATGAAATCAGCCAACCTACAGGGGAGCTGGTATCCAAAAGCATCCACTTCAACCTGAAGATAAGGAATTTTTCAGGATTGTATTCCTTTCAGAAATGATACCAAAGAAAACAACTGTGCTGATACTTGTTTCTTCATAGGAATTCATCAGAAGCCTGCAGCAAGTAGCTGGCATCATGAGAGTACCATTTCAACCCCAAGACAAAGTATTTTTAAGGGCTGTGCTACCGTCAGACTCTGTGCGACTGGACCCCACCAGGCGCCTCTGTCCATGGGATTCTCCCAGGAAGAATACTGGAGTGAGTGCCATGCCCTCCTTCAGGAGCTCTGACCTACTCAGGGACTGAACCCACGTCTCTTCCAGCTCCTGCATTGGCAGGTAGGTTCTTTACTAGCTGAACCACCAGGGATTCCCCTCTTCTTTCAGAAATGATGCTAAACAAAGCAAAAGGGCAGACACTTGCTTCATTTTAAGAATTAACCCGAAGTTTTGAACATTACACATTTAGGGAGTATTAATCTCCATTCACGCCTCTTTAATGTGGAGAGGGAAGAGGAGGCTCCCTCAGAAGTGTGCTTAAAGCTTCTCTGCTGCTGCTGCTAAGTCGCTTCAGCCATGTCCAACTCTGTGCGACCCCATGGACGGCAGCCCACCAGGCTCCCCCGTCCCTGGGATTCTCCAGGCAAGAAAACTGGAGTGGGTTGCCATTTCCTTCTCCAGTGCATGAAAGTGAAAGGTGAAAGTGAAGTCACTCAGTTGTGCCCAGCTCTTAGCGACCCCATGGACTGCAGCCTACCAGGCTCCTCTATCCACGGTATTTTCCAGGCAAGAGTACTGGAGTGGGGTGCCATTGCCTTCTCTGCTTACCCTAAAATGGAATTTCACAGAGTTTCAAGGGACTCAGAGTGTCCCCAACCTCCAAATGGCCACAATCCAGCTTTGTGATTTAGGGGAGGAAGTAGCTGCTTGTAGAAACTCTGAGTCAATCCTGCTTCCTACAGCTATCTGTCTAATTAGAAAATTCATTTTAAAAAATATCTTTTATTGAACTTCCTTGGTAGTCCATTGATTAAGACTCCATTCTTCCACTGCAGGAGGCACAGGTTCAATCCCTGGTCAAGAAAGTTCTACAAGCTGTTTGGTGTAGCCAAAAACAAAAATAAATAAATAAATAAATAAATAAATTATCTTTTATGCATATAAAACAAAATTATGATGAATATTCTTATAGTTAAACTTTTTTGCACATTTATGATTGTTAATAATAGTAGTCCTAGCTCCACTAAAGAACGAAAGGAAATGGTCCAGCCAAAGAGAATGATCTAAGTTCATGACAGTGTGAAAATAGCAAGCTTGTGTGAACTGCTTAATGCAGGCCTGAGACATGGCAGGTTCTCAACAAAACACTATTTGTTTATTGCAACCATAATGTGGTGATCTGGGTCGTATGCAGGTATTTTTAAAGATGGGGTGAAATGAAAGGAAATACCATTGAAACCGGTCCACAATATACTATGAAATGGACTTCCCACATGGCCAAGATGGTGAAGACTCCACTTGCAATGCAGGAGACCTGGGTTCAGTCCCTGGGTGAAGAAGGTACCCTGGAGAAGGAAATGACTTCCCACTCCAATATTCTTGCCTGGAGAATTCGATGGACAGAGGAACCTGGTGGGCTACCATTCATGGAGTCACAAAGACTCAGACACAACTGAGCAACTAATACTTACCAGTTCATTTCATTCAGTCATGTCCGACTCTGTGTAACCCCATGGACTGCAGCACACCAGACTTCCCTGTCCATCACCAACTCCGGAGCCCGCTCAAACTCATGTCCATTGAGTTGGTGATGCCATCCAACCATCTCATCCTCTGTCATTCCCTTCTCCTCCTGCCTTCAATCCTTCTCAGCATGGGGGTCTTTTCCAGTGAGTCAGTTCTTCCCATCAGGTGGCCAAACTATTGGAATTACAGCTTCAGCATCAGTCCTTCCAATGAATATTCAGGACTGATTTCCTTTACTGGCTGGATCTCCTAAGTATCCAAGGGACTCTCAAGAGTCTTCTCCACCACCACACTTCAAAAGCATCAATTATTCTGTGCTCAGCTTTCTTTATGGTCCAACTCTCACATCCATACATGACTACTGGAAAAACCATAGCTTTGAGTAGACGGAGATTTGTGGGCAAAGTAACGTCTCTGCTTTTTAATATACTGTCTAGGTTGATCATAGCTTTTCTTCCAAGGAGCAAGAGTCTTTTAATTTCATGACTGCAGTCATCATCTGCAGTGATTTTGGAGCCCCCCCAAATAAAGTCTTTCACTGTTTCCATTGTTTCCCCATCTATTTGCCATGAAGTGATGAGACCAGATGCCATGATCTTCTTTTTTTGAATGTTGAGTTTTAAGCCAACATTTTCACTCTCTTCTTTCACTGTTATCAAGAGGCTCTTTAGTTCTTCTTCGCTTTCTGCCATAAGGGTGATGTCATCTGTGTATCTGAGGTTCTTAATATTTCTCCCGGCAATCTTGATTCCAGCTTGTGCTTCATCCAGCCTGGCATTTCACATGATACACTCTGCATTGAAGTTAAATCAGCAGGGTGACAATATACAGCTTTGATGTACTCCTTTCCCAGTTTGGAACCAGTCTGTTGTTGCATGTCCAGTTCTAACTGTGGCCTCTTGACCTGCATACAGATTTCTCAGGAGGCAGGCAAGGTGGTCTGGTATTTCCATCTCTTTAAGAATTTTCCACTATGAAATAAAAATAACCATTTCAAAATACTATGTGCTTTGTGATCTCATTTGGTTTTTAACATGCTAAAAACAAACATTACAGTTTTCTTTGTGTTTTTTTTCTTCTAGTAATTTTATATATACATTTGTAACTTTTTAATAAAAACTTTCTATCACATAAAAATATCCTGGTATTTTTTCAATTAAAAAGAATCATAGATCCTAATTTCTAAAATCTGAAAAAACAAAGAT
Source organism: Neotragus moschatus (assembly GCA_006410615.1). NCBI lineage: Eukaryota > Metazoa > Chordata > Mammalia > Artiodactyla > Bovidae > Neotragus > Neotragus moschatus. The sequence goes on from SJYA01002689.1 coordinate 235,918, forward strand.
ACAATAAATTTGAAAGAATGTTACAGTAAACATCCATACACCTAACCCTAGACTCTATCGTTAAAATGGTATATACAGTGTACTTGTTTGGTCGCATATCTATGCATTTACCATCCTCTATTCATCAACAAGAAGATCAAGCCAGTCAATCCTAAAGGAAATCAGTCCTCAATATTCATTGGAAGGACTGATGCTGAAGCTCCAATACTTTGGCCACCTGATGCAAAGAACTGACTCATTGAAAAAGACCCTGATGCTGGGAAAGATTGAAGGTGGGAGGAGAAGGGGAAGACAGAGGATGCTATGGTTGGATGGCATCACTGACTCAATGGACAGGAGTTTGAGTAAATTCTGGGAGTTGGTGATAGACAAGGGAAGCCTGACTTGCTGCAGGCCAAGGGGTCACAGAGTCAGACACGACTGAGCGACTGAACTGAACTGAACGGATTGATCAACAATCTATCTAGTTTTAAAAAATTTTTTCAAAGTAATTGCAGACAATGCAATGCATTTCAAATAATTCAGCGGGCAGATGGTTAGTTAGACTTCTGTATTTTAAGTTTCTTACTTTGAGGTAAAATTTATATAGAATTAAATAAAATCTTAGGTATACAATTAGTAAGTCTTGACAAATACCAACATTCATGCAGCCCTCTATAAAAATTTCATTTCTGATTAATTTTGCTAAAATGTTTTCCAGAAGAGAAGCCCATTGATTTTTAAAGGAAGGGAAGTGTTCTACATTCAAGTATTTAATTTGCAAATGTTACTAAAGTTTTCTGCCTTTCAGGTTCCCTCCTTCAAATAAAATGCTATGACCTCAATGAGAGGTGGTACTTGGACCCTTCTTGGTAGCTTTAGTTTCGGATCAAGGCTCCACTGAGGCACGAGGTGGCTTGGGAATGGAGTTGATCAAACTGGACAAACCCGTGGTTTTATCCAAGAGTGTTTCTGAAGGCAACATGTTGATTTTCAGCAGAGAATCCTTTCCCCCATCCCCTCCGGAATGTCAGTTGTACTAGTAAAGAAGAGAAGTAGGATCTTAGTAGCAAGTCAAGAAGCATAAAAGGAGCTGTCTCTCCTCCAGCCCCACCTGCAAAAGATCCTGCTGATTTGGGGTGAGGAAGACCAGAATCAGGTCTGTACTCTGCTGCTGACCAGATAAGGAACCATGGTCAGATCCAGACATTCCCTGAGTCCATTTCCTCACTTACCAAGTGGGAGTTGTCATATTACCAACTTCCTAGAGCTTTGTCAGCGCTAAGTGAGATAATACACCTGGCAAATTTCCTATTTTGGAAATCTACTTTCATCAAACTTTTCTTTTAGCCTGAAGTCTACAGTATTTGAAGCTCAGAAGTTCATCGTGTCTATTTTTATCTTCAGTTGGTCTGATGCTGCTAAATCGCTTCGGTCGTGTCCGACTCCGTGCGACCCCATAGATGGCAGCCCACCAGGCTCCCCCATCCCTGGGATTCTCCAGGCAAGAACACTGGAATGGGGTGCCATTTCCTTCTCCAATGCATAAAAGTGAAAAGTGAAAGTGAAGTCGCTCAGTCGTGTCTGACTCTTAGTGACACCATGGACTGCAGCCTACTAGGCTCCTCTGTCCATGGGATTTTCCAGGCAAGAGTACTGGAGTGGGGTGCCATTGCCTTCTCCCTCAGTTGGTCTGATAGCTGTTTTCTAATAGGAACTTTCTGGGAAAGAATAAGAAGATTATAACAATACTATTCTAAAATAAACTCTAGGGACTAAATAATAGCCCACTTTATTTAAGAAAGATATCTATATTCCAGAAATTGAACGTTATGGTAATAATCCTTAATGATTTTTGAGAATAAGTATCTATGGATTCATTATTCATGTTTAGGTTTCTTTTTAACTTAAAACTCCAGTGAACTATACTCAGGGCCTCTTCAAAGTATTATTGTGTGTATACGTGATGCTTTAAAACAGATTTACTGAGTTACTTATTAGGGAGAATGATACTGGAATAAAATTAGATGAGAGGTCACTTTGCACTTTTATCCAAGTTAAAACTATAAGATGCCTCAGAGAACCTCCATAATATAAAAGGTAATAAATATGCCCAACTAGTAACAGAACATTTCTGGCAGTTTTGGCTTCCAGTATTCTACTCTGGGGTACCGAAAGGCATGTTGTTATTACGAGACTAGTGTGTCAGTTTGGGATTTGGGACATCTGACCTTTCATTACCTAACAGATCTGTCTCTACTGGACCCTTACTGTGACCCCCAAGTTAGCCAGTTGAATTCTGTATGAAGATTCTGAATGAAGATTCATTCTGAATGATCTGAATGAAGATTCCATTTTCACCCAGCCAATACATTTTGTCTTCAACCAGTTCTGTTTTAGGTTTCTCATTTTAGAAATTAAGGTGATTTGGTGGTCCCTGCCATAGCCAAGACTTCTTACTCATAACTACATCTTCTGAATTTTCCCAGTTATTAGCAGGTGACTCACCTTTCTTCTGCAAACTTCCATGGGTGAGATGTGGAGGAAAGTCAACATACAGTTGCTACTGGTTACCTATTTTGATGTTTCCCAGGTGGTCAAGAACCCACCTACTAATGCAGGAGACACAGGAGGTGTGAGTTCAATCCCTGGGTTGGGAAGATCCCCTGCAGAAGGAACTGGCAACCCACTCCAATATTCTTGCCTGGAAAATCCTATAGAGAGAGGAGCCTGGCGGGCTACGTCCATGAGGTCACAAAGAGTCAGAGACTGCAGACTGAGGTGCACACACATATATCTATTTTGATACCACCTAGACCATTTTGCTGCTGCTGCTGCTAAGTCGCTTCAGTCGTGTCCGACTCTGTGCAACCCCATAGACAGCAGCCCACCAGGCTCCCCCGTTCCTGGGATTCTCCAGGCAAGAACACTGGAGTGGGGTGCCATTTCCTTGTCCAATGGAGGAAAGTGAAAAGTGAAAGTGAAGTCACTCAGTCGTGTCCGACTCTTAGCGACCCCATGGACTGCAGCCTTCCAGGCTCCTCTGTCCATGGGATTTTCCAGGCAAGAGTACTGGAGTGGGGTGCCATTGCCTTCTCCATTTTAAGTTTTTGTAAAAAAAAGAATCATAAACTATGTATTAAATGCTTCCTCTGTGCCAGTCATCACGCTAATATGATATCATGCATGATATCATTCAGTCCAAACAACAACCCGATGAGATTAATAACATCCTCGTTTACAGACAAGGAATCTGGGGCTCAGAGGTCTTAGGGAATTTGGCCAAATGACACAGCTCATGAGGATCACAGTTGGAACTTGAACCTAGATTTTATCTGATTCTGATGGCTGTTCATCCAACTGTCTTATTTGAAAGCCTCTTCTCTACTTCAGGGACAACTCTGCAGAGGAAGCGGGAGTGCAAGCTGTAGACGAGTCAGAGAAGACCAGCTGGAGCACATCACGGAGTCCATGCCAGTTGCTGGGAGAAGCCGCTAACACTGATGGCCCCCCTGGGTCTCATAGGCTGATGAGGAAGACGAGGCAGGAATCAGCTGAGCATCTTGTACCTTGCTAGCTACATGAGGCAGAAGAGAGCATTCGAGAGAGAGAAGGGGGACCCATAACTGAGCCTGAACTTCATCCCTTTAGGACATGGTTATGACCCACACCAGAGGCTTAGGAGTTTTTCTGCTCTCTAGACTTACGTCACGTTTGAAGAACCTAAGTCACAACACTACACGGAATGGTGTGGCACATGCATTGGCCTCCTCAGTAAACTGATAGCAACACGAGGGAGATGACATGTCTTTTTCCACTTTGAATCTGGGACATGGCCTGACACTCGAGAGAAAATCCAGAATGGTGAGTCAAGGAACAGCTGAATTAGAACAAAACACAACTGAGCCATAGACACACACACACAGACTTGCTAAGACATCCGCATCTCAACCAACTCATTTATGCCAGGATCTCTGCCTAGAATCTTTGCTACCTTCCTCTTATCTCTAAAAGCAATCTCACCCTTCAAGGCCCCAATTCAAAGTTTCACTTCTTCTGTGAAGATTTTGCTACACCATTTCCCCAGTGTAGCTTTGACTGTGTATGTTTCTGCTATTTATATTTCATATTCAACACATGGGGTTCTTTCTTTCTTGACTGGTCTTCTGAACAAGAGTATATATTCCCAAAGGATATAGACAGGTTGCATTTTAGACTTTAATAAAAGATTCCTAAATGACCAGAAATCCTACACACTGCTGATTAAGTGGACGTAGTGCTTTTGAAAACCCTTTCGTAGTATTTATTAAAGATAAATATGTGTATATCCTATGAGCTAGCAAGTAGACTTCTAAGTCTGTGTTCATCAGAAATGCATATCTCCTGTTCACCAAAAGACACCACCTAAAATGTTCTGGTAGTACATTTAGCCACAGCTAAAACTCAACAGTTATGCAAATTCCCTCAATATTAATATGTCGGCATAGGAATATTGTATAGCAATGATAATGAATAAACTTCAAATACATGTAAGAAAAAAGTTTAATAAAAATAATACTTAGCAAAAACAGCCAAACACTAAATACTTCAACATCCCATTTATACAAATTTCAAAAACAAGAAAAACGCAATTTACATAGGTAATTAGAAGTCAGGATGATGGCTGGCACTGGGGCAGGTGTGAGGCTAGAACCAAAGATGGTGGCAGGAGCGCTGACAATGCTCTGATTATTGATCTGGGAGCTAGTTTCACATTTGTTTCACTTTGTGAAAACTCACTAAACTGAAAACTCACAGGTACTTATTCTGCCTATGTGTTATACTTCTGTATAGAGTGTACTTGTTTTGCTTTTTAAGACAACCAAGGAAATTTTCAGTTCTGCCAGGATGATATAAAAGGGACCGGATATACTCACCTATTTTATACAATTAGAAAACCAAACCAAATACGTGAAGCAGTGGTTTTCAGAAGCTGAATAACAAGCAGCCCAGGACTGCCATGCCTGAAAGAAGGGAATGGGTAAGGCACTCTCAGTGTCCCAGTCTCGCTGGCAGGAGGCAGTCAGTCTTCAGTACACAACATGGGAACAGGGAGCCCCAAAACAATCTAATTGTCTAGCAATGCGCTTCTAGATAAACCAAGTGTCAAAGAAGAAATTGCAATGAAAATTAGAAATAAAAAATACAGCTAATAAAAATAAGAGCCAAACATATTAAATTGTGTGCAATATCATTAAAGTGGTGCTTGAAGGATATTTAAATTAAATTCTTATTTTCTTATATTATTAATAGAAAAGAAAAAAGAAGCAATTATCTAAGATCAAACTTTAAGAAACTAGAAAAAGATTAAATTAAACCCTAATAAATTTAAAAAAATGAAATGATGAAGAAGATAACCATAAAATGGGAAGCAGGAAAACTGCTAGTTGTTGAAAAGTTAGTTTTCTTAAAAGGAAGAGCTATAGCCAAAATAAACAGAAAAAAAAAGAGAGACTACACAAATTAATGTTATTAGAAATGAAAGAGTGGACCTCACTACAAAGCCTAGAGATTTTAAAATATCAATAAGGTAATATACTAAAACTTTTATGACAAGATAACCAACAACTTGGAATATGGATGAATCCCTGAAAAATACAAACTACAAAAACTCACTCACTCAAGAAGAACTAGATGTCAATAGTTCGATATATATTTTTTAAATTAATTTTATGATTAAAAAATTGAAGTGAAAGTGAAGTCACTCAGTCGTGTCCAGCTCTTCACAACCCCATGGACTGCAGCCTACCAGGCTCCCCCGTCCCTGGGATTCTCCAGGCGAGAACACTGGAGTGGGTTGCCATTTCCTTCTCCAATGCATGAAAGTGAAGTCGCTCAGTTGTGTCCGACTCTGCGCGACCCCATGGACTGCAGCCTACCAGGCTCCTCTGTCCATGGGATTTTCCAGGCAAGAGTACTGGAGTGGGGTGCCATTGCCTTCTCCATGATTAAAAAACTTTCCCACAAATAAACAAACAACAAACTCAGAGACAGATGGCTTCACTGATGAATTCTACCACATATTTAAGTAGCAAATAATAGCAGATTATTCAAATACTTCCGGAAAGTAGAGAAAACCCATACCAGCTCATTTTATGAGACCATCATGACCCTGATTTTAGCCATTATTATAAAATCCAGACCAAAACTTATGAGAAAAAAATATTTGCAGACCAGGGTCTCTCATGAACATGAATACAAAATTATCAACCATTTTTTAGAACATAAAATCCAGAAATATGTAAATAAGATACTATATCAGGACTAAGTGGGGTTGATCCCAGGAATGAAAGATTGGTTTAACATTTGAAAAGGTATGTAACTTATCATATTAACAGTCTGGGGAAGAAAAGCCACATGAATACTTCAGGAGATGCCAAAAATGCATTTGACAAAATCCAACATCCACTCATCACTCATTAAACTTCCTCAAACTGAGAAAGAGAACCTAAAAACAGAAACACCAAAACTACAGCACACATACTTATTGGTGAGAAAAATTTCCCCCTCGCAACAAGAATAAGAAAGAATGTTCATTCTCACTACTCCTAATCCAGTGAGGGGTCCTAACAAGCACAATAAGGCAAGAAAAAAATAATAATAAAAGGCACACATACTGAAAAAGAAGAAAGCAAATCTTATCATGATCATTTATATGAGTATTCTAAGAAATTATTTTTAAAGCTACTAGAACTCATAACAAGTTTAGCAAAGATATAGTCCACAAGGTCAATATTTTAAAAGTCAGTTGTATTTTCACATACTAGAAATAAACAACTGTAAACAGAAATATAAAAGACGTAATCTCTGAAAAAGCACAAACACATAAGATACTTTTGGACAACTTTATGCAAAAAAAAAAAATGTGCAAAACCTTGAAGAGAGAAATTAAAGAGTACCTAAATAAATGAAGCAGCACACCATGTTCACACACTCAGTCTTCTTATGATACCACTCTCCCTAAATTAACACATCAGTGAAATTCTCATCAAAATCCAGGAAGATATGTTTGTAGAAATAGACAAATCATTCTAAAATTTATACAGAAATTTTACCAAGAATACCCAAAACAATTTTGAAAAAAAATGAATACAGTATTGTAAAGCAAAACAAACTAAAAAATAAAAATTTAAACTTAAAAAAAATTAAAAAAAAATAAAACCATGTTAATACTGTCTCAAGACTTACTATAAAACTACAATAATCACAACAGTATGATATTGGCATAAAGTTACTCAGCTAGTCCAATGGAATAGAAATGTATTCAAAAACAAATCTAGATATATACCATGAAATATTTTTCCAAGACAATTTGTTACAAAATGGATTATCTCAACAAATTGCATTGAAACGACTGGGCAGCCATATGTGAAAAGTGAACCTCAATGTTTCTCTCATACTATCAAAATTAACTAAATTAGCACACACTGGTAGTACATGCATGCTAAGTCACTTTGGTCCTCTCCAGCTCTTTGCAACCCTATGGACTGTAGCTAACCAGGCTCCTCTGTCCATGGGATTCTCCAGGACAGAGAATGGTTGGTTGCCATTCTCTTCTCCAGGGGATCTTCCTGACTCAGGGATCAAACCTGGGTCTCCCACATCGGCAGATGTGTTCTTTACCCTAGCACCACCTGGGAAGCCCAAAGCTGATAGCAGTAGACCTAAATTAAAGGCTAAATCAAACTTGTAGAAGAAAACTTAAGAGACATTCTTTGCGATATTTGGTTAGTCTAAATTTTTTGGAGAGGACAGGAAGCATAAACTATCAAAGAAAAAAATAATGAATTTGATTTCTTAAAAACTTTTAACCTATTGCCCTTCAAAAATCTCTCAAAGACCAAAAGGCAGATCACAGACTAGGGTAAAATTTGTCCAAAACCCAAATCTGACAAAGAACTTTATCCAAAATGTATAAGACCTTTTACAACTTAATAATAAGAAGCGAAAAAAGAAAAAATAATAATAATAAGAAGAGAAACTATATAATTTTTAAAATGGAAAATAACTGAAGAAGATATATGGATGACAAATAAGCACATGAAAAGATGTTCAACATCATTTGTCATAAGGGAAATGCAAATCAAAACCACAATGACATACCACGGCACACACATTAGAATAGCTAAAATTAAAATGACTAATATTAAATAATCTGGCACTAAAATCACGGCATCCGGTCCCATCACTTCATGGCAAACAAACATGGAAAAAGCGGAAACAGTGACAGCCTTTATTTTCGTGGGCTCCAGAATCACTGCGGACGGTGACTGCAGCCATGGAGTTAAAAAACACTTGCTCCTTGGAAGAAAAGCTATTACAAGCATAAGACAGCATATTAAAAATCAGAGACATCACTTTGCTGACAGAGCTCTGAATAGTCAACGCTTTGGTTTTTCCAGTAGTCTTGTATGAAGGTGAAAGTCAGACCATAAAGAAAGCTGGGTGCCAAAGAATTGATGCTTTCGAAATGTGGTGCTGCAAAACCTGTTGGAAGGTCCCTTGGACAGCCAAGAGATCGAACCAGTCAATCTAAAGGAACTCAGCCCTTAATATTCATTGAAGGACGGATGCTGAAACTGAAGCTACTTTGGCCACCTGATGTGAAGAGCTGACGCATCGGAAAAGACCCTGATGCTGGAAAAGACTGAGGGCAGGAGGAGATGGAGACGGTAGAGGATGAGATGGTTCAGTGGCATCATCAACTCAATGGACGTGAGTTTGAGCAAGCTCCAGGATATCGTGAAGGACAGGGAAGGCTGATGTTCTGCAGTCCATGGGATTGCAGAGTCAGACACAACTGAGCGACTGAACAACCACAATATTAAATAATAGCTAGTGCTGGCAATTATGTGAAAGAACTGGAAGACTCTTACCTTGCTGATGGAAGATAAAAATGATACAGCCAGTTGGGGAAAGAGTTTGGCAGTTTCTTTTAAAGTTACATATAAACCTACCTTATGAGCCAGCAATCATCCTCTTTGGGATTATTTCAAGAGAATGAACACAAACTTCCACACCCAGGTACTCATTAGTTAGTGAATGGATAAATAAACTTTCATGCATCTACACAATGAAATATTGCTCAGCAATAGAAAGAAAAATGACCAGTATACAAAAGATCATGGATTAATCTCAGAAGCATTAGATGAGTGGGAAAAGCTGTATAGAAAGGATGCTACATAGTATGATTCCATTTACATGAAATTCTAGCAAAGGCAAAACTTTAGCAACAGAAAGCAAGTATCTGTGGTTGCCAGAAGGGGAGTAGGAGGGAAGTAAATTAATGATACTGGAGCATGAAGTAACATTTTGCATAAAGGAAATGCCCTACGTCATGATTATGGTGGTGGTCACATGACTGTATACATCTCTCAAGACTCATCTCTTAAAAATCAGTGATTTTTTTGAGAGTAAATTATATTTTTATAGAGCTGACTAAAAAGTCTTCAAAGGAAAAAAAAAAGAGTGACTAAACCACCCCATACACTCCTACAAGACATACGCATCCATACTTTTGAAATTAAAACTGTACTTTGTCCATTGACAACCTATGGGATGGGAGAAAACATACATAAATGAGATGACCAATAGGGTGCTAATATCAAAAATATAGAAACATCATATACAACTCAACACCAAAAAAGCAAACAATGCCATCAAAATATGTACAATAATGTAAATAGACATTTCTCAAAAAAAGAAACACAGATGTCCAATGGGCACATGAAAAGATGCTCAACACCACTAATAATTAGAGAAATGCAGATCAAAACTACAATGAGGTATTACCTTACATGAGTCAGAATGGCTATCATGAAAAGCCTACAAATAATAAACACTGGAGAGGACATAGAGAAAACAGAATACTCCTACACTATTAGTAGGAATGTAAATTGGTGAAGCCACTATGGAAAGCAGTATGAAGTTTCCTTTATTTATTTATTTTTTTTAATATAAATTTATTTCTTTTAATTGTAGGCTAATTACTTTACAATACTGTATTGGTTTTCCCATACATCAACATGAATCTGCCATGGGTGTACACGTGTTCCCCATCCTGAACCCCCCTCCCTCCTCCCTNGAGAGCTCTGCAAGTTTTGGGGGAGAGGGATGTTTTAAGATCAATGAGAACATCAACTTGAAATGCACACCTTTTGTTTTGAGAATACTCTTTAAATTTCTGGAGCTGTGTCTACAAAAGAAGAATGTTATTAAATCTTTTTTTTTCTGCATCCTAGCATCTTCTAAAGGAACAAAAGCTCACAAACTGTTTTCAGAGCTCACCTTCTACCAGAAATTCATTATGGTGAGTATTTGGACACAGAGCAATGGACTCTTCTCTCCCCCTTCCATGTCCTCTCCCTGAAACACACAAACATACTTAAAGCTTAAAAAGCACTAACTCTTTAGTATCACACTTGGATGTATGTGCTCAAGCCAAATAGATGACTCTGGTGCCCTTATATAATGTTACTGAGGTTTTGACATTCTTCTCATTTCAGAAATAAGCTAAAAACTTAAAAGTATAAATGAACTTGGAGATATAACACACCTGCATGGATTTCAGACACAGTAATCATGATGATATCCAATATCAAAGCAGGTACAATAAAGGAAAATGTTGAATACTTTAAGAGGATAGAGATACCACAGAGCAGGAAAAGAGAGTGAGTAGGTGAAGCTGAGACATTGATGAGGAAAAATGTAATGTTTCAATATTTCCAATTGCTGACAATTGACACCTTAATATATGTGAATTAATAGAGACTATTTGCAGGAGTGTTTCACATCACCTGCCGTGATATAGGCATATGGTTTAGCAGAAGCGAGGGTGAAATCCCAAAAATTTGTACATGTCTTAGGCCTGAATTAAAGTCTTGCAGGGGTAGGCGTAGGCTCTGGAGGAAAATTTATTGAATAGTGTGGCCAGTAGAGAGCACTGTGTGATTTTGATAAAACTTTTAAAAGATGGGGAGATTTACCTTGAAGATATTATGATAAATGAGATAAACCAGTCAGAAAAAGATAAATACTGTATTGTTCTTCTTGCATGAGGTATGCAAAGTAGTCAAATTTATATAAACAAAGTAGAATGTGGTTACCAGAAGGGCTGGAGGAAGGAGGAAAACAAGTTGTTTCATGGGTTTAGAGTTTCAGATTTGCAAGATGAAAAAGTTCTAAAGACATGTTACACAATAGTGTGAGTATGCTTAATATTACTGAGCTATTTTCTTAAAAAGGATTAATATGCATCCTTTTTAGTAGTTGAGTAATGTTCCGTAGTGTATATGTACCACAGCTTTCTTATCCATTCGTCTGGTGATGGACATCTGTGTTGCTTCCATGTCCTAGCTATTGTAAACAGTGCTGCGATGAACATTGGGGTACATGTGTCTCTTTCAGTTCTGGTTTCCTCGGTGTGTATGCCCAGCAGTGGGATTGCTGGGTCATAAGGCAGTTCTATTTCCAGTTTTTTAAGGAATCTCCACACTGTTCTCCAAAGTGGCTGTACTGGTTTGCATTCCCACCGACAGTGTAAGAGGGTTCCCTTTTCTCCACACCCTCTCCAGCATTTATTGCTTGTAGACTTTTGGATCACAGCCATTCTGACCAGTATGAGATGGTACCTCATTGTGGTTTTGATTTGCATTTCTCTGATGAGTGATGTTGAGCATCTCTTCATGTGTTTGTTAGCCATCTGTATGTCTTCTTTGGAAAAATGTCTGTTTAGTTCTTTGGCCCATTTTTTGATTGGGTCATTTATTTTTCTGGAATTGAGCTTCAGGAGCTGCTTCCATATTTTTGAAATTAGTTCTTTGTCAGTTGCTTCATTTGCTATTATTTTCTCCCATTCTGAAGGCTGTCTTCTCACCTCGCTTATAGTTTCCTTTGTTGTGCAAAAGCTTTTAATTTTAATTAGATCCCATTTATTTATTTTTGCTTTTATTTCCATTACTCTGGCAGCTGGGTCATAGAGGATCCTGCTATGATTTATGTCGGAGAGTGTTTTGCCTATGTTCTCCTCCAGGAGTTTTATAGTTTCTGGTCTTATGTTTAGATCTTTAATCCGTTTTGAGTTTACTTCTGTGTATAGTGTTAGAACGTGTTCTAGTTTCATTCTTTTACAAGTGGTTGACCAGTTTTCCCAGCACCACTTGTTAAAGAGATTTTCTCCATTGTATATTCTTGCCTCTTTTGTCAAAGATAAGGTGTCCATAGTTGCAAGGATTTATCTCTGGGCTTTCTATTTTGTTACTTTTATCTATATTTATGTCTTTGTGCCAGTACCATACTCTCTTGATGACTGTAGCTTTGTAGTATAGTCTGAAGTCAGGCAGGTTGATTCTTCCAGTTCCAGTCTTCTTTCTCAAGATTGTTTTGGCTATTCGAAGTTTTTATATTTTCATACAAATTGTGAAATTATTTGTTCTAATTCTCTGAGAAATAATGTTGGTATCTTGATAGGGATTGCATTGAATCTATAGATTGCTCATTTTCACTATATTGATTCTTCCAATCCATGAACATGGTATATTTCTCCATCTATTTGTGTCATCTTTGATTTCTTTCATCAGTGTTTTATAGTTTTCTATATATAGGTCTTTAGTTTCTTTAGGTAGATTTATTCCTAAGTATTTTATTCTTTTCATTGCAATGGTGAATGGAATTGTTTCCTTAATTTCTCTTTCTGTTTTCTTATTGTTAGTGTATAGGAATTTGAATCCATTCAAATGAGTTGGATGAAACTGGAGCCTATTATACAGAGAGAAGTAAGTCAGAAATAAAAACACTAATACAGTATATTAACACACATATATGGCATTTATAAAGATGATAATGATGACCCTATATGCGAGACAGCAAAAGAGACACAGATGTAAAGAACAGACTTTTGGACTCTGTGGGAGAAGGCTAGGGTGGGATGATTTGAGAGAATAGCATTGAAACATGTATATTACCATATGTGAAATAGATTGCCAGTCCAGGTTCAATGAGAGACAGGGCCTCAGGGCTGGTACACTGGGATGATCCTGAGGGATGGGATGGGGAGGGAGGTAAGGAGGGGGTTTCAGAATGGGGACACATGTACACCCATGGTTGATTCATGTCAATGTGTGGCAAAAACCATTACAATATTGTAAAGAAATTAGCCTCCAATTGAAATAAAGAAATTAATTTAAAAAAAAGAAAAAATGGTTTAATATGGTAAATTTTATGTTATATGTTTTTTAACCACAATAAAAAAATGGCAAGATTCAGAAAAGCAGTGAGTCTGACTGACAGGATAAAAAGAATGAAGTTATATCTTCAATAAGATCCATTTACTCTTTCTTTTACTATTCTTGCCTATATCTGATGTTTCATATTCCTCAGCTTTATTTATGTTAATCTCAGTCAATCTGCTATTCTATAGTTTTTTTCTTCTTAATTCATTTCCATCTTAGGTTTCAGAAATATCTCACTCCTAGGTGATGATCCATCAATTAAGCAATTTCCCTTCAACATTGCTCTATGAGGATAAATTATATGGACAGAAGAAATTGAAAATGATCATAAAAGAGAGAGGGACAATGTATGTTTAACTTGTAATTTTTTGAGGAACTTCCATACTATTTTCCATAATGGCTGAACCAATTTACATTTCCACCAATAATGAGGGTTCATTTTTCTCTAACATCCTCATGAACACTTATTATATGTTGTTTTACTGATAATCAGCATTCTGCAGGTGTGAGGTGATATACTGTGGTTTGATTTATATTTCTCTGATGATTAGTGATGCAGAGCATCTTTTCATATGTTTAGAGGCCATCTTTATGTATTCTTTAGAAAAATATTTATTCACGTCCTCTGTCCATTTTAAAATCANGTTTTTTAGTTCCTCTTCGCTTTCTGCCATAAGGGTGGTGTCATCTGCATATCTGAGGTTATTGATATTTCTCCCAGCAATCTTGATTCCAGCTTGTGTTTCTTCCAGCCCAGCGTTTCTCATGATGTATTCTGCATATAAGCACTTACTGCTCTCTAAATTAACAAAACAACGTGTGTTAGCACACCTACATATCATAACAAGCATCATTTCACTGGTCACTATACGTAACTACTTTGCTATCTGAGTATCTCTTCAAGTAGATTTTCCAAGCTACCTGAAGCTACCTTTGTTGAAGAAATAAAACTACTTAATTTTCTTACTGAACAACCTTGTTTAGGTGGGTTTTGGCTCTTAATTTTTGCTAGCAAGAGTCAAGGCCCAAATTGGTGAGCCCAACTGTACATCAGAACCAACGTTTTCAGAACTTTCTAAAAATATATCCATTTCCCAATCTCATCCCCTCTACTGAGTCCAGGATTTCCAGAACATGTGGTGGTGTGACCTTGAATCTCTAGAGCATTATCTCTGGTGATTCCAGTCTTGGGCAATCTCTGGAGGTCTTGATATTATAAAACATCATCTTTCAGCCATGATAGAGTACAATAATTGAATGTGATAGAAAGTAGGAGATTTTATAGGCTCTGTGTAGTTCTTCTTTCTTCTTATTAACTCCTCTTATCCATAAATATTCTAAAGGATGTGTCTTATTGTTCATAGCATACAAACATATGCATATATGTGTAAATAGTATTGTTCCTCTAGCAATGTTTGTAGTTATTTTCACTCTTCTGAAGCCACAGTGAAACCAGGTTTTTTGAGCACGAGCCACATTATCTCCTTACTTGGCCCTGCAATAAATTTTTCTCGACTCCAAATTCTGATATTTCGGTTTGACCTCACTGTGTATCTGTTACACAAATTTGCATTTCATTAACAATAGCAGCACTGAAATCATAATTGCCTACTGCAGTCCTAGTTTTATCACCATTTCAGTAATCTCTCTGTCTTAGGACTACTTGTCACCCAAGTTTTATGATGCCACCGTGACCTCTCAGTCTTAGTGGCTTTTAAAAGGACAGCTCCTTCTAGAATATGTTTAAGAATCCATACGGACATCTATACATTATATTGATAATGTTTTAAAGAATTTTGATCTGTTTCAATCTAAGAATTTCACAGCACCCTTGCAATGAAATAAAGACAATTTTAGGATGTTACAATACAAGCATCTCTGAACCAGAAATCATAGAAGTTTAAAGTAGTAAATGTGGCAATTTCCAAAAATGTGCCTCTGTAGAGAAGTTTAGAGCATAGACGAGTCTGTGGACATCTCCTATGGCCTGAAATCCTTTGAACTACCATGCACATTTTCCCCCTTTCATCTGGATTATAATCTCTTTTCTACTGAGTCTCCATATAACTTAAGAAAACCCCCCTTTATGTACCTACCTAGTGAGAGGGTTCAGGGAGTGTAGGCAGCCAAAATAGAAAGGTAATCCTACCATGAGTGAATTGACCTGTATGTGCGAGCTACTCACCCTGCTGAGTGGAATCAGCTCTCCAAGGACACGAAGACTCTTCTAGAAATAATCTCCTGCATCTCACAACAGAATTCCAGAATTAACTGAATGCATCTTACCCAGGTTTGCCACTGAAGCATCAGTCCAATGTAGTTTTACAGGCAAGACAGCCTCCTCCCTGCTGTTGAAATTGTTGATTAGAAAAATAGTTGCACATTTCAATGCTAAACAGTACCCACACAGAAACAAGAAAGTGTCTCTTTGATTCAAGGGAAATATTAAATGAAGACTTTGTGTTGTACTTTCTGTTAGCTATGTACTGTTACTCTTTAATACAATGAAACAAAGAAACATGGATGGGACGTTGTAATGGGGTTTGAGTATCCTGGGAATGCAGGAGAGTTTTTTCTGCTATAATTGCGTTACTAGTGTTGCTCCATTCAGCATAAATGTGTGTATAGTATTCATCTAAAGGATGCCCCAAGGCTTAAACTTTCCCCAAGTGGTGAGTAAGGATGGTGGGAATGTGGTTGGGGAATTTAAAGCCCACTCAAACATCATTAATTAGAAATTCCCTGATGAAATTAAACCTTTGTGTTTCATTGGGATCATTTCTCGGCATTCTGAGTGATTCCATTTGGTGTTTTTTTTTTTTTTTTTAATTGTGGTGCACTCAAGAGCTGCATTTTAAGTGGACTGATTTTCTGAGAAAACTTGCCAAATTAGAAATTCTTTTCAAAACTAATAAATAAATTGAAAGATTTTAGAATTTCATATTCAAGTGACTTCAGTGTATCTAGCTCCAAGGCCTGAGGCAAAATTTTCAACCTCCAGATCCAATGTCTTCACTGAATACCCTTATCAGGCAAATGGGTGGAAATGTGAGGCACGAGCACTCATGGATGTCAGGGCGATGAATGATCTGAAAGCACAGAAGAGTAGAGAACCACCATGCCCAGAAAAGAATAAGAATTATTTCAGCTAATTTTAATTATGATGTAGCTTCTGGAAATTTCAGACACAAGAAGATGGAGGGAGAGAATAGAGACTGGAAGTTTCAATACTCCATACCAAAAATGGCAGCAGCAACCCATTAATCCCATAGATGCCATCATAAATGACAGAATCAATAGGAACTTGGTCCCTTTGATCAATTTTCAGTCCAAAAGATTTTTCAACCAGTGTCTCCATAGTAAGTTGCAATCTGGAGTTGTTTCATATAACCTAATACTTGATTGTAGTAATACTAATTATTGGCTATCTTGAGCTGCCCATTACTTACTAGTAGCTAGTGCATATTGAGTGAAAAATACATGGACGAAGCTGTGCTGAGCATTTTATACACCATATCTCACTTAATCTTTCTCTAGGAGATATTCCCAACCCAGGGATCGAACCCAGGGCTCTCGCATTGTAGGCAGACGCTTTGCCGTCTGAGCTACCAGGGAAGCCCTCATTCTCTGACTATGGCATCATTAATCTCCCACTTTGCAGGTTAGGAACCTGAGACTTAGAGAATCTGAGTAACTCTCTCAGGTCAACATCTAGTATGAGAAAAAGCTAGAAGGTCCAACCCAGGATCATCACAAACTCACCATCTCCTGACATAGCTTGTTCAGAACCAGGCTTATTGTGTTATAGTAAAATGATTCCATTTGAATTGAATTTTTATTTGAGTCTACATATCTAGATTAATATATTATAGATTATTATAGGAAACTCACTTCAATGTAATGGAATTGTGAGAGGTGGTCACAGGGAAATTGATGAGACTAAGGCTATAAAAAAGATGTTTATCTCATTGCCAACTGATAAACTATAGCTTCTGAAGACAAAAATGATCCAATCTGCTGGGTACTGACACACACATACACACACATGCACACGAACTGTAGAATTTACTTAATAAAAGAAATATCTTTTTAACATCTTTAAACTTGCCAGTCAGTTTTATCCTTCTCTTCTCCCATGGTTTCATGAGGATGTATACTTAGCTTGTAACAACAGCCTACACTAGAGACCCCGATGATGGATCCAGAAATTTTCAGGGTTCGGTTAATAACAATCTCCAATGCAGCTAGTCCAGTGCTAGGGTCAAAAGTGCAATTGTCCAGGAGCCAGGAGAGTTGGGTCCTTATCTGGGTTGAGTGACCTTAAGCAAATCACTTAGCCCCTTGAATTTCTAGAAGACTGTACAGTTATATTTTCCAGATAGATATTTCTTTGTCAGGCAATTTTGAAACCTCCTGTTTTTAAAGCAACTGGTCATTCAATAAAATAGTAATTAGAAAAGGTTTTGCTGTATCCACCTGTGACACTATAGTTTGAGAATAAGCATTGCTGTCTTTATTAGATAACTAAATAAAGAAGCAAGCTAATTTCAAGTGTCACAGTGTTGTACATATGTGCTCCAGTTTGCATAGTATATGGAGATCTTGGGTATAACATCTACCATAAAAACTGCTTGTTTCATTTACCAAAACTAAAAAGATTTATCATACCAACAGTGGGTTTCGTATCTTTTTTAATTATTATTTTTATTATTTGATGTTCTTCCCAGAGAAGCATATTGATTGAAAAAGAATGTTTTCCTTTTTTTTCTTTAGAAGAAAGAAAGTATTTGTACAAGTGAAATATTAGGATCAGAGAAAGCAAGAGAAGAGTATGAGCTGTGTGTCCAAGCCAAGCAACTGGGCCAGAAGTTTCCTAGATACCTTGACAGTGATCTATTCTCTGACCTATAAGACCCTGAGATAAGATGTCAAAGATAGCGGGTTCGTGCACTAGTCCTTATTGGTGAACATGGGTAGCCATGGAAGCCCAAGTGCTCAGAGAATTAAAAATGAATGGCTCCCAGGGGTTCCCTCAGTTAGTGAGCAGAGTCTAGATAAAAGAAATGAAACAGAAGCATTCATGGTGACTCAATTTTATAGGTATTTTCACCTTTAGAGTAAATATGCTTGTACTGTTTGAAATTTGACAATCAACATACTTTAATTTTATCATTAAAAAGAGGATAATAAAGATATCAACAGCATTTTAAAAGTGATGTTTTATTTGACTCTTTCTTTTCAAAAAATATGTATTGAGCCAGGTTTCAGCTAAGTTCTAGGAATATAAATGTGAAAATGACCAGTTGTTGCCTTAAAGAGCATTATAGATTATTTTTAATTAAAAAAATATATCTTTTAATTTTCTCAAAAAAATCCATATCTGAAAACACACACACACAATCCAATAATGACTCAACAACTTGATGTAAGATACTAAGAAAATCATTAGACATAAAAAAAAGTCCCCATCACAGACAAGAGTTATCTAGAGGACAGACTGTCTACTTACACTGCCAAAGATTTTGAGTCATGATTTTCTACAGTTTTAAACCTCACAGTGTATAGTCATTTCATTAGTATTGTTTTCATTGAAAAAATAAACTCTATATGTCAAGTATTTCTATCATTTAGCCCCTTTTCATGTCATCTTTGAGTAAGACCCATAGATTTTGCTATACAAATGACACTTCAACATTTATATATAAGGTATGTTCTCCTTAATAGCTCAAATAATTTACATATAGATGTATGTATATGTAAATATATGCAACATAAAATACCTAGAATGGAATATATCAAATGTAAATAATAATTATGTAGAGCGGAATTCAAGATGATTTTTATGTTTGTTTTTATAAAATATTCCAATATCTGTAATGATTATATTTAACTTTTATAATTAAAAACGTGGATGTATAAGCTCTTTCACTTATTTTCCAAATTTTATACAATCAGTTCAGTCCCTCAGTCGTGTCCAATTCTTTGTGACTCCATGGACTGCAGCACAATAATTATGTATTATTTTTATAATCAGAAAAAGTAAGTGCTATTTTCTCTTCTCTGATATGATATATATGTCTCATAAGATGACAATTATGTTTCAAATACACAGCATAACAATCAGAAATACATATACTTATTAATAGTGATTACCTACCTATGACTTGAGAGACAGCACAGCACAGCAACACAGTGAGACTAAATGGCGTTAATGTTTCTATTTTCTGCTGTTTTGTCTTATTTTCTAAAATGAGCATATATTGAATTGCATAATGAAACATGAACTTTATTTTTTAAATGCAAGTCAAAAGAGAAATACCAAGTTAAATCAACTGAAACACATAGCTTTCTAAATTTTTTAAAGTCCCTGGAAAACTATGATCTTTCATTTCAAAACTACTATGTCTCTTGGACAAACTTTTAGAGTGAAAACAAGTAAGAGTATATTTTCTGATAGATTTAGAAACAAAATCACCCCAAATACGCACTAATAAAGAAAAACTGAGTACCAAGCATTGTAAATGGACACTATACGACGACTGTATCAAGTAAGGCTAACACTGGAACCCTATAAGGGAGGTTAAAAATCCAAGTGTATTTTTGTATTTCTCTAACTGATTCTGAGAGAGACGGGAATACCAGACCACCTGACCTACCTCTTGAGAAATCTGTATGCAGGTCAGGAAGCAACAGTTAGAACTGGACATGGAACAAGAGACTGGTTCCAAATAGGAAAAGGAGTACGTCAAGGCTGTATATTGTCACCCTGCTTATTTAACTTCTATGCAGTGTACATCATGAGAAATGCTGGAGAGGAAGAAACACAAGCTGGAATCAAGATTGCCAGGAGAAATATCAATAACCTCAGATATGCAGATGACAGCACTCTTATGGCAGAAAGTGAAGAGGAACTAAAAAGCCTCTTGAGGAAACTGAAAGAGGAGAGTGAAAATGTTGGCTTAAATCTCAGCATTCAGAAAACGAAGATCATGGCACCTGGTCCCATCACTTCATGGGAAATAGATGGGGAAACAGTAGAAACAGTGTCAGACTTTATTTTTGGGGGGCTCCAAAATCACTGCAGATGGTGACTGCAGCCATGAAATTAAAAGACACTTACTCCTTGGAAGAAAAGTTATGACCAACGTAGACAGCATATTCAAAAGCAGAGATATTACTTTGCTAACTAAGGTCCGTCTAGTCAAGGCTATGGTTTTTCCAGTAGTCATGTGTGGATGTGAGAGTTAGACTGTGAAGAAGGCTGAGCGNAGCCTCTTGAGGAAACTGAAAGAGGAGAGTGAAAATGTTGGCTTAAATCTCAGCATTCAGAAAACGAAGATCATGGCACCTGGTCCCATCACTTCATGGGAAATAGATGGGGAAACAGTAGAAACAGTGTCAGACTTTATTTTTGGGGGGCTCCAAAATCACTGCAGATGGTGACTGCAGCCATGAAATTAAAAGACACTTACTCCTTGGAAGAAAAGTTATGACCAACGTAGACAGCATATTCAAAAGCAGAGATATTACTTTGCTAACTAAGGTCCGTCTAGTCAAGGCTATGGTTTTTCCAGTAGTCATGTGTGGATGTGAGAGTTAGACTGTGAAGAAGGCTGAGCGCCAAAGAATTGATGCTTTTGAACTGTGGTGTTGGAGAAGACTCTTGAGAGTCCCTTGTACTGCAAGGAGATCCAACCAGTCCATTCTGAAGGAGATCGGCCCTGGGATTTCTTTGGAAGGAATGATGCTAAAGCTGAAGCTCCAGTACTTTGGCCACCTCATGCGAAGAGTTGACTCACTGGAAAAGACTCTGATGCTTGGGGGGGAGGGGTTGGGGACAGAAGGAGAAGGGGATGACAGAGGATGAGATGGCTGGATGGCATCACGGACTTGGTGGGTGTGAGTCTGAGTGAACTCCAGGAGTTGGTGATGGACAGGGAGGCCTGGCGTGCTGCGATTCATGGGGTCGCAAAGAGTCAGACACAACTGAGTGACTGAACTGAACTGAACTGATTGGAAGTGGGATCCATCAATGTAGAAGTCTAACCATATGGAAACATAAAGCCAAGGAGTACAATACACACACAACTAGATCTCAGAAGTCTGAACTGTCCTCCTGGGCTGGCATGTGAGAACATGAACTGCTTATTCATAGAGTAGGTGTATTTTCCATCATACCAGACCAAATGAGAATCCAGGTTCATAGCACTGAAAATTCAACAGGGTTTGAAAGTGAGTGGTTTTCAGGGCTGTGAAAAGCAGGAGCTCTTTCCAGGGTACCTGTGCCACAGCTTAGACGGAGCCCATCAAGACAGAAGAGGTAAATGCATACTAAGCTTTTCCATAATACAAAAATGGCAAGGTCTCAACTTCTTTGTATAGTAGTTTCTTCTCCTCTAACTTGGCAATCATTCAGTTACTCATTTAATGTATGTTTATTTAGCACATACTATATTCCAGACACCATTCTAGGTGCTAGGTGTAAGAATAGACAAAAAATGTAGCATAGTGATAAATACCATACAGACAATGAAGGACAGTAAGAGAATGGACTAAAGAAGGACTATTCTGGACTTCTGCACTGTTGCTGGAAATGTAAATTGGTGCAGCCACTATAGAAAACATGTGGAAGTTCTTTAAAAAACTAAAAATAGAACTCCTGTATTATCTGGCAATCCCACTTTGGGGTATACATTCAAAAGGAAATGAAAACAAGATATCAAGGAGATATCGACATTTTCATGTTCATTGCAGCATTATTCACAATAACCAAGATATGGAAACTTGGTGCTACCAATGGGTAAATGGACAAAGACAGTGGACAAGTAAGATGAACCTTGTGATTATTGCACTAAGTTAAATAAGTCAGACAGAGAAAGACAAACACTGTATGATATCACTTTCATGTGGAATCTAAAAAATTTGAACTCAGAGCAGAGTAGTAATTGCCAGGGATGGGGGAAATAAGATGTTGTTCAAAGTGCACAAAATTCCACGTACAATATGGGTAAGTACTATGGCTCTAATGTATAATATCATGATTATAGTTAATAATACTGTACAGTATACTTGAAAGTTGTTAAGAGAACAGATCTTAAATTTTCTCACCACAAAAAAAAAAGGAAACAATAATTATATGAAATAAGAGAGGTGTTAACTAATGCTATGGTGATAATCATTTTGCAATATATCACTGTATCAAATCAATGTGCTATAAACATCAAACTTACACAGTGTTATATGTCAATCACATCTCATTAAAGCTTGTGGGAGGGGAGAGAGGAAATAGTCGGGGAAGTCTCTGAGGAAGTGAGCAGATTTCTGAATGACAGGAAAGAGTGGGCAAGAAGAAATTCTACAAGAGTAGCCTGAGCTAAGGTTGGTTAAGTTTGGGCAACACACAGAAAAAAAGGTCACGAGACTAGAGTACAGCAATCACTGGGCAGTGCTGGGAAAAATTTGAGGGGAGGGGGTCATGCAGAGATGCTCCACAGGTGATAGGAAACCACTGAAGAAGAAGCTGAAAACCTGAGCCAACTTGCATCTCTAAGAGTTCATTTTTTATATGAAGAAAAGATTTTAGAAGGACAAGAGTGGAAACTGGAAATGAAGGCCAAGGAATCTCAGCTGTTTGGCTCTGGTCTGGTACTGGGGAGTTAGTGGTTGGAGGACAAAAGGTACGGAAGCTCCAAGTGTAGTATGAAGGTGGAGGGGATAGAGCTTGCTGGCAGATTGGATCTGGAGAAAGTGAGAGATGAAAGAATCACGGATGACATAATTTTTGTCTAATCCACTGAGTGGATGGTGGTTCTGTTTATTAACACAGCGAAGATTGGAGAAGGATAGGGTGGGAGGTGGGAAGAGAAGTGAAAGGCAAAGGACAAAGGGAAAGATAAACCCATCTGAATGCAGAGTTCCAGAGAATAGCAAGGAGAGATAAGAAAGCCTTCTTGAGGGAACAATGCAAAGAAGTAGAGGAAAGCAATAGATTGGGAAAGACTAGAGATCTCTTCAAGAAAACTGGAGATACTAAGGGACTATTTCATGCAAAGATGGGCTCAATAAAGGACAGAAATGGCAAGGACCTTACAAAAGTAGAGGAGACTATGAAGAGGTGGCAAGAATACACAGAAGAACTGTAGAAAAAAGGTCTTAACGTCCCAGATAACAATGATGGGCTGATCACTAACCTACAGTCAGACATCCTGGAGTGTGAAGTCAAGTGAGCCTCAGGAAGTATTACTACAAACAAAGCTAGTGGAGGTGATGGAATTCCAGCTGGGCTATTTCAAATCCTAAAAGATGATGCTGTTAAATTGCTGCACTCAATACGTGAGCAAATTTAGAAAACTCAGCGATGGCCACAGGACTGGAAAAGTTGAATTTTCATGCCAATCCCAAAGAAGGGCAATGCCAAAGAATGTTCAAACTACAATACAACTGTACTCATTTCACACGCTAGCAAGGTAATGCTCAAAATCCTTCAAGCTAGGCTTCAAGAGTACCTGAACCTAGAACTTTCAGATGTTCAAGCTGGATTTAGAGAAGGCAGAGGAACCAGACACCAAATTGCCAATATCTGTTGGATCATCAAAAAAGCAACATAATTACAGAAAAACATCTGCTTCACTAGCTACACTAACGCCTTTACTGTGTGGATCACAACAAACTGTGGAAAATTCTTAAAGAGACCTGATCTGCCTCCTGAGAAACCTGTATGCAGGACAAGAACCAACATTCAGAACTGGACCTGGGATAACAGACTGTTTCAAAATTGGGAAAAGAGTATGTCAAGGCTGTATTTTGTCACCTGTTTATTTAACTTCTATGCAGAGTACATCATGCAAAATGCCAGGCTGGATAAATTACCAGCTGGAAGCAAGATTGCTGGAAGAAATATCAACAACCTCAGATACCCAGATGATACCATTCTAACGGCAGAAAGTGGAGAGGAACTAAAGAGCCTCTTCATGATGAAACGGAAGAATGATGGAGCAGTCAATACCTGGGTTACATTTTAGAAAAATGTAGACTACATCAACTATTTAATCCTATAACCTGGCATTAAAGAAGTCCCCTAAACTAATAAACATTTTGGGATACAGTTGTTTAATTAAAAAGAGAGAGAGCCTCTTGATGAGGATTAAACAGGAGAGTGAAAAAGCTGGCTTAAAACTCAACATTCAAAAAAATAAGATCATTGTATCCAGTCCCGTCACTTCATGGCAAATAGACTGGGAAAAAGTGGAAACAGTGGCAGACTTTATTTTCCTGGTCTGAAAAATTACTGTGGATGGTGACTGCAGCCATAAAATTAAAAGATGCCTGCTTCTTGGAAGAAAAGCTATGACAAAACTAGACAGCACATTAAAAAGTAGACATAACTTTGCCAACAAAGATCCATAGAGTAAAAGCTATGGTTTTTCCCATAGTCATGTACAGAAATGAGAGTTGGACCATAAAGAAGGCAAGCATCAAAGAAAAGATGCTTTTGAATTGTGGTACTGGTAAGTCCCTTGGACTGCAAGGAGATCAAACCCATTAATCCTAAAGGAAATGAACCCTTAATATTCATTGGAAGGACTGATGCTGAAGCTGAAGTGCCCATAACTTGGCCATCTGATGTGAAAAGCTGACTCACTCGAAAAGACCCTGATGCTGAGAAAGATTGAGGGCAGGAAAAGGGGGCGACAAGGGTAAGATGGTTGGATGGCATCACCAACTTGATGGATGTGAGTTTGAGAAAGTTCTGAGAGATAGTGAATGATAGGGAAGCCAGACGTGCTGCAGTCCACAAGGCTGCAAAGAGTCAAACATGACTTAGCAACTGAACAACAGGATGGGAGATTGAGGGTAATAGTAGAAAGTCAAGATTTATGTTTTAGACACATTAGGTTGGAGATCCCCTTTCAGTTCAGTTCAGTTCAGTCACTCAGTCATATCTGACTCTTTGCAACTCCATGGACTGCAGCATGCCAGGCCTCCCTGTCTATCACCAACTCACGAAGCTTACTCAGAACTTATGTCCATTGAGTCAGTGATGCCATCCAACCATCTCATCCTCTGTTGTCCCCTTCTCCTCCTTCCTTCAATCTTTCCCAGCATCAGCGTCTTTTCCAAGGAGTCAGGTCTTCACCACAGGTGGCCAAAGTATTAAAGTTTCAGCTTTGGCATCAGTCCTTCCAATAAATNGCAGTAGTTTGAGCATTCTTTAGCATTGCCTTTCTGTGGGATTGGAATGAAAACTGACCTTTTCCAGTCAATCAATATTGCGTTTTTCTACATTTATGATGTAGTTAATAATAGAAATGGCGGTAAAAATGGCAATAATAGGAACTGTTGCCCATCTTCACTGCATACCATGCACAGTGCTTAGCAGCTTGCAGTGCATTATCCCTACTGATATTGACGTGTGTACCATATACAACATCGTGATGTGTATATCATTCCCAATAGTGGCAATGATGGAATTCCAGTTGAACTATTTCAAATTCTAAAAGATGATGCTGTGAAAGTGCTACATTCAATATGCCAGCAAATTTGGAAAACTCAGCAGTGACCACAGGACTGGAAAAGGTCAGTTTTCATTCCAATCCCAAAGAAAGGCAATGCCAAAGAATGCTCAAACTACCACACAGTTGCACTCATATCACACACTAGCGAAGTAATGCTCAAAATTCTCCAAGCCAGGCTTCAACAGGACATGAACCATGAACTTCCAGATGTTCAAGCTGGATTTAGAAAAGGCAGAGAAACCAGAGATCAAATTGCCAACATCCATTGGATCATCAAAAAAGCAAGATCGTTCCAGGAAAACATCTACTTTATTGACTGTGCCAAAACCTTTGACTGTGTGGGTCATAACAAGCTGTAGAAAATNATGTTCAAGCTGGATTTAGAAAAGGCAGAGAAACCAGAGATCAAATTGCCAACATCCATTGGATCATCAAAAAAGCAAGATCGTTCCAGGAAAACATCTACTTTATTGACTGTGCCAAAACCTTTGACTGTGTGGGTCATAACAAGCTGTAGAAAATTATTCAAGTGATGGGAATACCAGACCACCTGGCCTGCCTTCCCAGAAATCTGTATGCAGGTCAAGAAGCAACAGTTAGAACCAGTCATGGAACAACAAACTGGTTCCAAATTGGGAAAGGAGTACGTCAAGGCTGTATATTGTCACCCTGCTTATTTAATTTATATGCAGAGCACATCATGCAAAATGCCTGGCTGGATGAAACACAAGCTGGAATCAAGATCGCCAGAAGAAATATCAATAACCTCAGCTATGCAGATGATACCACCCTTATGGCAGAAAGTAAAGAACTAAAGAGCCTCTTGATGAAAGTGAAAGAGGACAGTGAGAAAGCTAGCTTAAAACTCAACATTCAAAAAATGAAGATCATGGCATCTGGTCCCATCACTTCATGGGAAATAGATGGGGAAACAGTGGAAACACTGGGAGACTTTATTTTGGGGGGCTCCAAAGGCACTGAAGATGGTGAGTGCAGCCATGAAATTAAAAGACGCTTACTCTTTGGAAGAAAAGCTGTGATCAACCTAGACAGCATATTAAAAAACAGAAACATTACTTTGCCAACAAAGGTCCATCTAGTCAAAGCTATGGTTTTTCCAGTAGTCATGTATGGATGTGAGAGTTAGATGATAAAGAAAGCTGAGTGCTGAAGAACT
Organism: Neotragus moschatus; assembly: GCA_006410615.1. Lineage (NCBI taxonomy): Eukaryota > Metazoa > Chordata > Mammalia > Artiodactyla > Bovidae > Neotragus > Neotragus moschatus. The sequence continues at coordinate 262,857 of SJYA01002689.1, forward strand.
GATGCCTTTGAACTGTGGTGTTGGAGAAGATTCTTGAGAGTTCCTTGGACTGCAAGGATATCTAACCAATCCATCCTAAAGGAAATCAGTCCTGAATATTCATTGGAAGGACTTATGCTGAAGCTGAAATCCCAATACTTTGACCACATACTGCGAAGAACTGACTCACTGAAAAAGACCCTGATACTGGGAAAGATTGAAAACAGGAGGAGAAGGGGATGACAGAGGATGAGATGGGTGGCATCACCGACTTGATGGATTTGAGTTTGAGTAAGCTCAGAGAGTTGGTGATGGACAGGGAGGCCTGGCGTGCTACAATCCATGGGGTTGCAGAGTAAGACCTGACTCAGTTGCTGAACTGAACTGAGATATCTTTCATTTGACACTTTCAATTTAAAGTTCATAAATCATCAAATGTATTTTAAGCAACTCTATCTGATTCTGCCTTTCTCTTTGTCCGAGGTCATAAAGATCTTTGAGAAACCCTTAAATAGACAGAAACTCCACTAGCACACTATGAATTTCCCAGTGGGGTGGTCAGCATGCAAGGTAAGTTCCCAATAAGAGTCAGTCCTCCAGGGATGCAGGGTCAGGTAGCCAAAGCATTGGGTGACTCTTTCAAATATAGGATTCACTAAGGGGAAATGGCACCCCACTCCAGTACTCTTGCCTGGAAAATCCCATGGACAGAGGAGCCTGGTAGGCTGCAGTCCATGGGGTCGCTAAGAGTCACGATTGAGTGACTTCACTGTCACTTTTCACTTTCATGCATTGGAGAAGGAAATGGCAACCCACTCCAGTGTTCTTGCCTGGAGAGTCGCAGGGATGGGGGAGCCTGGTGGGCTGCAATCTGTTGGGTTGCACAGAATCAGACACGACTGAAGCGATTTAGCAGCAGCAGCAGCAGCAACAAGCCACCAAGGAAGCCCATGCTTCAATTTAATTCAGTCACTCAGTCATGTCGGACTCTTGGCAACCCCATGAACTGCAGCACGCCAGGCTTCCCTGTCCATCACCAACTGCAGGAGTCCACCCAACCCATGTCCACTGAGTCAGTGATGCCATCCAACTATCTCATCCTCTGTCGTCCCCTTCTACTCCCACCTTCAATCTTTCCCAGCATCAGGGTCTTTTCTAATGAGTCAGCTCTTCGCATCAGGTGGCCACAGTATTGGAGTTTCAGCTTCAGCATCAGTCCTTCCAATGAACACCCAGGACTGATCGCCTTTAGGATGGATTGGTTGGATCTCCTTTCAGTCCAAGGCACTCTCAAGAATCTTCTCCCACACCACAGTTCAAAGGTATCAACTCCTCAGTGCTCAGCTTTCTTTATAGTCCAACTCTCACATCCATACATGACCACTGGAAAAACCATAGCCTTGACTACACGGACCTTTGTTGGCAAAGTAATATTTCTGCTTTTTAATATGCTGTTTAGGTTGGTCATAACTTTCCTTCCAAGGACTAAGCGTCTTTCAATTTCATAGCTGCATCACCATCTGCTGTTAAGCATGAGCCCATGTTTAGAACAACAGAAAAAGGAACATTTTGTCAGAACAATCAGAATCCTTATTCTCATCCTTCTTAACAATAATCCTTACTATATTGTAGTTGTTAGCTCCAAATCAGTATACTTTTAAATGTATTGTCTTTTATGTATTGTTTTTAAAATATGAAGTCTCTATGAACTAAAAATTGTTTAAAATGCTTGGTGTAGTATACTGTTTCATTCATTCCTTTGATGGTCAAGGATAGGATGTCAGGATTGAAAGAGAGCTAAAGATACAAGTCATCTCACTAGCAGTCTGGACCACACTGAATCTGACTTTGATTTTAGCCCTATAATGTGATGAATGATGTAAATGGAAGATTTAGGTACAACATTGCTTTCTCAGAGTCTTGGTAACTGTGTACTACAGGATGTAGCTAGAGGTGTAAAATGTTAGAAAAGGCTGTGATTGGGTACTGTCTTATGTTGACAAATTCTGAATAAAATTTATCACAGGGTATGTCTGAATGTTATACTCTGTTATTGAATCTTGGGGCTTCCCTGGTAACTCAGCTGGTAAAGGACCCACCTGCAGTGCAGGAGACCTGGGCTCGATTCCTGGATTGGGAAGGTCCTTGAAGGAGAGGATGGCAACCCACTCCAGGCTGTATTCTTGCCTGGAGAATCCCCACGGGCATGTAGCCTAACAGGCTACAGTCCATGGCGTCGTAAAGAGGGGGACATGACAGAGACTAAGTGCAAGCACAGCGCATATCTGAATATTATCCTAAGGTAATGGTTTTCAAACATTCGTGTACATAAAAATTCCTCAGCAGACATTAAAAGTCAGTAAATCTAGTGTGAAGTCTCATAATCTGAGCTTTAACAGGCATGCCCCCCCACACACACACACACAATCCCTAACAAGTGATCCTGCTACTATTAGTCCAAGGAGTGAAAAAGTTTAAAAAATCGTTCTACTTCACCCACACAAAACATGCTAAATGCTTACTGTGTGTATGGAAAGATATCCAGAGACTACTATATATGTAAGATAAGGTTCTTTCTTCCCCTTTTATCTATGAAAACAAACTCAAAACGGGACGTGGTGATCCATCCTCAATGGCATTTGAAAACTAGAAAACCCATCTCAGGAGATTTGAATTCATGTTGCAATAACAATTTGGCCCTTGGAGTTCTTCTTGACATATTTTGCAACAAAAAATTAATCACATTAGCTCTAAATCTAGGGTGCTGGATTCTATTTCCATTCTAAAGACTTAGTAGTGGTAAGGAAACATATTCAAGAGGAGAGTGAGGACAATCGATTTATTGATTAATGATTTGGGGGAACCTCCAAGTGACCTGGATAGTGTGCAAAGAATACAAATGACACCATTTGTATTTTTTAATCCCTTTGTCAGTTTTGTTCATCTCTACACGGTTTGAGTTCGATGGGTCTCTGGACGATTGCCCAGTTAATTTCTGACTTTCATCAGGCCAACAAAAACCAGTCACGTGATTATAAAGCGCCAGTAGCTAGCTGAGGTTTTCTGGAAGAGTGAGTCACTAGAATGATGGAAAGAATGGCTGAAGTCAGGTGGGCACAACCTGCACAATTTTCTCCAATAGGCTGAGGCAAGCAGTTGTTCCGAAGAAGAGAGAAAGAAAATAACAAAGATTGCTTGATGACGATGGTTCTGAGAGCCACAAAAGGAACAGGAAGGGGAGAAACTAAAAGTAACGTACAAAAAGATTGCCCGACTAATGGTCTTCAAACCAACAGGTAATAATTTGACTATGTGTGTGTTCAGTCCCTCAGTAACGTCGGACTCTTTGTAGCCCCATGGCCTATAGCTCACCAGGCTCCTCTGTCCATGGAATTTTCCAGGCAAGAATACTAGAGTGGGTTGCCATTTTTGACTCCAGGAGAAGCAACCGGAAGGTCATTTAAGGATCTTGAGAAGGGAAGAATGCAACCAGCAGGTGTAAAATATTTTTTGAGGCTCAGAAGATAGGCCAACTGAAGTATGAGAGACTGAGAACTGGGGAAGGCTGGCAGGCAAGCCCAGACCCCTGTAAGGCCCTGCGGCAGGTGAAGTCTTGATTACAATGAGGAAGCACGGCCAGGCAGGTTAAGTGGCATGTCCAAGGCCCACTTGCCAGTGTTTCTGGGTTTTTTTTTTTTTTGCTTGCTTATGGTATTTTTTTTTGCATATATATACATATCAAACCAGGGTCTCCCACATTGCAGGCAGATTCTTTACCATCTGAGTCACCAGGAAATATATATATATATATATATGTATGTATGTGTATATATATATATACACACACACACAAATACAAATATATAGTTTGTATGAATCAGTTTTCTGCTTATTGTGTCATTATAAAGTAATTTGAGCTGATATGTGAGTAGTGACATTTATTAATATTTCTTATTCTTCAGTTCAGTTGCTCAGTCGTGTCTGACTCTTTGCGACCCCATGAATCGCAGTACGCCAGGCCTCCCTGTCCNATATATATATATATATATATGTACACATATATACATATATACACATATATATACATCCCTTATTCTTAACATATGATTTAATATAACTTATTTATTGCATAATTCTACTCCACCAGTTCCAAAAGGGTTTACCAAATTAGCCAAAATCAATTAAATCAGAATATCCAGGGGTGGATATCAGACTTGAATACCATTCAATATCTATTCACTATCCTTTCTTCAAAACTACTCAGAAAATGCTAACTTGTAGCTAGGGTTGAAAACATACTTTCCAAAGGCAGCAAAACATAACAAATGTTCTTCAGTCCCTGAGAGGCTTGGCAAGGATGGCAAATTAGCTTCCTGGTAGCTGAGGTCCTATAGGACACACATTGGGAAAACTGTTTTCCTTTTCTGCTAAAAGAAAGGATAAGCATCAGGTTTCAGTGGCAAAAACTTCTTCAAACTAAACACAGGAAGTAGTGTACTTGCATGCTAAGTCACCTTAGTGGTGTCTAACTCCTTGTGACCCCATGGACTGCAGCCCACCAGGCTCCTCTGTCCATGGGATTTTCCAGGAGAGAATACTGGAATGGGCTGCCATGCTCTTCTCCAGGGGATCTTCCCTAACCAAGGATAGAATCCATGTTTCTTTACATACTGCATTGGCCGGCAGGTTCTTTGTCTTTTTAAAATGGTTTTTATGAAAATGTCGCTATCCATTACTGTTTTTAAAAAAGCAATACACACACTTTGTCCAAATGTTCCCCTGCAAATAAGTATACGTGACTAGGTTCACACCATTAATGGCAACTCACTCAGGGGTGGCTTAACTCTAGGAAGACAAGCAAAATGACCTGCTAATTTTAATTCTAACATCCTAGAGGAATATGAGATGTTTGAACAAACCTCTAGCAGATGCTGAACTGCCAACATCTCATGAAATAATTCTCTAACAAGAACCTAGAGTCAAGATATTCTGTGATCTTATTTAAGCTAAGAACTGTATGCTTTAAACATTAGACATGAAGAAGAAAAAGGTTATCAATCCATTGTTACTACTGTTTAGTCGCTAAGTCATGTTGGACTCTTTTGTGACCCCATGGATTGTAGCCCGCCAGACTTCTCTGTCCATTGGATTTTCAAGCAAGAACACTCGAGTGGGAAATCCATTAATCCATCGCTTATATTTAAAGAGAGATTCTTTTCAGATTCAGCGTGAGGCCAATCCTATTTGAATAAAAATGAAAGATTTTCTTTGCAAAGATTCAACATTTTCGTTTGTAAGAAACTCTAGTTCTTTTCAAGAAAAAGAGATACCTGGTTGAGATTCAAAGCGGTATGTCCCATACCATCAAGATATGGCTAACTAGAAACCCAGCCAGAACCAGCCCTCTGCTCAGAGCTCATGCCCATAATGGTGCTTCTCACACTGCTCTGCCCTGCCTTCCAGCTCGCAGTTTCCTTTAGAAGTTAGGGTTGGCAGTGTAGCATCAAAGCAGAGAAAACGAGGACCAAAAACAAAGAGACTGAAAGACTGGATAATAGAGTAGAAAACAGGACAGAGGGGTGGAAGTTGGAAATTTGAATGGGTTGCTTCACGCCAAACACCCTGATGAAAGACAGTTGCTTTTAAGTCAGTGATCTCGATGCTTTGCCTACATGATGCTGAACATCTGATCATCTGGAAAGTCTGGAAAATCAATGAAATTCTTCGTTTTCTATCTTAATGTTTCATGTCGCTTGGACCCCACCAGGCTCCATTTATGGAGAGCATAGCTGAGCAGCTATCTAGAAAAAGGCAAGAGGAGACAACGTCCTTTGTCAGAATCAAATTAATCTTATTAATAAGATAGAAAAGTGAAATCCAAATAGGGGTCTATCTGGTTAAATCTGGATCAACGGAAAATATGCCACGAAAAACCCTACACAAAGAACAGCAGTAATTATGCCCACATGAAAGAGAGGCATGAATTAGGATTGCACCAGCAGACCAGAAAGCATGGCTCTCAATATGGTGAGATTGCTGTAGTTGTATTAAGACGTCTTAATTATATGATTGATGTGGGCTTCAAAAGAAAACTCAGAAGCCACAGCGGCTCTGAGGGCATGAGTATTATCGAAAGGATAAAGACAGCTTCCCCAGAAGAAAACCACTCTACAAGGAAGCCTGGGAGGTTTCCATGGCAGAACTAATCAATAATGTCTTGGTTTTATCTATATTACGTTTAATAAAATTTGATGACATCCGTGATTGAAGATCACACACACAATTATAGCAACATCAAAGGTATTCGGCAGCCCACGTACAGCTTGAGAAGGAGAGCAAATCGGAGCCTGAATGTATATGACATTGCACACCATGGGGACACACAGACAGGAGGGAGGAGCGGGGCTCGCCGAGCACCTTCTCTCCCCGTGTTTACCAAAACTGTGCGCGCTTTCTCACCAGCCGAAACCCAGCACACTTGCATCTCTCTCAGGCTTTCTAACCTCAGGATTTGAAAACAATAGGTACAAGAACGTGCCACCCAAGGAAGTCCTGAGTAAACAAGAGTCTCCATTAGATTGGTCTTATCTTTATCTTATTTCTTGAGCCAAAGGAAACTCAGGCATTTGACAGGACACACAGCAGAGAGGAAAGGACGAAATCTGGTGAAATTTCCACCTATTCCCTTGGAGGAAAAAAAAAAAAAATAACAAAGTGGGAGGGAGAGAGAACTTCCTTGTCAAATTTCAAATGCAGCTCTGCAGAACAAAAGGAGAAAATGAGACCTGCAATTACCTCAGCTTTACGAGCTCAGTACAAATCACCTTAATCCCCCAGACTCTGTACCACTGTCATACCTTATTTTCTCCTCAACAGGTGTACAAATTGTTTGGACTGAAGCTGGAGAACACCATTCAGACTCGGTCAGCTGAACCAAAGCAGAGTCTTTCGTCACTTCACTTGCTCTTGGTCATCTGGTATTTCTTCCAAAAAAGAGGACTTCATCTGTGTCATTGCAGTTTGTTTTAATCAGAGTGTGAGTAGAAAACCCTGTAACTTTCTTCACAAAAGTAATTCAGTTAGCTGAGTATCTCCTGAGTTTAGATCAGAGAGGTGAAGCAACTGCTGGGCTTAGTCCCTCAGTCGTGTCCTCCTCTGTGACCCCATAGATTGTAGCCCCCCAGGCTCCTCTGTCCATGGGATTCTCCAAGCAAGAATACTGGAGTGCACTGCCACACCCTCCTCCAGGGGATGTTCCCAACTCAAGAATCGAACCCGGGTCTCCTGTTTTGCAGGCAAATTCTTTACATCTGAGCCACCAGAGGAGCCCGAAGCAACTGTTTATAGCTTTACTTTGACTCTAGTAAGAGCTGGACTGAGGAAAATGATAAATTTCAACACAGTCTGTCCTGTACCTGTGATGGATGCCGTTTCATGCTTGAGGATGTCTTTATAAACTGGATATCTGACATGATACGTGACGAAAGTCGAGTTTTTCCTGTTTTGCTTTTAAAAAACTAGCAAACTGCAGATAAAAAAACATAACAAACTCATAATAAGCTGTTAACAAACCAAAAAGTAACTTTGCTTCTGAAAATAATTATTCTCCTAAAATTCTGATCTGATTCCATGTTCCTCTCCTAATTTAAAACGGATGGAAATTCTCTAGACAAAAGTGAAGTAGTCTTTTACCAAGAACGACAGCTTCATTTCCCTATCAAATAAGTAAACGGCTCAGAATTCTGGAAATAGGACTTTTGACTCCAAAGCTGGAGTTTCTGTCATAGCACACTACCTTTAGTTGAAGTAGTCGACCCTGTATCTTATTTGAAATACCTCGATTTTGCTAGATTTTTCCTGTGGCGTTTTCTGCAGCTGTTTAGCAGAAACTTTCTGAGGTCACTAAGTGACCAAGGTAAAGGCGACTCTGTCCTACATCACTGACGATGTCCACTCTGAGAGCCAGCAATAAAAATGTCAGAGCCACCTCAGATGGGGTTCTCTGAGAAGCAGAAACCGAGCGCTCAGCCACACAAGAGACTTGAATGGTGCAGTTGGCAGAGTTGGGGGCTGCTTGGGGAGATGCCGGTCAGAGCCTGAGAAGGTCGCCACCGAGTTGAATGTGGCTTCACCAGGAAGAACTTTGCCTCTTTCTGTCCCTGAAAGCAACCGTCTGAGTCCTGCTTCTCCCTGCCTTGTGTGAAGACGACATGTTGAACTCTCTGGAGCTGAATCCCCGCTGAAGAGGGATATTATTAGCTCTGATTGACCAGGTCTGACGGTAAGAGAGTGCGAGTTAGTGCACCACGAATTACACAGAGTGTGTATCAAGGTGAAAATAAAAGCTGCAACGTGCAGACAGGAGGGGTGAAGGGGCCATTGAAAATCAGAGAGATTAGCAACTCATCACATTACTTGTGGGTTATCAGGAGACAGACGTAATGGAAGTGAGACCTATATCCTTGATCAATAAGAGTTTGACTGCATTTTGAGTTCATTTTCCCCTGCCGAGAGAGACAGCAGGCTTTACTATCGATCACTGTGTTAATCCATAACCAGACTGGGCCTTAGCCTGGTGGAGCAAGCAGGAAAAATAAGATAATAAGTAGGAACTCTTGATCTTTTATTATGGTGTGCTAGATAAAGAGAGTGCAGGGGTTCAAGGTGGAATACTTTATAGTTAACCCTTACATTCCCTCTTAATTTGGAATGCACGAGAAGAAAAATTGCAGCCCACCTTACTCTGACTTTTATTTGACCTTATTTTGTCTGCTTCCTGACTGAAGTGCACCAAGGCCTCTTTTGAAAGATTGGAGGTAGATGGTAATGGGGCCAAGGGACATTTGCAACCATTTTAGGTCCATAGTAAGGAGGATGCTCCCCCAGACCCCACTCACAAAAGTGAACTCTGTTCCAGTGTTAATCGTATCTTTTACATTTGGGGTCATATTGTCTATATCAGTCGTGATGTTTCAGAATCACTGAAACTCAGCATTTCTTAAACATGTGAATTGGCAATGATACGTTTTATGATGTATCTCAACAATGAGCATCACTTAGTTTGTATTTTTAAAAAAGAAAGAAAAATGAAGACATTTAGAGTTCTGTTGCCATGATTCTGTGGTCTCAGAGAAGCCTGCCAGGTTCCTAAAGCCAGCATTATCACAGATCTAGAAGCATCTTAGAAAGATCGTAATCTGCCTTTACGTTCAAAGCCTCCAGAGACACCTCCTTGATCTAACTTAAACCCCTGCTATAATTTAGGCATTTCTTGCTCTGCCTGATCGGCAACAAAAATCCACTCTTTTCATTGACTCAGTGTTTACTCGTGGTAGTTTCTGCTGAAATGTAGACTATTTCTACCACTAACCCATCTGACACCTTTCTACAAATTAGGGTAATGTGACCCATCTGTGAAGCACAGCCATGGGCAAAGGGGTGGATTTCAGCCTTCCTTCCTCTGTCTGCTCCCAGGATCCTTGTGCACAATCCCACGAGGTAGCCATGATAAGCACACAACAGCAGAGAAAACAGGCTGATGTTGTGAATTTAACCAACCCTCCTACACCTCGCACAGGCACTGTCTAGCTTTCACTGTGTTCTAGTCCCAGTTCAGCTGTTTCTCATTTTGATGGTTTCTGTGCTTTTCCAACTGACTTTCCATATGGTTCTTAAAAGATGCTCATCCTTCCACTCAGTGTGCACCTATCAAGAATTGCAGCCTGTCACCCTAGAGTTCATAACAAGAAGGGGAGGTGCGTATGTGTCAATAAGTCAGTGTGGCAGAGACGGGACAGAGGACGTAAAGAGTTCTACCTCAGAAGCATAATATAATACTTAACCTCCTCTCATTAAACTAACTGGGAGATTCATTTGAAAATGACAAATTTAAGTACAAAACCTTTAAAAAGTGAAATGTCTTGTTGATGATTTAACCTTTTATCATCGGATATCCAGGGAAGTTAAACAACTGGAACAAATTCATACCACTATTAAGTGGGGGAAATGGACCCTAACCCAGGACTCCTGAAGCTGGAACCAGAGTTACTTTTATAAGTTTTAAAAAATCTTCAAACTGAAACAGGATATGAAGGAACTCATCTTCAGGATTAAAAACACCTGCTTTGAACTACCACTCAATGCTTATGATAAATAAATACATAACCCCCTCTAAAGTCGATGTTGTTATTGTTGATGTTCAATCATGAGTGAGGGACTAAACAGGATGAAGGACAACTCTTTGTGGCCCCATGGACTGCAGCTCTCCAGATTCCTCTATCCATGGGATTCCGCAGGCAAGAATACTGGAGTAGGCTGCCATTTCCTTCTCCACTAAAGCGGCTGAGACATTGAAATTCTCCTTTAGCCATAATGTTAGGGCTTTCCCAGTGGCTCAGATGGAAAAGAATTAGCCTGCAATGCAAGAGAGCTGGGTTCAGTCCCTGGGTTGGGAAGATCCTCTGGAAAAGGAAGTGGCAACCCACTCTAGTCTTCTTGTTGCCTAGAGAATTCATATGAAGTTTGTTGATGAAAGAAAATTTGCCTCCATCTTAAAATGATACAAGGCAGCCACTGTTTACCTGAAGCCTCCACTAAATAAGCTCATCAAGTCAAGTCACATGATTTGGAGATGTGATAAATGGTTCATGGAATCGATTTGGAATAACAGATGCTAGAAAATGAAGCTTGTTGTCTGATCCAGTGAGATGTCCCCATGGATTGGGTTGGTTCTTATTTTAAGAAATCAAGAATAATTTAAGAGAGAAGATGTCACCCAAAGAAGAGTTTATTAAAGCCGAGACCAACATATAATGGCTTTATGAAAATCTCCATTTCTAATTTAATAAAAACCAGGACCCAACTTAAAATGGAAAAATAATGTGTTTGAAGGTGGATGCAGAAACTGAGAGAAAAATTCTCTAATAAACAGCATTTTTCTTGGTTACAAAGAAAAAATATGCTTGTTATAGAAAAGATGACAAATACAAGGAAAATACGAAGTATTCATCAAAGCCATTGTACACCTTTTACAGCCCAAACTCTAAACTTTTCCTCCTATGTTCATTTGTAAATGCAGATTCTTGACAAAATTTAGAATATGGAGTCATATTCTAAATAATAAAGTTGATTTTTCCCTTACCTTATATGATTATTTCTCAACATTCTTAAATATTGTTTAAAAACTAAAGAACGGAATCTTCTAAAATACAGTCTCTCTTTTCTCTAAATCAAAGATAAAGTCTACTTTCCTTATTTGTAAACGGCCTAGTCTCACTGGGTCAAATTCTGAAAGACAAAGATGATTAATTTTCATATAGTCAGCATCAGTAATTAGAGCATTCATTTCTCTTAAATTATCAAGAAAATGATAATTTCCAATTTTTCTTTTCTCTAATAATAATTTCAGAATTTATATATATATATATATATGCTGGAAAGATTATTGGAAATATTGTTATACTATGTACCTTTGGATATTGTCTTTGTCCATTCAGAGTGATATGACAGAATTCCATAGACTTATAAACAACAGAAATTTCGTTTACCCGGTTCTGGAGGCTGAGAAGTACAAGATGGAGATACTGACAAATCAGTGTCTGGTGAGAATCTAATTCTTGAGTCATAGTGCATCTTTGCATGGTGGAAATGGTGAGGGAACTCTCTGCTGTTGTTAAGTCACTCAGCTGTGTCTCACTCTGTGACCCCATGAACTGTAGCATACCAGGCTTCCCTGTCCTTCACTGTTTCCCAGGGCTTGCTCAAATTCATGTCGATTTAGTCAGTAATACTATCTAACCATCTCATCCTCTGCCACTCCCTTCTCCTTTTTCCTTTCACCTTTCCCACCATCAGGGTCTTTTCCAATGAACGGGCTCTTCGCATCAGGTGGCCAAAGTATTGAAGCTTCAGCTTCAGTATCAGTTCTTCCAAAGAATATTGCATTGATTTCCAGAGAGCTCTCTGGGGTGTCTTTTATAAGGACACTAATCCCTTTCATGAGGATTCCACTCTCACAACCAAATCACCTCTCAAAGATCCCACCTCCAATACCATCATAACGTGTGTAAATATTTCAACATCCTAATTTTGGGAGGACAAAAGTATTCAATATATTACAGGCATCACAAGACACTCTCTTATTCACTGCACATAAATTGGTAAAGTCACTTTCAGAGCAAATAAAATAACCCCTCTGATTGACTTTTTGGCTTCTTTTTTTATTTAGCTGTTTTCCTCAGATATATAACAACCTGACATCAAGTGCCTAATTTATTTTACTGTTTGTCCTATACCTGTAAAAACAAAAAAAGAATAAACTCAAGACTGATTACAATGTTCACCTTTGCTGGACCTGTCCTTCACTTTGTGGTATTCCTTTCCACCAGGATCCTACTATTCCTATGATGGAATGAGGTTTCATTCCATTAAGCTGGTTAATAAATATGCATTTTCAAGAGTCGCTCATGAATTCTGAAGTATCAATAAGGCTCATTATCAACTGATGCATCAAAATTTTGATTGGTCAAAACCACAATAAGGTATCACCTCACACCAATCAGAATGGCCATCATCAAAAGTCTATAAACAATAAATGCTGGAGAGGGTGTGGAGAAAAGGGAACCTTCTTACACTGTTGTTGGGAATGCAAACCCGTACAGCCACTATGGAGAACAGTGTGGAGAGTCCTTAAAAAACTGGGAATAGAACTGCCATATGCCCCAGCAATCCCACTGCCAGGCATACACACCAAGGAAACCAGAATTGAAAGAGACACATGTACCCCAATGTTCACTGCAGCACTGTTTACAATAGCCAGGACATGGAAGCAACCTAGATGTTCATCAGCAGACAAATCGATAAGGAAGTTGTGGTACATACACACAATGGAAAATTATTCACCTATAAAAAGAATGCATTTGATTCAGTTCTAGTGAGATGGATGAAACTGGAGCCTATTATACAGAGTGAAGTAAGTCAGAAAGAGAAACACCAGTATAGTATATTAACACATACATACGGAATTTAGAAAGATGGCAATGGTAATCCTGTATGCAAGGCAGCAAAAGAGACACAGATGTAAGACTAGACTTTTGGACTTTGTGGGAGAAGGCGAGGGTGGGATGATATGAGAGAATAGCATTGAAACATGTATATTAACATATGTAAAATAGATGACCAGTGCAAGTTCGATACATGAAGCAGGGCACTCAAGTCAGTGCTCTGGGACAACCCAGAGGGATGGGGTGGGGAGGGAGGTGGGGGGTTCAAGATGGGGGACATGTGTACACCTGTGGATGATTCATGTCAATGTATGTCAAAAACCACCACAATATTGTAAAGTAATTAGCCTCCAATTAAAATAAATAATTTTTTTTTAAATATGATTGTTAATTTTCTTTCTGCAGCCCTGATTAACTTATCAAGGAAGCAGAAACACATGTAGCTATTTCCTGAGCAAGCAGGTAAGACCTCTGCACAAAATCTCACCCTTAATGACGGTGTCAGCTACCAGGCATTGTGCTAGGCATTTTCTACTTGTTCCAACTCTTTAAACATTTCTTCACTTGCTCCATTTGATAGATGGGAAAACAAAGTCTCAAAATCAGGACACCATAACCCACATGTAATCCATAAAATGCTAACAGTTGATATTCTTATATTTACTTAGAAAGCTCAGTTGGGTCAGAGAGAAAGCCCACTGCTAAGGGTGTCAGGAGAGAATATGCTTTTAATATTACAGTTTGAATGATAAAATTTTACAATTATAATACAGCAAAAATCTAGCAGTAACAAAATGAGGAATCATTTCAAATTCTTAAGTACAACTTATTACATAAGCATATACATAATCTTTAACTCACTTCCCTAATCAACCAAATGTTAGAAAAGAATTTTTAAAGACATAACCCTACTAAGACAGAGAGAATGGAAGACAATATGAAAGGAGTGAAATTTTGAGTCTGGAAAGCCAGTGGACAGCTAGTAACTAGATCAGCAGATATCCTAGAAAAATGAATCGTAAGGCAAGCATGTGAACCAAATGTGAATTACATGGCAGAATCTCCAAGAAAGGGAATTATGGGTCACACCCAGTATTTCTGAAAGTAAGAATGATAGAAAGAAGGCAGGTAAAATAAGGAAAATTGGTTGAAAAAACTCCTTTCCTTAAGAATAAATCAGTTTTCTAGATCTTCTCCTCAGATCACATAGCCAAAATATCCCACCCTGACCCTAGGGAAAAAGGACTGGAAGTTTATTCTATGAAGTAAAGTTTTCAAAATTTTTCAGGCAAATGATTTCTAACCTGGACTTCTATACCCAGCCAAACTAAGTACAATATTAAAGACTAGAGTAAAGACATTTTTTAGACATGTCTCTAAAACTTTCCTCCTCCACTCATTTTTCTTTTAAACTTTTTATTTTGTATTGGGGTATAGCTGATTAACAATGTTGCAATAGTTCCAGGTGAACAGCCAAGGGACTCAGCCATACACATATTAATACAAGTATTCATTCTTCCCCAACTCCACTCTCACCCAGGCTGCCACATAACGCTGAGGAGAGTTCCATATACAATACAATATGTACACACTGTATATGTAAAATGGATAACCTCCTGCACTCTTTTCTCAGAAAGCTACCAGAGAATGTGCTCCATTAAAATGAAGAAGTAAACAAATTTAAAAGATGAGGAGGGACTTCCTGGCCACCCAGTGGTTAAGACTCTGCACTTCCAATGAAGAGGATGAGGTTCCATCCCTGGTTGGAGAGTTAAGATCCCAAATGCCATGTTGTATGGCCAAGAAATTTATAAATAATGAATAAAAATACATAGGATACAGGAAGCGAGAGATACCCCCTAAAGGCAAAGACTTTAAGAATGAATGTTCTTTTAATTTCTCTTTTCCATAACAATCTTGAGTGGGGAGGACAGCTGTTGAGCTCCATGTGGTCATTGGGAGAGCCAAATTTCTTCCTCCATTCATAATCACTTCAAGGCCAAAGCTAGGGCCACAGCCACATCAGTTTTCCAGCCCCTGGGAAAAGGAAAGAAAAATAAGAGGAATGTAGGTACAATTTTTTAAGGCCCAAACATGAAAATGGCATAATATCACTTGTGTCCTGCTCAGTTACTCACACTGGCAAACTTACCCACAACAGCTCACTGGAAAATCTAGTCCCTGGCTGGGCAACCACATGCTTAACATCAGTTCAGTTCACTTCAGTCACTCAGTTGTGCTGGACTCTTTGTGACCCCATGGACGCCAGGCTTCCTTGTCCATCACCAACTTGCCAGAGCTTACTCAAACTCATGTCCATCGAGTCAGTGATGCCATCCAACCATTTCATCCTCTGTCATCCCCTTCTCCTCTTGCCATCAATCTTTCCCAGCATCAGGGTCTTTTCCAATGAGTCAGTTCTTCCCATCAGGTGGCCAAAGTATTGGAGCTTCAGCTTTAGCATCATTCCTTCCAATAAATATTCAGGACTGATTTCCTTTAGGATGGACTGGTTGGATCTCCTTGCAGTCCAAAGGACTCTCGAGAGTCTTCTCCAACACTACAATTCAAAAGCATCAGTTCTTCAGCCCTCAGCTTTCTTTATAGTCTAGCTCTCACATCCATGCATGACCACTGGAAAAACCATAGACTTGACTAGATGGACCTTTGTTGACAAGGTAATGTCCCTGCTTTTTAATATGCTGTCTAGGTTGGTAATAATTTTTCTTCCAAGGAGCAAGCGTCTTAATTTCATGGCTCTACTCACCATCTGCAGTGATTTTGGAGCCTAAAAGAATAAAGTCTGTCCCTGTTTCCATCGTTTCCCTGTCTATCTGCCATGAAGTGATGGGACCAGATGACATGATTTTTGTTTTTTGAATGTTGAGTTTTAAGACAGTGTTTTCACTCTCCTCTTTCACTTTCATCAAGAGGCTCGTTAGTTTTTCTTCGCTTCCTGCTATAAGGGTGGTGTCATTTGCATATCTGAGGTTACTGATGAAATTCCAGTTAGGCTCTTTCAAATCCTAAAAGATGATGTTGTGAAAGTGCTGCACTCAATATGCCAGCAGATTTTGAAAACTCAGCAGTGGCCACAAGACTGGAAAAGGTCAGTTTTCATTCCAATCCCAAAGAAAGGCAATGCCAAATATTATTCAAACTACCACAGAATTGCACTCATCTCACATGCTAACAAAGTATTGCTCAAAATTCTCAAAGCCAGGCTTCAACAGTACGTGGACCATGAAATTCCAGATGTTCAAACTGGATTAGGAAAGGCAGAAGAACCAGAGATCAAATTGCCTACATCTGTTGGATCATCAAAAAAGCAAGAGAGTTCCAGAAAGACATCTACTTCTGCTTTATTGACTGTGCCAAAGCTTTTGACTGTGTGAATCACAGAAAACTGTGGAAAATTCTTCAAGGGATAGGAATACCAGATCACCTTACCTGCCTCCTGAGAAATCTGTATGCAGGTCAAGAAGCAACAGTTAGAACCAGACATGGAACAACAGACTGGTTCCAAATTGGGAAAGGAGTACATCAAGATTGTATATGTCACCCTGCTTATTTAACTTCTATGGAGAGTAAATAAGTGAAAATAAGTGAAATAAGTGAAAACGTTAGTCACTCAGTCGTGTCTGCCTCTTTGAGACCCAATGGACTATAGCCCCCCAGGCTCCACTGTCCATGGAATTCTCCAGGCAAGAATACTGGAGTGGGTTGCCATGCCCTTTTCCAGGGGATCTTCTCAAACTAGGGGCCAAACCCAGGTCTCCTGCATTGCAAGCAGATTCTTTACCATCTGAGCCACCAGTATATATAGTGTATATATATCTTGAGCATTGGAAATGTGCCATATATTTCATAGAATTCTTATCCTAAACGAATCCACTAGATAATTCTTTATTATGTATTCTATACATTGAATGAGGGTCTAAATTGAAACTAGCCAGGGAGTATTAAATTCAATGTTTTAACATGAAACTATCACATTATTGTCTGTTAATCAGCTATATTCAATACAAAATTTAAAGTTTAAAATGTCAAAACATAAATAAAATCAAATTTGAAAAGTATTTTAAAAGAAAAGAAACCACATGTTAGACAGGTATATGTCAATTTTATTATGTTCAAATTTCCCTCCTAGAATACCATGTTCATATTCTCGAATAAGGATGATATCTTTTCTTTCATTGCACCTAATATTTTCTATTTGGTGGTTTGTTATTGTTGTCTAGGAGCTAATTTGATTTTTTCTATTCTATTGGATTCTTTTTTTTTTTTAGTCATGAGCTAATAAAAGCAAATATGAGTATAAAAATTAGTATTACTCAATAATGAATGATAATTTTTCTCTAGCCATTTAGTACATTCTGTAATAGCGGCAGTCGAAGGGATACTGAACTGAGGCCCACTACATTCAATAGCCACTTCAAGCAGGAGCTACCTGTGTGATTTTAATAAATGATCCATTTTAATAAATGATCCTGGGCTTTGATTTCTTTGTTTTTACAGAAATAAAAGACAGAGTTAAATTTATTAATTTCTTATACCATATATAACAGAAATTTTAATAGAAGTAAATTTTATAATTTTTATTTCCATGAAAGACACTTGCCTAAAGACTGAGCCAAGCATGATTGAAATAGAAAACTCAAAGGAGAAGGAATATTTCATTTTGTCCTGTCACCAAAATAATCTCACTGGAAACATTATTAATGATTCTCCCGTACGAGACAGCAACTGCTGGCTTATATTCAGATGGATGTCTATAGTTAATGTAAAATTTTCAGCATCATTTCACTTAAACTCAAAATTCAAATTCAACAAACATTCATTGTGCCTGGAGCTATTGCACATGAAGATTATAAAACAATGACCCTGTCCTAAAGAAGCTGACAACATAGTTAAGTCATTTTCTCCCAGTAGGTTTTCGGCCTAGAATCATTTCCATTTACATAAAAGGACTAAGACCAAGAAATGCTAAATAAAATAAACTTTCCAAACTCATCTCAAAATTGAGTCTTCCTTTCAGAAGTTACTTTCAAATTTTTCTTAATAGTTAATATATTTTGCATATGTTATAAATAAACATTTTTAAGAGACTTGAGCTGTGTGTGTGGTGTGTGTACAAGTTTACTAATAGCCTATACTAATTTGTTGCACACTTAATAATGCTTAAATCAAAGTTTCAAAATTAACAAAGAAATATGATTGAGATCGGAACTGTAACATGTTATAAAATACAATTACTTAATTTTAAAAATTAACTCCATATAATTAACTAATACCCCAATTAAGCAACATGTAATTAAGTAAGTTATCATCCCTGCCACTTAGTCATTTAATCATAAAAGTGAAGCATAGTTTTATAAACAAATGAAATAAATAGGAAATCTATTAAGTGTGTGTTTGGAGCTAAGAATAAACACTAAGAATAAAATTATTCCCATAGTCTGTGTAATCAGAAAACAGGGTCTTATGATCCAGGGCACAATTATTATATTAGTGTAGAGTAGTTGGTACAAAGCACAGCTTGGTAGCTTCTTTTGGATGCTGACTCCACCACATACCAATAGCTTACATAACCTCTCTGAGTATATTTTTACATCAGTAAAATGAAGAGAATAGTAATGCCTACTTCATTGTGCTGTTTTCAGAATTAAAGGAGATGGTGCCTGGATAGTGTTTACCATATGCTGGTTATGACACCTGGAAAATTCTAGGTACGATTATTACCTAGATGATTTGGGAAATGGTCAGCTTCCTGCAGTATGTGATACTAAATCAGAATTCTGGGACACCCTGTGTGTGTGTGTGTGCGTGTGTGTGTGTGTGTGTGTGTGTGTGTGTATACACAACCTAGTTCTTATGATTAGTAGGGAAACTCTATGGTTCAGATGGTAAAGAATCTGCCTGGCATGTAGGAGACTCGAGTTCGATCTCTGAGTCAGAAAGATTCCATGGAGAAAGGAACGGCTAACCACTCCAGTATTCTTGCCTGGAGAACCCCATGGACAGAGGAGCCTGGTGGGCTACAGCCCATGGGGTCACAAAGAGTCAGACAGCTGAGACACTAACACTTCCAGGGAAACTTTCAAAATGGGAGCAAAAGTATCATTATTTTAGTAAAAAGCCTAGATTCCTCTTCTACAAATTACCCCTTTCTCCTCAAGGGAGTCAGGGTATTGTTATGAAAGTTTCTCTCAGTCCGACTAGAAAACTACTTCAACAAACTTGGTCTGGTGTCGCTGGGTTCGTGTTTCTAAGAGAAGACTAAATTTCCATTAATGGGTCCGTTGAGGAAGACAACAAAAAAATTTACTTTGGCTAATGTCAAGTGAAGAGAATCTGTTGCAAGGAGATTAGGGACACAGGATAATTGGGGGAGCGCTGCAGAACCAGGCTTGGGAGCCGAAGGAACAGACGCAGCTGTGGAGAGCAGAAACAGGACCTTGAGGCCCACCCTCACTGCAGGAAACCCCCAGCCGCAGACGGCCTCCAGGGAGGAAGGAGTCTTCCCTGTCCTTCTATCTGTTTGCAAGCCTTGGGACACACGCCCGAGCCCGTCTGTACTGGAGCAGAGGAAAGAAGAGTCTGTCCTCCTGGACTTCTCTGGCAAGACAGCAGGCCCAGAATGCTACCTAAGATCGGGCCCTGCAGAGTGTGAGTTCTGACAACCTCAGAAGCGGGCTGGTCACAGCTAAATACGTGAAGACTCCACAGAGCTTCTTGAAATTCAGATATAATTACATCAATGTTGCTGGGGGAAAAACCAGAGCCCCACTCAGAGGCTTTAGCACTCACAAAACTTTGAAGGATTCACCTGCAGAGAAGGTCCATAAAGCCAGAAGATAATTTTAAACTAGCAGAATCCTAGGACTGAATAAGGCTATGTCTGTGGAAATCCTTCATAAAACACAGCCCACCATAGTTACGCAAAGTGTCAGCAAATACCTGTTAGGAAAGGAGATACCACACTTACCTATGATCAGTGGGAGACATGACATTCTCGCTCCTTATCCATCACTCCCTTATCTGCTGCTGCTGCTGCTGCTGCTGCTAAGTCGCTTCAGTCGTGTCCGACTCTGTGCAACCCCATAGCTGGTAGCCCACCAGGCTCCCCCATTCCTGGGATTCTCCAGGCAAGAACACTGGAGTGAGGTGCCATTTCCTTCTCCAATGCATGAAAGTGAAAAGTGAAAGTGAAGTCACTCAGTCGTGTCCAACTCTTTGCAATCCCATGGTCTGCAGCCCACCAGGCTCCTCCATCCATGGGATTTTCCAGACAAGAGTACTGGAGTAGGGTGCCATTGCCTTCTCCACCCTTATCTGCTAGCTCTCTCTTTATGTTTTACGTTTTTTAAAATAATGCTATGTTTTAATCATAACAAAGGTAGAATTTTAAGAAATGTATTCAGAAAGCATATATATCTTCAGGCTATGCTAAATACAGGTCCCGTTTCATAAAGCTATTCATACATTAGTTCTGCCACAGGTTTAACTGGCAACCATCAGTTATTGCAAAGAAAGAAACCAAGGAGGGGAAATGCTTTCCAATGAGGCCTGTGTCAGAAGCAGCAATCAAATAAGAATTCAGGTGATGTTCTGGTATCAGGATCAGGAGGACTCGTTTGTTCGCGTCTGTTAAATTTACGGTGCTTAACTTTTCAACACTGAGACTGTCAAATTTCCAGGAAATGTTTTATTCTCTCAGTTTCCTTTGTCTGCAAAATGAAGCCATCACAGAAATATTTCCAAGGAAATCCCAGTGGAGATCTTTTAGACAGAGAGGTAATTGCATAGATGGAATGAATTGGCTCTGAGTCTTCCTACATGTGGTAAGGCAAATAATATTCTAATAATACAGAAGTTAGCAAATTTGGGGTTTGAGAGGTAAAAGCCTGAGTAATGTTTAGGCTTATCATGGAAAAGAAAGCAAAGGAGAGCAAGGGAGAGAAAACAAGTTAAAGTATACTTTTCTGAAGCAGTGTTCAAAAAAGTCTACATTTTGCTAAATATTAAAGAGCTCAAGTTATGCCAAACTTTTATAAAATGGAAACATATCTCTGATATATAGGACTTACATTTTGATGAGTAATTCATTTTTTATATTTAATTTTTATCTTTTCCAAAAAGTTTTGAAAATTTGCCTACCCCATATTCTTAAAGATAGACTCTTTTTTTCTTGGAAGTTCATACTTTTTGGTTTCATTGTAGGTCCACGATTCATCTGTCGTTATTGTTTGTACATATGAGGTTCAGTTCAGTTGCTCAGTCATGACTGACTGTGACCCCATGGACTGAAGCACACCAGGCTCCCCTGTCCATCACCACTCCCGGAGCTTACTTAAACTCATGTCCATCAAGTCGGTGATGCCATCCAACTGTCTCATCCTCTGTCGTCCCTTTCTCCTCCTGCCTTCCCAGCATCAGGGTCTTTTCCAGTGAGTCAGTTCTTTGCATCAGGTAACCAAAATATTAGAGCTTCAGCTTCAGAATCAGTTCTTCCAATAAATATTCAGGACTGATTTCCTTTAGGAGTGAGGGGTTTGATCTCCTTGCAGTCCAGGGGACTCTCAAGAGTCTTCTCCAACACCATGGTTCAAAAGCATCAATTCTTCAGCATTCAGCATTCTTTATGGTCCAACTCTCACATTCATACATGACTACTGGAAAAACCATAGCTTTGGCTAGACGGACCTTTGTTGGCAAAGTAATGTCTCTGCTTTTCAATATGCTGTCTAGGTTTGTCATAGCTTTTCTTCCAAGGGGCAAGCATCTTTTAATTTCATGGCTGCAATCACCATCTGCAGTGATTTTGGACACCAGGAAAGTAAAGTCTCTCACTGTTTCCATTGTTTCCCCATCTATTTGCCATGAAGTGATGGGACCAGATACCATGATCTTCATTTTTTGAATGCTGAGTTTTAAGCCAGCTTTTTCACTCTCCTCCTTCACTTTCATCAAGAGGCTTTTTAGTTCTTCTTCACTTTCTGCCATAAGGGTGGTGTCATCTGCATATCTGAGGTTACTGATATTTCTCCCAGCAATCTTGATTCAAGCTTGTGCTTCATCCAGCCTGGCATTTCACATGATGTACTCTGCATAGAAGTTAAATAAGCAGGGTGACACTATACAGCCTTGATGTATTCCTTTCCCAATTTGGAACCAGTCTGTTGCTCCATGTCTGGTTCTAACTGTTGCTTCTTGACCTGCATACAGATTTCTCAGGAGGCAGGTAAGGTGATCTGGTATTCCTATCTCTTGAAGAATTTTCCTCAGTTTGTTGTGATCCACACAGTCAAAGGCTTTGGAGCAGTCAATAAAGCAGATGTTTTTCTGGAACTCTCTTGGTTTTTCAATGATCCAGTGGATGTTGGCAATTCGATCTCTGGTTTCTCTGCCTTTTCTAAATCCAGCTTGAACATCTGGAATTTCATGGTTCATATACTGTTGAAGCTTGNTGTGTGTGTGTGTATACACAACCTAGTTCTTATGATTAGTAGGGAAACTCTATGGTTCAGATGGTAAAGAATCTGCCTGGCATGTAGGAGACTCGAGTTCGATCTCTGAGTCAGAAAGATTCCATGGAGAAAGGAACGGCTAACCACTCCAGTATTCTTGCCTGGAGAACCCCATGGACAGAGGAGCCTGGTGGGCTACAGCCCATGGGGTCACAAAGAGTCAGACAGCTGAGACACTAACACTTCCAGGGAAACTTTCAAAATGGGAGCAAAAGTATCATTATTTTAGTAAAAAGCCTAGATTCCTCTTCTACAAATTACCCCTTTCTCCTCAAGGGAGTCAGGGTATTGTTATGAAAGTTTCTCTCAGTCCGACTAGAAAACTACTTCAACAAACTTGGTCTGGTGTCGCTGGGTTCGTGTTTCTAAGAGAAGACTAAATTTCCATTAATGGGTCCGTTGAGGAAGACAACAAAAAAATTTACTTTGGCTAATGTCAAGTGAAGAGAATCTGTTGCAAGGAGATTAGGGACACAGGATAATTGGGGGAGCGCTGCAGAACCAGGCTTGGGAGCCGAAGGAACAGACGCAGCTGTGGAGAGCAGAAACAGGACCTTGAGGCCCACCCTCACTGCAGGAAACCCCCAGCCGCAGACGGCCTCCAGGGAGGAAGGAGTCTTCCCTGTCCTTCTATCTGTTTGCAAGCCTTGGGACACACGCCCGAGCCCGTCTGTACTGGAGCAGAGGAAAGAAGAGTCTGTCCTCCTGGACTTCTCTGGCAAGACAGCAGGCCCAGAATGCTACCTAAGATCGGGCCCTGCAGAGTGTGAGTTCTGACAACCTCAGAAGCGGGCTGGTCACAGCTAAATACGTGAAGACTCCACAGAGCTTCTTGAAATTCAGATATAATTACATCAATGTTGCTGGGGGAAAAACCAGAGCCCCACTCAGAGGCTTTAGCACTCACAAAACTTTGAAGGATTCACCTGCAGAGAAGGTCCATAAAGCCAGAAGATAATTTTAAACTAGCAGAATCCTAGGACTGAATAAGGCTATGTCTGTGGAAATCCTTCATAAAACACAGCCCACCATAGTTACGCAAAGTGTCAGCAAATACCTGTTAGGAAAGGAGATACCACACTTACCTATGATCAGTGGGAGACATGACATTCTCGCTCCTTATCCATCACTCCCTTATCTGCTGCTGCTGCTGCTGCTGCTGCTAAGTCGCTTCAGTCGTGTCCGACTCTGTGCAACCCCATAGACGGTAGCCCACCAGGCTCCCCCATTCCTGGGATTCTCCAGGCAAGAACACTGGAGTGAGGTGCCATTTCCTTCTCCAATGCATGAAAGTGAAAAGTGAAAGTGAAGTCACTCAGTCGTGTCCAACTCTTTGCAATCCCATGGTCTGCAGCCCACCAGGCTCCTCCATCCATGGGATTTTCCAGACAAGAGTACTGGAGTAGGGTGCCATTGCCTTCTCCACCCTTATCTGCTAGCTCTCTCTTTATGTTTTACGTTTTTTAAAATAATGCTATGTTTTAATCATAACAAAGGTAGAATTTTAAGAAATGTATTCAGAAAGCATATATATCTTCAGGCTATGCTAAATACAGGTCCCGTTTCATAAAGCTATTCATACATTAGTTCTGCCACAGGTTTAACTGGCAACCATCAGTTATTGCAAAGAAAGAAACCAAGGAGGGGAAATGCTTTCCAATGAGGCCTGTGTCAGAAGCAGCAATCAAATAAGAATTCAGGTGATGTTCTGGTATCAGGATCAGGAGGACTCGTTTGTTCGCGTCTGTTAAATTTACGGTGCTTAACTTTTCAACACTGAGACTGTCAAATTTCCAGGAAATGTTTTATTCTCTCAGTTTCCTTTGTCTGCAAAATGAAGCCATCACAGAAATATTTCCAAGGAAATCCCAGTGGAGATCTTTTAGACAGAGAGGTAATTGCATAGATGGAATGAATTGGCTCTGAGTCTTCCTACATGTGGTAAGGCAAATAATATTCTAATAATACAGAAGTTAGCAAATTTGGGGTTTGAGAGGTAAAAGCCTGAGTAATGTTTAGGCTTATCATGGAAAAGAAAGCAAAGGAGAGCAAGGGAGAGAAAACAAGTTAAAGTATACTTTTCTGAAGCAGTGTTCAAAAAAGTCTACATTTTGCTAAATATTAAAGAGCTCAAGTTATGCCAAACTTTTATAAAATGGAAACATATCTCTGATATATAGGACTTACATTTTGATGAGTAATTCATTTTTTATATTTAATTTTTATCTTTTCCAAAAAGTTTTGAAAATTTGCCTACCCCATATTCTTAAAGATAGACTCTTTTTTTCTTGGAAGTTCATACTTTTTGGTTTCATTGTAGGTCCACGATTCATCTGTCGTTATTGTTTGTACATATGAGGTTCAGTTCAGTTGCTCAGTCATGACTGACTGTGACCCCATGGACTGAAGCACACCAGGCTCCCCTGTCCATCACCACTCCCGGAGCTTACTTAAACTCATGTCCATCAAGTCGGTGATGCCATCCAACTGTCTCATCCTCTGTCGTCCCTTTCTCCTCCTGCCTTCCCAGCATCAGGGTCTTTTCCAGTGAGTCAGTTCTTTGCATCAGGTAACCAAAATATTAGAGCTTCAGCTTCAGAATCAGTTCTTCCAATAAATATTCAGGACTGATTTCCTTTAGGAGTGAGGGGTTTGATCTCCTTGCAGTCCAGGGGACTCTCAAGAGTCTTCTCCAACACCATGGTTCAAAAGCATCAATTCTTCAGCATTCAGCATTCTTTATGGTCCAACTCTCACATTCATACATGACTACTGGAAAAACCATAGCTTTGGCTAGACGGACCTTTGTTGGCAAAGTAATGTCTCTGCTTTTCAATATGCTGTCTAGGTTTGTCATAGCTTTTCTTCCAAGGGGCAAGCATCTTTTAATTTCATGGCTGCAATCACCATCTGCAGTGATTTTGGACACCAGGAAAGTAAAGTCTCTCACTGTTTCCATTGTTTCCCCATCTATTTGCCATGAAGTGATGGGACCAGATACCATGATCTTCATTTTTTGAATGCTGAGTTTTAAGCCAGCTTTTTCACTCTCCTCCTTCACTTTCATCAAGAGGCTTTTTAGTTCTTCTTCACTTTCTGCCATAAGGGTGGTGTCATCTGCATATCTGAGGTTACTGATATTTCTCCCAGCAATCTTGATTCAAGCTTGTGCTTCATCCAGCCTGGCATTTCACATGATGTACTCTGCATAGAAGTTAAATAAGCAGGGTGACACTATACAGCCTTGATGTATTCCTTTCCCAATTTGGAACCAGTCTGTTGCTCCATGTCTGGTTCTAACTGTTGCTTCTTGACCTGCATACAGATTTCTCAGGAGGCAGGTAAGGTGATCTGGTATTCCTATCTCTTGAAGAATTTTCCTCAGTTTGTTGTGATCCACACAGTCAAAGGCTTTGGAGCAGTCAATAAAGCAGATGTTTTTCTGGAACTCTCTTGGTTTTTCAATGATCCAGTGGATGTTGGCAATTCGATCTCTGGTTTCTCTGCCTTTTCTAAATCCAGCTTGAACATCTGGAATTTCATGGTTCATATACTGTTGAAGCTTGGCTTTGAGAATTTTGAGCATTACTTTGCTAGCATGTGAGATGAGTGCAATTGTGTGGTAGTTTGAATAATCTTTGGCATTGCATTTCTTTGGGACTGAAATGAAAACTGATCTTTTCCAGTCCTGTGGCTGCTGCTGAGTTTTCCAAATTTGCTGGCATATTGAGGAAGCACTTTCACAGCATCATCTTTTAGAATTTGAAATAGCTCAACTGGAATTCCGTCACCTCCACTAGCTTTGTGTTCATAGTGGTGCTTTCTAAAGCCCACTTGACT
Source organism: Neotragus moschatus (assembly GCA_006410615.1). Classification (NCBI taxonomy): domain Eukaryota; kingdom Metazoa; phylum Chordata; class Mammalia; order Artiodactyla; family Bovidae; genus Neotragus; species Neotragus moschatus. The sequence continues at coordinate 289,207 of SJYA01002689.1, forward strand.
TCGAATTCCAGGATGTCTGGCTCTAGCTGAGTGATCACACCATCGTGATTATCTGGGTCATGAAGATCTTTTTTGTATAGCTTTTCTGTGCATTCTTGCCAGCTCTTCTTAATATCTTCTGCTTCTATTAGGTCCATAGCGTTTCTGTCCTTTATTGGGCCCATCTTTGCATGAAATGTTCCCTTGGTATCTCTAATGTTCTTGAAGAGACTCTAGTCTTTCCCATTCTATTGTTTTCCTCTATTTCTTTGCATTGATTGCTGCGAAGGCTTTCTTATCTCTTCTTGTCATTCTTTGGAACTCTGTATTCAGATGGGTGTATCTTTCCTTTTCTCCTTTGCCTTTAGCTTCTCTTCTTTCCTCAACTATTTGTATGGCCTCTTCAGACAACTATGTTGCCTTTTTGCATTTCTTTTTCTTGGGGATGGTCTTGATCATCACCTCCTATACAATGTCATGAACCTCAGTCCATAGTTCTTCAGGCCCTCTGACCATCAAATGAATGCTGAGGTATTTACATGTTTTTACTTGGTTAACCAACTGTTCCAGAACCATTTATGAAAAACATTTTCATATTTTTTACTGAATTTTTTTGTGTCCTTGTGCAAAATTAACTTACTTCATGCATGTAAGACTGTTTATGGACTCTGCTTTGTTTCATTGGTCTATTGATCCCATTGGTTTATCCCATCCCACAAACACCATTCAATTATTGTGATTTTGTAGTAAGTCTTAAAATCAGTGAAAAATCATTAGTGAAAGCCCTCCAACTTACTCTTCTTCCACAAAATGTTCTTGGCTATTCTAGGCTTTTTGCATTGTCATATAAATTTTAGAATCAGTATGTTGATTTCTTTAAAAAAAAATCTGAAGCAGAGTTTGCATCTAACCTTAAACAGTGAACTTCAGGACTTTTCCAAGAGGTAGAAATATTATGTATCTTTTTGAAGCCACTCTCATTTTTTATGTCTTTCCCTGAAAACCAATCTAACTGATAAACCTTTTGTTGGCTCTAATGGACCACTTGCCAAACCCTGGGCCAACTACCATGGACAGGAATTATGATTAAAACAGCTTCATCAGGGCCCTAAGAACTGACTATGGAGAAGAGATGGATCTCCAGGGAAATCAGGGCATAAGTTAGAATCAGAAGGATGAGGGGTGTGTACCACAGTGTACATCTACCACCTGAAAAACACAGTCCCCATATTAAACAGGCTGGAGGAAACACATGCCTTGATTTGTCTTGGGTCTTGTGTTTAATACCATCTCTTTTTGAAGAGATTCATTTCGTTGTTTTTGAAAAAAACTCATTTGGTTAAAATGTGCTTCTAGCCATTGAGATGCTTATACATTCTGAATGCAAATAATAGCCCTCAGAGCAAAGTATGTGGAAGAGACCTAACTACATAGTGTCCCCAGAGATCCCGAAGCATGCTTGGCCAAAGAATTGGCAAGTAGCTGAGCTAGATTATCGGGGAAAGCCAGAAGTCAATTTGGTGAAAACAAACTCTAGCACCCACCAAATGAGGATTCCTCAAAGGGTGTTTCATGTGTTTGTTGCCTTGCCTATTTTTTCTTGATTTGCACTAAGCAGACAACAAGTTTCAACAAAAATAGGAAGGGAAATATTTTCAGATCGGAAACTTTACTATTGCAATCTTAGTTTAAAAAGCAAGTGCTGATGGGATGGCTTCTGCCAAATATTTTCTGAAAACCCAGATGAAGTTAGGAAACAAGGATGTGGCAGATGTACAAAGCCCAAAGCAAAACCCAGGCCAGTCTCCTTATTAATGCCTGACAACACTGCATGAACATTATAATTGGAATGCACGGTTGAGAGATGACTCAAGTAATCCGGTTGGCAGAAGATCTAAATTCCTTGGAAATGCCTTCCAGCCTGGGTTGAACTCCTTGTTAGGAGCTAGCCAGCTGAGCATCACAGTGTACAGCTGCTGAGCTTCATAGTATACGGCTACAGGATGAGAATGAGACATTGCCCACCTATTAAATGCAAGGCTGCTTCAGTAGCTGCTAGATCACAGCATTCTGAGGATTAGGCCCTCCTCTTTCTTCTTTCCCCGTCTCTGATTCCATCAAGCACCAGTAAAGCACCAGCCCCCTCATTTTCAGACAAGGAAACTTGCAAATAAAGCCTCTAGAAATGTTTTCAAGTATGAGATAACTTCTTTGCCCTTGTTGTTGACATTTAGTCACTAAGTCATGTCGGACTCTGCAACCCCATGAACTACAGCACCCCAGGCTTCCCTGTCCTTCACCATCACCCAGAATTTCCTCAAACTCATGTTCATTGAGTCAATGATGCTATCCAGCCATCTCAACCTCTGTCACCCTCTTCTCCTCTTGACCTCCATCTTTCCCCTCCTCAAAGTCTTTTTCAGTGAGTCATCTCCTCATGTCAGGTGGCCAGAGTTTTGGAGCTTAAGTTTCAGCGTCAATCCTTCCAGGGTTGATTTCCTTTAGGATTGACTGGTTTGATCTCCTTGCAATTCAAGGGACTCTCAAGAGTCTTCTCCAGCACTACAGTTTGAAGGCATTGACTCCTTATTATTCAGCCTTCTTTATGGTCCAAGTCTCACATCCATACATGACTACTGGAAAAACCATAGCTTTGACTACATATATGGACTTTTTGTCAGCAAGGTGATGTCTCTACTTTTTAATACACTCTCTAGGTTTGTCATAACTTTTCACCCAAAAAGCAAGTGTCTTTTAATTTTGTGGCTGGAGTTACCATCTGCAGTGATTTTGGAGCCTAAGAAAATAAATCTGTCACTGTTTCCACTTTTTCTCCTCTATTTGCCATGAAGTGATGGGACTGGATGCCATGATTTTAGTTTTTTGAATGTTGAATTTTAAGCCTGCTTTTTCACTGTCCTCTTTCATCTTCATCAAGAGATGAATTTACTTTTTAGTTTCTCTTCACTTTCTGATATCAAAGTGGTATTACCTGCATGTCTGAGGTTGTTTGTTGATATACCTTCCAGCAATCTTTTTTTTTTCTATTTTATGCTTTGGTTTTCTTTCTTTTTTTTTTTACTGAAGGATAATTGCTTTACAGAATTTTGTTGTTTTCTGTCAAACCTCAACATGCATCAGCCATAGGTATACATATTTCCCCTCCCTTTTGAGCCTCTCTCCCATCTCCCTCCCTATCCCACCCCTCTAGGTTGATACAAAGCCGCTGTTGGAGTTTCCTGAGACATACAACAAATTCTCACTGGCTATCTATTNTTACAGAATTTTGTTGTTTTCTGTCAAACCTCAACATGCATCAGCCATAGGTATACATATTTCCCCTCCCTTTTGAGCCTCTCTCCCATCTCCCTCCCTATCCCACCCCTCTAGGTTGATACAAAGCCGCTGTTGGAGTTTCCTGAGACATACAACAAATTCTCACTGGCTATCTATTTTACATACGGCAATGTAAGTTTCCATGTTACTCTTTCCAACATCTCACCCTCTCCTCCCCTCTCCCTATGTCCATAAGTCTATTCTCTATGTCTGTTTCTCCACTGCTGCCCTGTAAATAAATTCTTCAGTACCATTTTTCTAGATTCCATATATATGCATTAGAATAGGATATTTATCTTTCTGACTCACTTCACTCTGTATAATAGGTTCTAGGTTCATTCACCTCATTAGAACTGACTCAAATGTGTTCCTTTTTATGGCTGAGTAATAGTCCATTGTGTATATGTACCATAACTTCTTTACTCATTCATCTGTCAGTGGACATCTAGGCTGCTTCCGTGTTCTCACTATTGTAAATAGTGCTGCAATGAACAACATGATACATGTGTCTTTTTCAGTTTTGGTTTCCTCAGGGTATGTGCCTAAGAGTGGGTTTGCANTTATGGCTGAGTAATAGTCCATTGTGTATATGTACCATAACTTCTTTACTCATTCATCTGTCAGTGGACATCTAGGCTGCTTCCGTGTTCTCACTATTGTAAATAGTGCTGCAATGAACAACATGATACATGTGTCTTTTTCAGTTTTGGTTTCCTCAGGGTATGTGCCTAAGAGTGGGTTTGCAGGATCATATGGCGATTTTATTCCTAGTTTTTTTTAAGGAATCTCCATACCATCTTCCATAGTGGCTGTATCAATTTACATTCCCACCAACAGAGCAAGAGCATTCCCTTTTCTCCACACCCTTTCTAGCATTTATTGTTTGTAGACGTTTTGATGATGGCCATTCTGAACAGTGTGAGGTGATATCTCATCATAGTTTTGATTTGCATTTCTCCACGCAAATGGGAAGCAAAAGAAAGCTGGAGTAACAATCCTCATATCATACAAAATAGACCTTAAAATAAAGAAGATTGCAAGAGATAAGGAAGGACACTTCATAATGATCAAGGGATCAATCCAAGAGGAAGACATAACAATTGTAAATATCTATGCACCCAACATAGGAGAACCTCAATACATAAGACAAACACTAACAGACATAAAAGGAGAAATTGACAGTAACACAATAATAGTAGGAGACTTTAACACCCCATTCACACCAATGGACAGATCATCGAAACAGAAAATTAATAAGGAAACACAAGTCTTAAATGATACATTAGATGAGATGGATCTCATTGATATCTTCAATACATTCCATTCAAATGCAGAAGAATACACCTTCTTCTCAAATGTACATGGAACATTCCCCAGGTTAGACCACATCTTGGGTCACAAATCAAACCTTAGTAAATTTAAGAAAATTGAAATCATGTCAAGCATCTCCTCTAACCACCGTGCTATGAGACTAGATATCAATTACAAGAAAAAACTGTAAGAAACACAGACACATGGAGATTAAACAACATGCTTCTAAATCACCAACAGGTTACTGAAGAAATCAAAAGGGAAAGCAAAAAATTCCTAGAAACAAACGACCATGAAAACACGACAACTCAAAACCCATGGGATGCAGTGAAAGCAGCTCTAAGAGGGAAGTTGATAGCAATACAATCCTACCTCAAGAAACAAGAAAAACAGTGAACAGACAGCCTAACTTTACACCTGAAACAAGTGGAAAAAGAAAAAAAACAAAACAACCCAAAATTAGTAGAAGGAAAGAAATCATAAAGATCTGAGCAGAAATAAATGAAAAAGAAAAGAAAGAAACAATAGTAAAGCTTAATAAGGCTAAATAAAGTTTAATATTAACAAAGCTTAATAAAACTTAACAAAGTTTAATAAAATTAATAAAGCTTAATAAAGTAAAAGCTGGTTCTTTGAGAAGATAAACAAAACTGACAAATCTTCAGCCAGAATCATCAAGAAAAAAAGAGAGACGAATCAAATCAACAAAATTAGAAATGAAAAAGGAGAGGTTGACAGACAAGGCAGAAATACAAAGGAATTTAAGAGACTATTATGAACAACTATATGGCAATAAAATGGATAACCTGGAAGAAATGGACAGATTCTTAGAAAAGTTCAATCTTCCAAGACTGAACCAGGAAGAAATAGAAATTATGAACAACTCAATTAGAAACACTGAAATTGGAGCTGTGATCAAAAATATCCCAGCAATCTTGATTCCAGCTTGTGAGCCATCCAGCCCAGCATTTCTCATAATGTACTCTTTGCCCTTGAACAACAACAGCAACAAAAAGCTTCTTGTTTTGTGCTTATCTTGTTTCTTTCCATGCCTCTTATTTTTCTTTTTCCTCTGAAATCATCTACACTGAAGCCCTCACTATATTTCAACCAACCAAATTTATTGAACATTAAAACAGATGAAAGACCAAAGAAGGACTTTAGTGTTGAAGTGTGTGATGGACAAGATCAGACACTTGATTGAAAGCAATTAACCTGAAGCACTGTCATCAACATGATGACACTGTTTTAACTAAAAATATCCACCTAGAGTGCTGTGCCAGAAAAATTATAGATAAAATCAAGTGGACAAGATCCCAGGCTTCAGATTATAATCCCATGCTGTTTGCTTTAAATCAATTGCAACAAGTCTCCTTTGGCATCACCCATCATTTCTCCATGGATCTTAGGTGCAGACAGATCTGTGAACATCCTCAGTAATTTTTTCAGGTAGTCACAAACCCAAAAGGACATCCTGTAGTAAGGATGGAGACAAGGTCAAGGACCTTTTCTGGAAATGAGACTGTTTCATCCACTTTGCTTCCTCTCTGCCTCTGATGGCACAGCTCACCCCATTACATGGTATCTTAGTGTCTAAGAGACTATCTTTTCTTTAAGAGCTCAGAGTCAAGTTCACAATCCACTACTAGTCAAGGAATAGGATTTTACAAAATGCCATGTCCTACTCCATCTGCGTTTCCTTTTTGCTTCCTTTGCTTCTAACTTGTTTTCCTTAGCAATATTATATGTACTTATGGATAGGCAGATACATATATATATGAATGCAGAGTTCCAAAGAATGACAGGAAGAGATAAGAAAGTCTTCCTCGGCGATCAATGCAAAGAAATAGAGGGAAAAAATAGAATGGGAAAACTAGAGATCTCTTCAAGATAATTAGAGATAACAAGGGAACATTTCATGCAAAAATGGGCACAANATATTATATGTACTTATGGATAGGCAGATACATATATATATGAATGCAGAGTTCCAAAGAATGACAGGAAGAGATAAGAAAGTCTTCCTCGGCGATCAATGCAAAGAAATAGAGGGAAAAAATAGAATGGGAAAACTAGAGATCTCTTCAAGATAATTAGAGATAACAAGGGAACATTTCATGCAAAAATGGGCACAATAAAGGACAGAAGTGGTATGGACCTAACAGAAGCAGAAGGTATCAAGAAGATGTAGCAAGAATACACAGAACTATACAAAAAAGATCTTCATGACCTAGAAAACCACGATGGTATGATCACTCACCTAGAGCCAGACATCCTGGAACGTGAAGTCAAGTAGGCCTTAGGAATCATCTCTATGAACAAAGCTAGTGGAGGTGATGGAATTCCAGTTGAGCTTTTCAAATTCTAAAAGATGATGCTGTGAAAGTGCTGCCTCAATATGCCAGCAAATTTGGAACACTCAGCAGTGGCCACCGGACTAAAAAAGGTCAGTTTTCATTCCAATCCCAAAGAA
>SJYA01002689.1:296328-308020 GCA_006410615.1 Neotragus moschatus
TTTTCATTCCAATCCCAAAGAAAGGCAATGCCAAAGAATGTTCAAACCACCACACAATTGCACTCATCTCACATGCTAGCAAAGTAATGCTCAGAATTCTTCAAGCTAGGCTTCAACAGTACATGAATGTGAACTTCCAGATGTTCACGTTGAATTTAGAAAAGGCAGAGGAACCAGAGATCCAGTTACCAACATCCTTTGGATCATGGAAAGAGCAAAAGAGTTTCAGAAAAACATTTATTTCTGCTTTACTGACTACACCAAAGCCTTTGACTATGTGGATCACAACAAACTCTGGAAAATTCTTCAAGAGATGGGAATACCAGACCACTTTACCTGTCTCCTGAGAAATGTTTATGCAGGTCAAGAAGTAACATGGACATGGAACAATGGTTCAAAATTGGGAAAAGAATAGGTCAAGGTGATTTATCATCACCCTGCTTATTTAATTTTTGTACAGAGGACATCATGGGAAATGTGGGGCTCAATGAACCACAAGCTGTGTCAGATGGCTGGAAGACATATCAACAACCTCAGATAAGCAGATGATTACACTTTAATGGCAGAAAGTGAAGAGGAACTAAAGAGCCTCTTGATGAGGTGAAAGAGGAGAGTGAAAAAGCTGGCTTAAATCTCAGCATTCAAAAAACTAAGATCATGGCATCTGGACCCATCACTTCATAGAAAATAGAGGGAGAAAAGTGGAAAAGAGTAACAGATTTTACTTTCTTGGGCTCCAAAATCACCTCGGATGGTGACAGCAGCCATGAAATTAAAAGATGCTTGCTCCTTGGAAGGAAAGCTATGACAAATCTAGACAGTATATATTAAAAAGCAGAGACGACACTTTGCTGACAAATGTCCATCTAGTCAAAGCTATGGTTTTTCCAGTATTCATATATAGATGTGAGAGTTGGACCATAAAGTAGCTAAGCACCAAAGAATTGATGCTTTCAAACTGTGGTGCTGGAGAAGGTTCTTGAGAGTCCCTTGGACTGCAAGATCAAACCAGACAATCTTAAAGGAAATCAGTCCTGAATATTCATTGGAAAGACTGATGCTGAAGCTGAAGCTCCAATACTTTGGCCACCTGATACGAAGAGTTGAATCACTGTAAAAGACCCTGATATTGGGAAAGATCAATGGCAGGAGGAGAATGGGGAGATAAAGGATGAGATGGTCAGAGAGCGTTACAGACTCACTGGACATGCGTTTGAGCAAACTGCTGAAGACGTGAAGGACAGGGGAGCCTGGGGTGCTGCAGTCCACCGGGTCACAAAGAGTTGGACATGCCTTAGTGAAGAACAATAGCAACAACCACCCTAAGGTCTCATATAAATTCAGGGAAGAAGAAAATAAAAGAAGCAGGGAACGAAGGGTCTGGGAGACTCCCTGAATTAATCCACAAGTGAATATCCAGCAATTACTAAGCCATTTTGAATTTCCATGTTATCTTGAAAAGCCAAAAGCTGTGGTAAAACTGAATCATGCATTTCCACAAGGCCACATTTAACAATCATCAAATAGAAGGGCCTCTCTTTAGAACCTCGCTCCCCAGTTTGCACAGTCCCCATAACTCTCAATCATCACACCTGGTTGGCTCTGAATTATCCATCTGTAGTTCCCATTGGATCCCTGTAGGCATTTGGCTTGACCAGTTCTGATCTAGTTCAACTTCTCCAACCCCATTCAGAAAAGTAAACTTAGTATCAGAGTTTAAGCAAAATCAGTTTGCAATTTAGGAACAGAATAATGTATTATATAAATGGTAGCTACTATTATAATATTATTCATTAAAAGAAAAAATAATTTGGGCCAGGATGTTAGTTTTTGAGATGCTTTCTGCATTATGGTTCTGCATATTTTTTCTTTTGTGACTATCTTCAATATACATTTTTATCAGATTCCTCTCATATCAGAATGCTCTTTGGAAATGGGAGACACAACGTGATTTGCTGAGTTTCACAGCAAACAATCAAAAAGGCCAACAATTTTGCTCTCACACCGACTGCATTCCATCTTGGTATTAGTCAAAAGCATTTCCTTTCTAACAAATACTATGAAATTATACTTGTAAATGGTGTGCTTATGTCTCTGCAGAAAGACATTTCTAAGGTATTTGTAATGTGGATATTTAAAGTTTCCCAGGTGATTCCATTTCATGCAAGCAGTTTTAGGAAACACTGATTCGTGAAGCCCCAGCATAATCCAAGTGCCCTCCCTCTGACACCCCTGACAGATGACATGATCATTTTTGTAATGTCCTGAAACTAATCTAATTATTAAAAGTCCTTGTTTATGGAATTCAAATCCACTACCTGCAGTGACTGTTTTCTACCTGTTTCCCTTTGAAAGCTCATTGGGGACATTTTACACATCCCACCCAATAGTACCTCAACTGACCTTCGAATTATCTTGTTTCTAAATTGAGATCTATTGTGGCTACCATCCTTAGTAGTTATATGAGATTCATCACTTCTGAAAACCTTATTCTGTGTCAGACATAGGACTATGAACTTTGGATCCTTACTCTCAAATTCTCAACAAACTAGAAAACTGGATTCTGTCACCTATTCTTCAAGTGGCAAAGCCAGAACTGAGACCAAGGCAGTCATGCTAGTAAAAACTTTGTTGCTATTCAGCCGCTAAGTCAAGTCCAACTCTTAGCAACCCCATGGACTGCAGCTCGCTAGGCTTCCCTGTCCTTCACTATCTCCTTGAGTTAGCAAACTCATGTCCATTGAGCGGGTGATGCTATCCAACCATCTCATCATCTGTTGTCCCCATCTCCTCCTGTCCTCAATCTTTCCTTTATAGGCTTATAAACTTTCAGTGGCCAATGGTAGTGGTGGTTTAGCCTCTTAGTCATGTCCAACTCTTGTGATCCCATGGACTATAGACCGCCAGGCTCCTCTGTCCATGGGATTTTCCAGGCAAGAATATTGAAGTGGTTTGACATTTCATTGGCCAGATCTGGGCTTACTATTTTTTTTAATTGGGAGATTCTTGGTCTAAAATGCTATATTTTCATGTTTAAGGTTAATATGCAAAGCAATGCATAATCTGGTTTAGACTCAGATTATCTTTTATCTGACTGGTTGAAAGATGCACGTTGGGAGAAGCCAGGAGCAGCTTGCTAAAGGTATAATCCACTGCACACATCCACCTGAGAATATAGGGGTTGGGAGATTTCTTGTCAGATTTTTAAACACAAGAGTCCTAACAGAATAGGGGGAAGGATAGCCTTCAAGAGGAGCTGGTAGCAGACACTACACATGACCTTTGACCATTAAAATCAGGGTTGCATTTGGAAATGTTAAAAGAAAAAAAGTAGGGGGAGAGAAAAGAGCCTAGACTGTTCTGTTTGTTTTTTGGTTTAGGTTTCAACTTTGTTTTGTTTTTGCTATCCCCTGTATTCCAGCCATTCCTTGTCCATCTTTGTTCTAAATATAGTGATCAGTCCAGTTCAGTCGCTCAGTCATGTCCGACTCTTTGCAACCCCATGAATCGCAGCACGCCAGGGCTCCCTGTCCATCACCAACTCCCGGAGTTCACTCAGACTCACGTCCATCTAGTCAATGATGCCATCCAGCCATCTCATCCTCTGGTGTCCCCTTCTACTCCTGCCCCCAATCCCTCCCAGCATCAGGGTCTTTTCCAATGAGTCAACTCTTCGCATGAGGTAGCCAAAGTATTGGAGTTTCAGCTTCAGCATCAGTCCTTCCAATGAACACTGAGGACTGATCTCTTTTACGATGGACTGGTTGGACTTCCTTGTAGTCCAAGGAACTCTCAAGAGTCTTCTCCAACACCACAGTTCAAAAGCAGCAATTCTTTGGCACTCAGCTTTCTTCACAGTCCAACTCTCACATCCATACATGACTGCTGGAAAAACCATAGCCTTGACTAGACAGACCTTTGTTGGTAAAGTAATGTCTCTGCTTTTCAATATACTATCTAGGTTGGTCATAACTTTCCTTCCAAGGAGTAAGCATCTTTAACTTCATGGCTGCAATCACCATCTGNACATTCTGTCAGACCTCTCCACCATGACCCGCCCGTCTTGGGTGGCCCCACACGGCATGGCTTAGTTTCCTTGAGTTAGAATATAGTGATAACCAAATGCAATTTCAAAAAGAACATAGCCCATAATTCCAATGAGTACCCCTCAAAATAAAGGATGAGAATTATAAGGTGGTCTGGTGTGTTCAACTAGTTTTCATCTTCTTTTTGAATCTTATATGATAGGGGCTTCCCAGGTGGCACTAGTGGTAAAGAACCCACCTGCCAATGCAGGAGACATGGGTTTGATCTCTGGATTGGGAAGATCCCTCGGAGGAGGGCATGGCAACCCACTCCAGTGTTCTTGTCTGGAGAATCCCATGGACAGAGGAGCCTGGTGGGCTGCAGTCCAGAGTGTCACACTAGTCAGACACAACTGAAGAGACTTAGCACATCTTAGAACGGAGGTGTCATGAGACCTTATTCACTCCAGATATGTGTTTGGAGTTCTGTGTCTCTTTGTCAATGTACTGACAAGTTAGCTTCAGAGACCTCACAGATTTCTGCATCTTTGGGGACTGTAATTTTATTGGAAAAGGATTTCTGAGATATGAATTTTCGCTATTTGGAGAAGAGTCAAGCTTGTTGAACACTCGCCTTCCATTGTAGATACTACTTAAAATTCTGTCCAGTGACGGAAGAGAAAATTAAATGTGAACTCCAATTTGTGTTTTTACTTTTAAATAGCTTACACAAATTGATTCCTTTTTAATTGAAAGTTACTTGGTTTGATTATGCAACCTCCATAACAATAACAAAGTCAGTTTGCAGTCACTTGTTTTAGTTCATGTTTTGCCACTTTGCCATTATTGAATTAATTCACCTTCTAATAAAAGTAATTCCTAATGTTGAGAAAATACAGACAAGTACAGAAAAGCTTTATTAAGATCATTGCATTAAAACTAAACCCTTTTTTTCTCATTAAAGAAGATACAGTCAATTTAATTAATTCACATTAATCCCTAGTTGACACTAAATTCATCTAAAAATATACACTCATATAGAGTATTAACACTAAGGCATAAAAATGTTTTAAATGATTAGTATATAGAAGAAATGCATTTCTAAAGAGTCAAGTGATTATATTTTAAAATGCTCTATAGCTGAACTAATCTTCTGAGGCCATATTTTCAGTTTTCAAAATATTTTTGATTTAGAAAAATAAGAAAACTGAAAGATACCTTTCCCAAAGAAAAAAATTAGAAAAATTTTACTAAGGTGTTGATTTAGAACTTATATTTCCTCCTAAATTAATGTAAAGTGATCACAGCCTAAAAATCAAGCCCCAAATTATCTTTATATTCACATCATTAAAATTCTTATTTTGAGGAATAGCTGTTTGTGAAACTTCCTGATATTTTATTCCTTTACTCTTCTAGAAAAGGGGAATTATTATAAGGGAATCAACAGTCCACCTCCAGAATTTTTAATCATTCTAGATTGTAAAGCTATTTTACTTTAAAACATCATTATGTATGAACTTATTTTAATTGACATTTTAGAACTGAGCCTAATTATAAGTACTGAATGTCAGAAAGTCTATTTTCATTCTGGCTTTATCAGTCTGTTTTCAGGCTATGGGTCACTTCATAAAGAATGTCATCATGCTATGTTAACACTGATTTCAGACTCGGTTCTCATCTCAAGTCTATGCAGATCAGCCTTCTAAAAGTTTAACTTCAATTCATCAGCTTCTTTATATACAGAGCTCAAAAATTCCACCAGGGCAAGGCAAGCCAAACAAAATAACTGTCCTTCCAAAGCACACTGATTTAAAGAACTGAACTTTCACATCAAATAACAACAACAAGAAATAGACTTGTATTTTATCCAGCTTTTCAATTTAATGATAAGCTCTAGACCTAATTAATAGACTACAAGATGCCAATTTTCTTTATTTACCTTTTTTTTCTCGATAAACATGAGTGTGCCTGAATGGACACCTCTATTTTCCTTGAGGTTTTAAAGCTTCCTTTCATGTGTGTGAAAAATGGCTAAATATGTCAGGGTTTATCAAACAGAGCCTTGCTTTTTTGGCTGGTCCCCTTCGCCTTATCTAGCAAACACATTACCCTCTCCATCAAAATGTGGCTGTGCAAACACCGCAGTAGGCCGGCACACAGAACCAGAGCTACCTTGAAACAGCCTCCAGGCTCTTTAAACTCAGCTAGAAAGCTGATTAGGTCCCAGATCTTGGACATTATCTTATTTTTGATAGCTGTGCTATGAAAAGCCAATAAAGAAAAAGCTGTCTAATAGGGAGGCAAGTTAAAGTGTCTGCTTACTTAAGAGCTGCACTTAAAAGGGAAGCTAAAAAAATGAGAACTGTGTAAACTAGTTTAACAATTTGCAAATCTCAAAGGGAGCAATGTTTAAAAAAGAATGTATATTTTCCCTTAAATTTCAGCATTCACGGACAGGAAACCACAGATCACTGTGATGTGTTTTCCTTTCTGAGGACATTCTAATATCTTTGTTTAGTACCTTTTAGGCAACTTTGAAGCTATTATTAGTCCAAAAATGAGAAAACCAAAGTATTCTTCTAGTCCTACAGAATGATCATGAAAAAATATATTGGAAGTTATGTTTATTTCACTAAAGTTACCTTTCTCTGACCTAAAAGGGTAAACTAATTAAAATGTGAAGATACTTAACACTGAAGCTGAGTTTAAACATGTGAGATTCACTATTTTAATTAAATAGGTCGATGACACATGCCATTTAAGAGTAAATATTTTAGTGAATGGGCAACGTACATGCCTGTTTATTGGACTCAACTTCGTGAAAAGTTCGGCTGCCAGAACTTTATGGATTTTCAGTGCATACAGAGGGAAAAAGACTGTCTCACACTATGGAGCAGGTTGAAAAGAAAAGATATGAAAGGGATATGGAATGGTGATTTAGGGAATTGAGGGCTGTGGTTCTAAGTGGCAAGGTCAATGTTAACACATGTAAGAAAACACTAGCTCCTGTCCGCCGTGTTTGCATGACTTAGTTTGGGGAGTGGCATAAAATGAAATCTATTCATATCTGAGATTCTGCGATCTAACAGTAACAAAGGCGAGTCATATTCTGTCTCCATGTGGGGTGACTTAAAGAGAAGGTCGGGGGCATGCTGCTAGCAGCCTTTCAAGCACTCTGGTTTCACTTTAGCTCTGACCTCAAGTTACTCTCTGAAGTGGCACTAGATCAGCTCAAAAACAACAAGTCAGATATTCCACAGTTGAGGCAATGCTGACGCTATTCCCCATTGAAATTGGTTTTGTCTAAATTTCAGAAGTTGACATGTGGATAAATCCACACCCCCCTCCCTGAATTTTATAATTTAATTCCATTTGCCTTCTCATCAAGATTCTAGTTATTGATCAATATCTTAACCTAGTATCAGGAAACATCACTTTCTGTTTGCCTTCGACAGTCAAACGGAGGACAGTGCCAGCTCGTACAAAAACCATATCCTGAAACCCAGAGGATATTAACATAAGCTATGAAGGGCTTAGATATGTAAGATAAAATGAGGAAGGGCGTGCTGACAGCCTTACCAGAGTGGCTGGAGAGATGTTTGCCTTTTTGCAGACTTTTGGTGGAATCTTCTTGTTATTCGATATACAAACACTTCAATGGCAGTACCCACCATGCCCTGGAGTGGCACTTTAGCTTGGCATTTACATGAAAGGCTCCTTAGTGTGTCTGGGGCCTAGGGAGACAGGGAGAAACATAGTGATCACTTTACTCATTTGGGGACAATTTTGCACTTCAGTACAATGCACATTTGAACACAATGCCTTAAAAGAACCACTTTAAATTTGGAGGACAGTCACAACAATCCAGGTGACCATAAGTAAAACTATTATTTTCAGTAAGGGTGTTAGTAAGATGCTAATGTATACTATGGGCTATAAAATAATAGCAGATGTAAATCTAGATATAAGTATGTGGGGGGGACTGCTTTAAGAGCTTCTTCACACATGTTAACACACTCCTTACAGCAATCTCTGAGGTAGGTACTATTATAATTTCTCCAGATGAGGAAACTGAGGGACAGAGAAATGAAGTGACTTGTCTGAGGCTGCACAGCTAAGTGACTAAACTTCAAAGAAGTTCTTTTGTATTAATATATGTGTCTCTCTGTGAGCGTATGAGCATGGTTAAAGGGGCCCCTTGAAAAGAAATAGGACCCAGTTTATTTGAGTCCCCAGGAGACAGCCAATGTGTGAAAGTATTTTCTTCCTTGTTAGGAGTAACGTACATTCTATTCAAGAAACATGGTGGTGGTAGGTGGCTTTAAAAGATTTATTTTCTTTTTCTAAATATTATTATATGGATTATATATTTTAGTAAGTTAGCAAAGAAAGAATGGAGTACTCAATAAATGTGGCCTTTGGTCAGCAGTAGAGCAGGTTCTTCTTGAAGTCAGGTAGACGATTTTGGTTTCTATCTGGATAATTTAGGTAAAAAAGCATCCAGATCATTTGAGTTGCAGTAATTTTTTTTTTTTTTTGAATCTGGAGATTCTGACTGATTAGCCTTCTTTGCTTAATGCAGGTTGGTGTAATAACTTGTCTTATGGGGTCCTGGGGCCTAGGGAGGATGATTATTAACCAAACACATTCACTGGGGATGGAAATTCAGTCAGTTCCTAGCTTCTATCTCTCTAGTTGGAATGGCTCTTAGAAATGGCTTATTTTCAATGCAAACCAATGCAAAACTAAAACATTTTGGAAACATGGCTCCAAGTTGATTCACAAGGTATCTCAAAACTCCTTAGCTCAAGTGATCAAAATGTGTAGATTTGGTTCATCACAAACAAATTGGCCTTTTCTTCACCTTGCTTGATCTGCCTTCCTATCCCGTGGCTGCCGCTGACTCAGAGATTAATATTTCTTTGTCAGCCTGCCCTTTCTCCTACTCTCCAGATATTGTGTCTGTACTGACTTTTGATAATGGCTGTTTTTCTCAGCAGAAAGATGCATCTCCTGGAGTTTTATAAATATTTTCGGTTTTGTCATCAAGCGCCAACTAAGGGTAAACAGCAACATCCAGGGATAAAAATACATTGCTGAATATGATGCTATCAGCAAGGAAGATTTACCATCAGGGTCTTCTAAACCTGTTCCAAATAAAAGGGACATTCAATAAAAGGAAAGATGAACTGGAATGAGAAGTGTGGATCACACTGGTTGATTTCTTTACCATCATTATAAAGTATACAATCAAGCCAAAACGTACACTTTTGTGAATAATCTTATTTAAGCATGAGGAAAAGGAAGGATGGATGGATGCATGATGGAGGGATAGACAGATGGGGAAGAAAGTGTTAATTATAAATGTTGGAATCCCTGCCATCACCAGATACATAATTTTTCCCCAGTGTTTACCTAAGAGCTGAAGGGGAAAAACACTTTAAATGTGTTGCATGATTGAGGGGCAACTATCTATTTGACATCTTTTTAAAATCCTACCCCCACCCCAGCAGTGAAGCATTACATAAACCACTTTGGTAAAAATCTTCTCATCTGATATTGAACAACAAAATGGGACTCTAATGGACAAAGAGATACAGTGCTAAGATTGCCTTTCCAGGCTTCGGGAGTCATTCCAAGAGTTTCTAAAGGACAAATGTAAAAATAGCAAGCATAACAAACAACATCTCCATTACTAGAAAATAGCACACATTTTGAAATTTTGCTTTTACATACATACACAAAACCACTGCTAACCAGAATATAAAAATCCAAGAAGATGCACAAAAAATATGTCCCATTTCATTGTAGCAAAACATATATACCGTTTTGCAAGCTTAGTTTAGTTAGTACACATATATGTGTACTCTGTTGTGGTTAGTTTAAAAAGAAGTCAAAGGGAAGTCTCCTTTTTATAAGAAACCACATAGGAAGTAATTATTCACGTGTCCTTCAATAAGCAATGCTAACTTCAGATCAAAAATTTCAGAACCACTAGGGTGTGCCCAGATCATTGGGATTATTCATTTGAAAAGACACAAATATTAAGAAGTTTATTCCATACATTGAACAGGACATCACTTATTAAACAATCTTGCTTTAACCACAGGGTAGAGTGGGGACATTTAGAGGTAGTAAAAATCTAGTCTACTGCCAAAGGATGCTTTGAACTCATTCCCAAAGCAACCTCAGGAGACTGTGCAAAAGAGCCATTTCGTCTGTCTTTCCACTGCTTCCACATCTCAAACCTGTTATTCAAAGAGAGCCAAAGAGAAGAAAAAAAAGCCTACACTATCTAACATTTTCACCACCACCACCCTACTTCCCGTGCCACCCACAGTTAAGGAAATGTTGGTCCAGCTACAAATTAAAATGAATAATCTGATCACACTTAGGGAACCGGGGTAAATAAAGGTTGTGTGCCCTGTAATTATACCAACTGAACCATCTCAGGAGGTATTTAAAATATTTGGGAGTTGCAGGTGGAGAAAGGTTTCTTGGCGGTAGTTGTTCACTGAAATCTCTTTCAGGATTTTTTTGTTGTTGAAACCTAGTCTGTGATGCAAAACCCGCTGTGCTAAATTATGAACCAAAGGCTTTGGGGTGGGAACAATCAATCAAAATACCTGGAGTAGTGTGTAATGTGCGTGCTCTTGTCAGCGTGAACAGGCTGCCCCTGAACACAGTCCCCCAGCAGGTTAAATAAATATGATACTATAGACAAACCGACAGGATCATAGGGCTGCATCAATCAGCTGCTGATAAAATACAATCTTCCTTTAATACATGCTGAGAAAGTTATTTAACACTTACAAAACCTATATCCATTTCTTGTCTTTTTTTTTTTTTAATCTTTTTTTTTAAAGTGCAACTCTTTTAAGGGCAAGAGGAAAAAGATGCACTATCCTGAAGAAGGAAGATTTAAGAAGAGAAGCAGTGAGGCACGGCTGTTTAACTTGGTGGGGTGGGGGTGAGAGGGAGCGGGGGTGATACAAGGAACAGCGGTTGAGGGTGGGAGAACTGTTCAGAGGCTCGGGGAGAATGCAAAACCCCACCTGAAGCTTTTCGATGGATCTGGAAAACGCGGATGCCTTGTTGAAACTATTCCCGCAGTGAAACCCCTGGTGCAAAACCAACCCACGCTATGTCAATTCCGTTCTTATTTCAGTTCATTTCAGCTCTTCAGTTTGTTGCATCTGGAGCGCATGAGAAACTATCCTGGATTAACTGGAGCGGGGAGGGGGGAATAAATGGAGAGGAAATCATTTAAAAGTGGGGAACCGGAGAGAAAAGTGATCCCATAGGGCTGATGGTAAGGGGGGAGGTGATGGAAGACTCCACAGCGATGACACCTGGGGGTCAGTCGGAGGAAAATAGGAAGACAGTTGTCCGGAGTTCTTCGCAGCCAGGGGGTCTCGCCTGAGTGCTTGGTGACTTGAGAACAAGCTCCCCGCCCTGATCAAGTCCTCCCCTCTCCCCAGTTGCAAACAGGCAAAAATGACGGGGGCGGTGGGGGGTGGGGGGTCGAGGGTGCCAGTACCCAGGCTCGGCTGTCATTTAAGTCGATTTTGACTTGAACCTTCTTGGGGCGTCTCGCCCTGCCCCCGTTTAGCCCCAGCGCGTCCCCTTGTCCCGCGTGGACCCGCCACCCCAGGCGCCTGTGTCGG
>SJYA01002689.1:310130-335401 GCA_006410615.1 Neotragus moschatus
AGACTATCTCTTAACAAGATTAATGTCCCATCTACAACTAAGCTCTCCGAAGTGCTGTCGGTACACTCTAAATACAGAGAGTGAGGAAAGGCGTCGCCTGCCACTCAAAGTGCCGACCTCTCTCAGCCTGTTGAAATCACTCTCCGGGGCATCCCGAGGTGCTGACGGCAACGTTTGTCAGCGAGTCGCGCCTCCCCGGACCCTCCTCGTTGGCGACGGCCGCTCGGAACTGATCCAACCTGGGCGCCGGCGGCCGCCGCGATCGCGCTGCTGCTGCTGCTGCGTCACGCGCTCCCTCCCCTCCGGTTTGCCCAAGACCTATGCCCGAACGCGGGGGCAGCACTGGCGACCCAGCTCCTGGAGTCCGAGCGCCCTTAGATCAGTACCGACCGCCCCTGGAGCCCCCCGCCCCACCACGTCGCTGGATAGCCCAGGCGGCCTTTGCCACTCTAGCGCACGTGGGGACACGTCGAGACCCCGGGAAAGCGCGGGATCCGAGCGCGCGGCCCGGACTGCCTTCTCAGACGCCCTACCGAGCCTCGGTTCCCTTGCTGAGCCGGGCCTCTGGGCGGGAGGCGGGGAGGGAATGGAGATGAGGCCGGGAGGCGCGGATCCGGCCAGTCTTGACCCTGATTTCCATTCCCCCAGATTTGCTTGGGGTTCCCTCCCCTCTGGGCGAGGACCCGTCCTGCACTGGCTGCACCCGGGGCTGCCCCTGCTGGAGGAGGCGCTGGAAGCCTGTAATCTTTTGGAGGTGGGGAGACGTGGCGCTTTCCGGAGCTCTTTACCTGAAACTGACACCCGCAAGCACTCTCCCGGGGCCTGTTGGGCAGATGGAGTGGTAGGGCCGCGCGGGGGCCTGTTGGCGAGACACGGGGACATTTGTCAAGGGTGACCCAGCACCTCGGCTTCTGAGGCCGCGCCGGCGCGGGAAGCCCCGCGCTAATGTCATAAAATGAGCGCGACAACACGAAAGGCCCCTCTCGCCCCGGGGCCGCCACATGCTCGCTGGGTTTTACTGCCAGGGCTGGTCGAGGCTGTGGCTTCATTTCATATTCCATTAATATTTACAGCAGCTATTGAATTTCCCATTACAAAGTTCACCATACACACTGCTAATATGAAATTTTAATAGTAGTGTGCCCATTATGAAAAGGCCCACCATTAGGAAAAGAGGTGGGAGGGTCCTAAGGAAAGGTTACCCTGGGAAGTTACCGCCCGCAGAAGCCTGGAAACGCCCCTCCGAGTCGTTAAATGTATTCATTTGCAGCTATTCCCAGAAAGACGTGAACGGGCGGGCATTTTATCAATATCGAAGTCAACACTGAGGGAGGGAATGGAGTGGGTAAAAACCTCGCTGGTTAAATCGAGTCTGTAAAGTTGTGCGTGCGTGCGTGCGTGCGTGTGTGTGTGTGTGTGCCTTTGTGTGTGTGCGCGCGCGCGCGCGCGCGTGTGTGTGTGTGTGTGTGTGTGTGTGTGTGTGTGTGTGTGTGTTGGTGCTCTGCCCTTGCTCGAAGCTGCCTCTTTCCTTCTTGGGGAGCAGGGGAGGGAGGAATCAGCAGGAGTCTCTGGGTGATGGCTTTGGGTTCTGGTTGCAGCCAGTCCTAGGTGGAGGGTGCAGGGTTGGCCCAGGTGTCTAGAGGGCTCTCTGCTCCTAGCTTGCCCTCCCCACCAGCCCAAAGCTCCAGACGTTCCCAAAGCTGCAGCGATGGGGGTGCGGTGGCCCCAGAGAACTAAAAGTCCCAGCAAAGAGCTGTTGAGGGTCGCCTGTCTGAAACTTCTCAGGATTGCCACCCTTAAGGTCAGTGGTTTTCCCACTGGCCTGGAAACCGAGGGTCCTTTTCCTCGTGTTTGTGTGTGACCAGGCTGGGGGGGACAAATGCTAATTTGGACGGAAGAGAGGGAGAGAGAAAGGCAGATGGAGAGGAAGAGTTTGGCCTGGGCCATTGCATATGCTGCTGCACAAACCTGACCCCGGGTCCAGCCGCCTGCAGTGGTCCAGAGAGGCTCCAAACCGAGGTCCGCGGCGGCCGCACTGCCTCGCGGGCCGGTTCCGTCCCCGCCTCTGCAGGGCCGCGCGGTGGAGCGGCGAGGGCAGGCGAGCGACCGCAGCCGCGCCTTCCACCACCTGCGCGCCTTGCGACCCTGACCCCGCGGGTCAGCATTTTCTCCCGCATCCGGGCCCAGTCACGCCTCGTGGCGCGCCTGGGGCGGAGGTGTGGCGTGAGATATATGCCCACCCTGCCTTGGCAGATTAACCGCAGGTGCCCCAGTGACACCCGCTGCGATTCCCCCTTTATACAACTGCAAGGACAGTCAACTTCCTGGAAGACCCAACTGGTCTCCAAACCTCTGGCCTTTTGCACTTAACACTTGTCCTAGGGTGGATCGTAAAAATGGAAGGGAAAGCATGCCTACTTTATTAGTTGTGGAGGAGGGCGTGCGATGCAGTTTCTCCAGTCTGCACCGGGCTTTCACACCCCCGGCCCACCCCTCCACATACACACACCAACCTCTCCCCACATCCCTGGGGAGTAAATTAAGACATTACTTTGAGAGCCTGGGTGGTGCTTAATAACCTTCATTTCTGCAAAGAGAAGACAATTTCTGAATCTTTAGGTTACTTTTCAGCTAAAGGAAAATGATAGTGCCAGGAGGTAAAGATGGGTGACATTTCCACAGGCAGATCTGATGTTGATTTTCCTCCCTGGTTTTAAAAATTATGACTATGATGACTAGTCCCCGCCCCATTTTGTCTGTGTGTGTGTGTGTGTGTGTGTGTTTACAGCCCCTAAATGTGTCATGCTTTGTCACATCCTCTGTGTGTTTTTAGAGAACATTTGAATAAAAGGCTCGATGCCAGGTATTGGTGACACAGGGGGTGGAATTTTCAGCCGCTCCACAAAGCGTTGGCCGCCTCTATTTGCATAAGGTCAGAGTAGTGCTTCTGATAGAACTTTCGCAGCATCCCTGTCTCTTAGCAACACCCTTGCACTCTTGGTCCCTGCATTAAATTGACTGGTCCCTTCCTTTTCTTCCTTTCATTGGGAGGCTTACAATAAAATGTCACCCTTCCAACCTGTGCCTGTCACCCAGTAGGTCATCTGTATCTTCCCCTCCCCCTCCCCTTACCCTACGCCTTCCTCTTCCCCTCCCCCCTCCACTCCTTTCCCCTCCTCCTCCCCTTTTCGTTCTAGCTCCAATTAGAGGATGAGGTGATCAGTTTGGTGGATTCTCTAAACTGTTTCATTTTATTGTTAATTAATATTAATACCCTCTCTCCCTTTGTTATTAATAAAAAGTCCTCATAAACAGAGGCGAGATAAGGAGCAAATTGCCAGCACCTGCCAAACAATGGGCCTGGAGAGGGGTAATAAGGCGAGTTGGAGATAGAGAGCAAGGTTTGGGTCAGTCTCCCCATCCATTTAGTTGATGTGGGGTTGAACGCAGCCTGCAAACCCTTGAAGCGCTAGGAATATGCCAGGCAGCCCTCTTGGCTCTGGGATGGGACACAGTGACAGGATCCAGATGCTGATAGGTGGTGTTAATGGAGGGTCACGTTTGGACAATAGTATCCATCACTTGCCTCCTGGCTCTTCTGTCACGTGGAGTCATTTCTGACTACTCCATCACTCAGATTTGGGATAGATTCAATTACTGCCTTCACCCTGGCAACAGGATACACAAATCTATGCCCAAAGCACTAAGCAATCATTATTATTATTTTGACTCCAACTCTTGTCTTGTTCATTTTAAAAGAAGACACCCCTAAGTGTTCAAAAAATTCCTTCCTGTTTTAGCCTAACAACAGCTGGCAAGTTACTCAAGCCCCCCAGAATAATGGTTGCCTAATTAGTACAGAGGAACTTTTGTTTGAATGCCTGAATGATTATTGCTGATTTTTATAATATCGGTTGCCTAAATTAAATAGTCTCCGGATGTTTTCTAAAGTTTTGAAAGAGTTCAATTTAGGGTCTTTGAGCTATCTTTAAAAGCGTATAGAACAATGTTGCTTCCCTTTTCAGAAGTGTTTGCAACAGAGCGAGAACAGGAGTTGTATCCAAAAAAGGAGGGGGAGGAGAAAGAGGATTCAGAGAAGAGCCGGTTACATGATTACTGTTCATAAAGTTAAGACTTCATTTAAATCAGGTTAAAGGTATAAAAAATTAAAGTCCTGGGAAGCTCGCCAGAAGGAACTGAGAATCAGAGGGATATGAGGAGGGGCGATGCTGGATTCTTTACATTTTGTCTTCCAGGTTCAGAGAAACTGACTTCTTTCTTGGACTAGGAGTGGTTTGTTTCCTGTAACATAGTACTCATCCTATAAAGTAACATAAATAGGAAGGTAAAGCATTCTGCTTTTCCCTGATATTTGCATAAAATCCTAGCTTTGTTTTCTCCTCTCTTCCCCCTGCCTGGCACACCCTGTAATTCTGGCAGTATATTGCTAGATAAACTTGCAGGTAATGGGGTCTGAGAAAGGTAATCAGGGTTAAAAGTCAACTAGCTCCTCTTTAATAATTCACATGTCATATTTCTTCCACTATGTCAGGTTTGCTAAAGAAGATGGACAGGAGCTGAGGGGCGGCCACTTGAGTTTATTATTCCAGCCTCAGAAGTGAGGAAAACTGTAAAAATAGACGCCCCTGCACACCTCACAAAGGGGCTGAAGCCGCGCCAGCCTCCCTCCGAGTTCCTCATCTCACCTTGCTCGCCTCGCTTTCCAGATCTTCTCCAAGCTGCTAGGGTGATTTGTGAAGACAGGTACAAAAAAATATCCCTAGGTAACCTCTTCTTACAAATTTGTCCTCTGTCCCCCATCACCAATAACTTCATTCTTACTCACTCCCAGAGGAAAGGTGATTCCTTTCTTTTTTCTCCCAGCCCCTGGCCACAATACAGAGTACCTCTGCGGGGCAGTTTCACTTGCAGGTGACGGCTCGGCTCTGGCTTTAACTCACTTACAGATGACCTTTCTTATCTTTATAATTTTTTTTTCCTGGGCTGTTGCTGGAAACATCTTAATGTTTCTTCTACTTGAATCTCTCTACCCTCTTTCTTTTCAACCGGGTGTATGGGAAAGTTTGAGATGTGCAATTTTTCTTTATATTTTCAACAATTTGCTATCTTCAGAAAGTGGGCAGGGGACAGAGCACACAGAAAAGACGAGAATGTGTAAAAATCCATGAAGTGTTAAGCATATTTGAGTTTGATTCTGAAAGATGAATGGATATATAACCCCATTCCAGAAAGCAAGAGAGAAGGAAACAAACAAACAAACAAACAAGGAGTGATCCTTATGTGTTAAAACTTTGCCAGATGCAAGAATGCGTATTGAGCTCAGTTTGCGTTTTTCCTCTCCCTCCAGCATTTTTGTAAGGATCCCCAAATTACGTGGACCCAGCCAGGGGGGTGATTTCGTTTATAAATTCTCTCTCCCAATCTTTTTAAAACCAAAGCACTAGAGGAAGGTTTTCCATTGTGAGGGCTAAAATTTTTTTGATATGTTAATATTTTACCAAGAGTCCTACAATTCCACAAAACATGTAGCTGATGAGTTGCCAATGGAAAGTAATTTGAAAAACAAGAATTCTGTTTGTTCGTTTTTTTTTCCTTTAGTTCTGAAGAAGTTTAAAACAAAAATCACACAAATAGATCTCTGGGGAAATATGGTGTTATCTTCAAGGTACTATTATGGCTCATGATGACAGAAAAATGACTAGCATCTCTCATTCTGTTCATCTTGTGACTTCATGTCACACACATTTTCTCTTTTCCAGGGGCCTTTCCCACTCATTTTCAAGGCTCTTTACACGTGATGTAAGTTCTGCAGCAGTTCCTCTGCAGATGACGAGCACCCAGGACTTGCTCTGCAGGCTCAGTGGTGTTCATATGAATTTCCTCCAACTTCTGTCACAAATTTGAGGTAGAGGTCTGTCTGTGCATCTGAAACAAGTTGCTGGGGGATGGGGAGGCTTTCCTGAGAGTTCCAGGGGAGAGTCAAGAAGCAAAGTCTCTAAAAATCAGGTACACTGACATAAGGAGGGAAAATAGTTCTGCAAGAAACTTCCAGTAAAAGATTGAATCGAGGTGAGAAAAACGAAGTTGCATTTGCACGGGTCTGTGGCACAGGGTGGGTGCTGGGGGGAAGGAGGCATGGATGTTCAAGACCATCACCCCAAGAAACTGCCGCTCTACAATTTTAAGAGGTTATTACATTTATCCCATTGGGCCATCAGGCAAGCACTTGAGCTACTTTTCATACACTTGAGGGGACCCAGCCTTCCATCAGGGGATGGGAAATGGTGAGGGATGCCAGCTACATATTTGGTATGTATTTGTGGTTTATCTGTTCCCTCACCTCCTCAATAACAGAGGTTCAGAGGGTCCTCCATTTCTTATTTGCTTAGATATTTTTTTTAAGCAGGAGGGAAAAAGGGGAAGAAAAAGATCTGTAAGCTTGTTCATTTTAAATATCTGCCATAATGTGCTACGTATTTCTGCCAGAAAGTTTCTTGTTTCTGGTTTTGAGTTCAAATCCTGCAAATCACCGCACTTTGTAGGGAGGCTTGCTTCTGAAAATACTAACCACGTCTTCTTTAGATTTGAGTGCTAGATATGGAATTTAGATAAACTTCTCTCCCTTCTGGGAATAGGTTGCCCCCCCTCCACTCTTCCCCTCCTGCAATTCTCTAGATAACTGCCCCTCCTGGAGATCAGCCGCCACCCTCAGACCGACCCACATCTGGCAAGCGCCACTTCCATTTGGTGCTAGTTTTCTGTTCTGATGGAGTCCATTCTCCGAGAGTTCAGAGCCCGACAAGGCTCTGCAGGTCTGAGCACTCACAGAGACAGAATTATTTTCCAAGGGCGATGACTGATGAAAAGCATCTGAAAGGCGGCTGGGGAGAAGGGGGTTGTGTTCCCCATTCTGCAGAATCAGCTAGGGTCAGCGGGACCCTGAGCAGCTGTTAGGACTGCGGGGGGCTGACTTAAGCAGAAACCCCAAAAGACGCATCTTCCACCTGGCAGAAAAAAATAGAACTCTCCGCTTGAGGTCTTTTATTTCTGTTTTAACTAGATGGGAAGAAGTAAACTCCGAGAAAAAACGAAAGTGGAAGTGTGTATGGAGCACCACAAAGGTTTTCAGAGGAACATCCCTGTTCTCCCAGAGGTTCAGAGAGAAACAGAGCCGGGGAGGAGGGGGAAAGTGTAGATTTCCCTGCATGGATTCGAAAACCCGTTGGGCGGAGGGGCTGGCGCGAACCTTCTGGGAAGGTCGGTCGCAGCAGTGGCTGGACTCCGGGAGGAGGCGGAGGGGAGGTCGCAGGGGTCTCGGGTGGCGCGGAAGGCGGGGACCCCGACCTCCCCTTCCCCGCGCCGCCCCTCCCGCCCGGCCGGCCCCTCAGATTCCATCTCGAGCCCTGCTAACACGTATCATTTGAAACTATCTCCGCTCTGTCTCCCAAACATCTCGAGCATCTTTGATTCCGCTCGCCGCTCCTTCTTATTGAGTTCTGCGTGTCTCTCGGCAACTTGTCATAACCTGTAATAAAATGCCCTTTCTGGCGGGAGTTAAAGTCCAGAGGGCAGTCGTTCTATTTCCAACTGAGAGCCGAGAGAAGGAACCTCGGCCGCCTCCCTTTTGTCTGCCTCTGGGTTTAACTCCTGCGGGACCGGCCCCGGGACATGGGGCCCCGCGTGGATGCGCTCCGAGGACCCGGGTTCAGGGGACCCGCCTTCCCAGCTCCTGGGCTCGCCCCCTCACCCCGCGCCTCTGCCAGAAAGTTCTGGATCTGGGGGCTGCGCGCTCATGCTGCGAAGGCGTGTTCCTCAGAGTGAGAAGAGCCCTGTTGCACTTTGGTGTTCATTTTTTCATGGGAAGGGGATTTGCCGGGAGGAACAGAACAGAACGGGAACAGATAGAAGAATGGTACCCAGGTCACTTCCGTCAGCATCCCAAGAGCTTTTCACCAGCCTGGTTATGTAACTGGTTGAAATCCTATCTTTAATTATAGTCAGTCTCATAACTGTTTTCAGAAGCCTGAAATCAAAATGGAAAGATTTATTCGAGATTCCCTCTCCAGCCGGTGAACGTGAAGGGTTCACACGCATTGCCATTTCATCTCAGCAGAAATTAGGAGCTCCCTAGGACCCAGTTCTGCACCACCCACCCCCAGCCGCTGCCACTTGCAAAGGGCAAGGAGTTGCTGTGTCCTGTGTCCCCCAGGCCACCAGGTCCGTGGAGTTCCAAGTGAGGATGAGCGCCCCTGAAGGAGACCTCTGGCTTCCCATCCTTCTCAAATCTCTGGAACACCCCTCTTGGCCACCATTGTGTGTTAAGAAAGAGCTGCCCGTTTCTTGCCTGCCTAGCCCTGGAAAAGTCACCTTGGAATACCCTCATGTGCTGATGGCAGCCAGGGTGTCTTCAGCCAGTTTTCAGTTCGTCCTAGGAGAATCAATGGCTGTGATGGCACCCAGGAGGAAAGCCAGTGTGGGAAGGGGGCAGGTACCTGGGAAAGGAGGACCAAACCAGAAACCCGCCAGCTGTCTTCCTGGTGCTTTATTTTGTCCTGAAAGTGTTAGTCACTCTGTCGTGTCCAACTCTTTGTGACCCCATGGACCATAGGCTCCTCTGTCTATGCGATTCTCCAGGCTCCTCTGCCCATGGAATTCTCCAGGTAAGAATAGTGGAGTGGGTTGCTCCAGGGGATCTTCCCAACCCAGGGATCGAACCTGGGTCTTCTGCATTGCTGGCATATTCTTCACCAGCTGAACCACCAGGGAAGCCATTTTGTCCCGAGTTTGTTTAACAAGGAAGTAAGGAGTTTCCTCATAAGGATAGTGTCTTCATGGAGATGGTCTCCCCTGTGACCTCTGGGCCCCATGTCCAACCCCCAAACTCTTCTTCAAAGACCCACAACTGGAGAGGTGCTGTGATATTTTTCTCATCCAGTTATAAAGCAGAAACAGCCTATACTTAACTTACCCCAGGTGTGGTACCCTACCTCCTCAGAGCATCCCCAGGAGACTGATAACCTGATTCTGTCCTGTGACTGGGGTTCCAGACTTCCTGTGTCCATCTCTCTCCAATTCACACCCTCTCTGCTAATTTTTTTCTGTACTGAGAAGCTAGTAAAACCTTAGAAACAATATCTTAAAACCCAAACCACATTCTGTTCCCTCAAGGAAACCTGCAGAAATTGACCAGCTGAACTCTGCAAGTGATCTCCCCCTTTTTTTTTTCCCTAGGGGTGGAGGTAATGGTGGAGAGTTTGTGTCATAAACTGTAATAAGAGAGGAAAAGTAGAAAGATTTGATTTGAGAGTCTATGTTATTTGATATTCCTCCACACAGAACATTCTGTTAAAAAAATGCATTCCTGTCTTCTGCATCAGAACTTACTGGTGAGACACAGTGGGGAGAAGTTTAACACATGTAGGAAAACTTATGTAGTTGCAGCCCTTTATCCCCCAAAGAATAAAAGTTAAGAAAAAATTAGCAAAAATATAGACAAATGCACTTGTTTAGCAAACATTTTAGGAATACTCCAGTGCACTGTTTACTGCAATCTCCCATTTCTCTTTGTTTATTTCTCGAGGTTGATCTGTGGGTCTCTCGTATAACCTTTGACACAAACGTGTTCAAGTGGTAGTTTGCCATCAGCCATGCAAGAGCTGCTGTCTTTATGAAGGTGATGATTACTGTCCCTTTTAATCTCTGGACAGGGCCAGACTCCTTTTCCTTGTGTGTCCTACTTTTAGAGAGACTATGAGGCCGTAGATCCCAGAAACAGTATGGGTTTAAAACCCTGTTCTGAAATCCTCGACATATTTGAAGATCCTGACAATTATAGCCCCTTTCTCCCCAGTTAGCTCGTGGACTCTATTCTGAAGGAAGCTATTTGAGGGCATGTAAAAGCCAGTAAATTTCCCGATGCACAAAAGAAAATGGTGCTTTCTGCCTACTGCCTCTTTCCACTCAAAAGTGAATAATGCCCCAGTTACTACCAGGCCTGACTTGATTTATCTTGGTTAATAGGATTAACGTGTCAGCCCCTCTCAAGAATTTCCAAATGCAGATCTGCAGTGTCACTGACTCGCTGGTGTCTTTTTTCCTCTCTGATGGGCGTAATGACGCACCTACAAGCAGAGGGCCTTTGTCCAGTGGGAGCAGACAGATTATCTGTCTCCAGTGAAATAAGGCGTGTTGTGGCCACCTTTGCCAAGATTCAAAGCCAGAACCCAGTCACTATAAAATAATTGTGTCACTGCCTCACCAGTGCGCCGTTCGTGTTTCATTTATCTTTTGACTGTAATTGAATGGTTGAAAAGCAAAAATGTAGACAAATTCCAGCTGTATTGAGATCTATTTCTTCCTCCAGTACCTCGGCCCATCATTAGATACTTTCCCTCTCTGCGCAGGAGGTCAGAGTGTATAAATATAAATTGCATTTTGCATTACTTCTAGATGAGTGAAGCTGTCAAAGCAATAATATGAGCTTTCAGTCCCACATTCTACCACTTCTTTCCCATTTTTTGGCCAGGAGGTCATGTGCAAATTGAACGTGACAACCCAGAAGACATGTCCAACAGACTCGTATTGTTACCCCGCTCAGCCGCCTGGCTCATAACAACATTAAACCCACATTAGTCTCCAGCCTCCGCCAGGGAGGAGCTCGTAAACTCGGGACCCAGGCTTCTCCAAAAGTTCACTTCAGTAGTGACATTTCATCTGAAAGTCGTAGGCAGCACTAACCTAAAATATTCTGCATCCAGGATTCATGAGGGTGTCATCCTTAGAGACANAGTCTCCAGCCTCCGCCAGGGAGGAGCTCGTAAACTCGGGACCCAGGCTTCTCCAAAAGTTCACTTCAGTAGTGACATTTCATCTGAAAGTCGTAGGCAGCACTAACCTAAAATATTCTGCATCCAGGATTCATGAGGGTGTCATCCTTAGAGACACCAAGCCAGTGTCTTACAGGACAAAGGACAAAGAACAAGATAAAGAGCTGAGAGCCCTCCAACACATACACACACACACACACACACACACACACACACACACACGACACACACACAGGAAAATGCCCATGCTTGTATCTGAAATTATGCAAAATTTCCAGAGTCCAATAGCCATACGGTTAAAAATCACTTTTGTTGTTGTTTGAACAATGAAGATGCCATCATTCAGGCAGTTACCTTAAAATATGGATTGGTCTTGCAGGTTCTGCTTAGCAGTGTTTTAAAAAGCCTATTGCTCAAGAGAAATTAAAGTTTTAGCAGTTTAGTATCACAGTGATTAAAAGAGAACCCTCTCGAAACTATATTGCAGTGAAGGAATCAGGAACTTTCATCAATCTGAAGGAAGCTGAATGGCTTAGAGGATTGGTAATTGGCTATCGACGTGACCCGTTCATGTCTTGCCCAGATTGCAGTTAGCAGAGAGCTGTTGTTCCCTGACAGGGTGTTTGATGATTTCTAAGAAATGAGTGGCTGTTTTCATTCCTGTTCCAAATGGACAGGTGTCTACATCAGAATTGGCAACCTGGTTGGCACGCTCAAAGAGTGGCCAAAGAATGAATTGTTTATGGAGAATAAACTTCCCTCCTGCCTGTGATGTCTGCACATGCATGGATGGGGAGGGGACAAACTGGAGATGCTGGAGGCGGAAAGGGTGATTCACGTCTGTGAACGTAAGCTGGCTGAAGCCCTTTGGTTCCTAGTGGCGCCATATGCAACTGCGTCTCTTCAGCTTTATCTTGTGCTTTACCATGCTGTGCTCTGAATCCACAAATAGAAACCCATGAAAGATGCTTAGGATGCTCTTATCAGTCTCAAGAAGTAAAATGAGCCAAGAGTTGTGTTTTTTCATGCTTTGTTAAGTAAGCATTACTTTCATATATCTTTCTTTTCTCGACAAAATGGATCTTTTTTTTCACCCCCTCCTCTGTAGGTCAGATGACTTGCATGTGTTTGATACTGAATGTGAGGTCATAGAAACTGCAAGAATCATATCTGGTGATACCTGGTTCAAAGTAGGAAGTATTGCTCTTGTCCTTTGTGGATAATATCATATTTTATTGTATTATACCTAAGTGAAGTCTGCTGCTGCTAAGTCGCTTCAGTCATGTCTGACTCTGTGCGACCCCATAGATGGCAGCCCACCAGGCTCCTCCGTCCCTGGGATTCTCCAGGCAAGAACACTGGAGTGGGTTGCCAAGTCCCTCTCCAAAGTGAAGACTATCAGACCTATAAAAGTATTTATCTCTCCTTTCACTTTCACACATAATCCCTATTGTTCATGCAAATAATTTCTGTTATTATAAAATAGTATATGAGTCATATTCTTGAGAAAAAAAATCATTGTAATGCTTCAAACTCTGATGTTTTTTATTGTTTAACCTTTAATTTCACAAATGTTAAAGTTTGGCATAAGATTTAAAAGAAAAAAAAACAAAAGGTAAAAGACCTCAGACTATGAGACTAAGTCACTGTTGTTGATACTGGAGATTTACATTTAATTTGGGGTAATTTTTATTAGTAAGAATGTTTAATTGTTCCAAACTTTAAAATTTAGGTTTCCAGTTGCAAGATTCTTTCATCTTTTTCCTTAATTCTAACTTTTCCCTTCTCTTCTTAATGAACTATTTCTGCAAATCTGACATTAATTTTTAGTTCATTTTGACCCATTGCTTTGGGATCAGAAATTGTACCAATTGGACTTGAGCTCAAGTCTACCTCTTCTAATGAAGGAAGTGGATGAAATAGAACTCAGGGAAGTTGCCTCACTGATCCAAAATGAGTCTCAAAATCTGAAGGAGATTGTAGAGTTGGAATGTATTGTTTCCTTATGGTTACATTAATCCACTTCTAGAAACAGAATCAAACCTTTCTTGAGCTTGCATTTAAGGATGGACCCAGGTGCCATTTAAAGATTCATCTTGAAAGAACCCAAAGGAACTCTTAAGCCAGTAGTCTCTAGCAGCTGCAGGAAGAGTCAGGCAGTTCTCAGAAGACTGCCTGGGAAGGAGTCAGCAAGCCTGGTTTTCTGGGAATATCACATTGAGTCCATGTGCCTGTGTGTGCGCAATCGCTCGGTCGTGTCTGACTCTCAGTGACCGCATGGACTGCAGCCTGCCAGGCTCCTCTGGCCATGGGATTTTCCAGGCAAGAATACTGGAGTGGGTTGTCATTTCCTCCTTCAGGGGATCTTCCCGACACAGGGATCAAACCCGTGTCTGCTGCATCTCCTGCACTGGCAAGCAGATTCTTTACCACTGAGCCACCTGGGTAGCCCATTGAGTCAATAATTCAATTCTCTTAGGGTTTGGGGGACCCATATATTGAACTAAAGTTTCATGTTGGGAATAATATTCCATAGCTTGGAAGATTCCCTTACACCTCAGAGTTCATTGGTATAATCTCCTAGAAAGATGGGGAGTTGGTAAGAACTGGAATTTTCCAACCATAAATCATTTACGTGTAACACAACTAAATAAAATCCTTGTTCTAGCTGATTCTATATATAAAACCAAACATTCCTTAAATGATTATATAGAAAACCAGTTTGTTCAGATAGCCCCTATACTTGAATCCTTATATGAGATTTGGGGTGTGTGTGTGTGTTTCTACTGTATCAACTGCCCAATGATATTTAAAACTCGCATGTCTTTAGTTCAGCAAGGAGCCAAATGGAGTTGGGTTCATTCCATTCCCTCCAACATAACTGCCTCCTTCTGGAAAGCAAATGAGAAAATTTAATGAATAATGAAAATTAAAATGTAGACAGTGGGAAGTGAGTTCTCTACCCAGAGTCACCACTGAACACCTACACAAGCAAAAGCTTGGCATTTGCCTGTCATCTGCTTTTCTGACCATGGGGAGCGGCTCAAGTGACAGGCACACAGATGGACGCCTTGTATGATTAATGGCCTCCACCAGGCCTGGTGGTGAGGATGCTGGAGATGGCGACAGACATGAGCTCGTCCCCTTTTTGGTTTAATGGTCCTTCCAAGGTTTGAAGTTGAGAGGGATTAGGAAAAACTCCAGCCCCATTCTTTTTCACTAGAAAACTCTGAAGGCACCCCTCCTCTTTCTCCAGTATCACTTGCCAAGACCAGACCTTTAGTAGGAAGCTATACCAGCCTTCAGAATGGCCCATCAAAGGTACATTCTCCTTCCACTTCCTTCCTTCCTTTGCTCCTTCCTCTCTCTCTTTCTTTGTTCTTTTCTCCTCCCATCCCACTTTGGTTTTTTTTTTGTTTTTTTTTTTTGCCTCTTTCTCCAAAGCATTGCCTCATTTCAGCAAGCTCAAGACACAACTAGCCCACCAGAATGGGCTCTCCAAAATCTCTGATGAACATGCAGATCTGAGCAGGGCCAGAGTGGGCAACGTGAAGCCCTATCGTCACTCCCAACCCAACACCTTCTGACTCTACCCCAAGCCACCTTTGGTCCAAGCAGGTGGTTCCTGAACATGGCTCCTCTGTTGCATCAAGAATACAGGAGACCAAGACTCCACCCTCCAAATAGGCCATAGCCTCAGGATCATACCTAAAGTTGAGAATTCTTTCCTTAATCACTCACATGTGTCCAATTCTTTGTGACCCCATGGACTGTAGCCTGCTAGGCTCCTCTGTCCATGGGATTCTCCAGGCCCAGTAGTGGAGTGGATAGTGAGTCCCGTCTCCACGGGATGTTCCCAACCCAGGAATCAAACCCAAGTCTCCAGCATTACAAGTAGGTTCTTTACTGTCTGAGCCACCAGGGAAGCCCCTATTCTTTCCTTTACTGGCTTTTAATTTTTAATTTACCTTGAACAGACATGTAAAAGCTAGGAAAGGGCAACCACACTTCCTCCTATCTCCCAGTCCCTCCCATCCAAGTTCACCAAAACCCTTTCTTTAAAGTAATACATTTTTGGAGGAATTTTAGATTTATAGAAAATTTGAGGGAATTGTATAAAGAGTTTCTGTATATCCCTTCATATCGCTTCTCAACCTTGCCCTGCTGTTACCATCTTGCTTTGGTATGGTACATATGTTACAACTGATGCTCCAATACTGATACATTATTATGAGCTGAAGGTAATAGTTTACATTAGGCTTCACTCAGTGTTGTATGTTCTGTGAGTTTTGGCAAATGTATAAAGACATGTATCTACCATTAGGCATCGTAGGAAATGGTTTCACTGCCCTAAACATCCCCTGTGTTTGGACCTTGATGTTCAGTGCAACACTGCTTACCATAGCTAGGACATGGAAGCAGCCTAAATGTCCATCTACAGGTGAATAAAGACGCCATGATACATATATGCAATGGAATATTACTCAGCCATAAAAAGGAACACATTGGAGTCAGGTCTAGTGAGGTGGGTGAACCTAGAGCCTATTATACAGAGTGAAGTAAGTCAGAAAGACAAATATAGCATATTAATACATATATATGGAATCTAGAAAGATGGTACTGATGAACCTATTTGCATGGCTGCCGTGGAGACGCAGACGTCAAGAACAGACTTATGGACATGGGAGGAAGGAAGGAAGGAGAGGGTGGGAGGAATGGAGAGATTGCCATGGAAACATACACATTACCACGTGTAAAATAGATGTCTAGTGGGAATTTGCTGTATGACTCAGGGAACTCAAAGCTAGGCTCTGCAACAACCTAGAGGGATGGGAAGGGTGGGAAGTGGGAGGGGGGTCAAGGGGGAGGGGACATGTGTCTACCTATGACTGATTTATGTTGATGTATGGCAGAAATATTGTAATGCAACATTGTAAAGCAATGATCCTTCAGTTAAAAATGAATAAATTTAAAAGTGAGAAAAAATTAAAAAAAAAAAAAACTATGTTCTACCTTTTCATCCTTCTCTCCCCATGAAGCCTCTAGCAACATCCAAGGTTTTTACTGTTCTACAGTCTTGCCTTTTCCAGAATGTCATGTAGTTGGAATTAGATACAGTACCTGTAAGTTTACTCCATGTCTGTTTACGAGCTCATTTCTTTTTATTGTTGCATGACATTCCACTGTCTGGTTGTGCCATGGTTTGTTTATCCAGTCACTTACTGAAGGACAACTTGAAAAGTACCAAGTCTTGCCAATTATGAATAATGCTGCTATATACGCTCATATGCAAAGTTTGATGTGGACATAAATCTTCAACTCATGTGAATAAATATCATTGCTAGATAATATGGGAAGAGTGTGTTTAGTTTTATAAGAAATTGCCAAACTGTCTTTCAACCCAATGCATCTCTTGTAGTTTTAAATGACATATTAGTTAGGTCCTATTACATTATAGGTCCTTAAGCAAACATGGGGACCTAGGCACTGCCAACAGCTCCTGCTGGACCCCAAGGCAAGAGCTGGGACCATTTGGAGGAACAAAGAGTCTCTCCTAAGACCATGAACTTGATCAAGCTACAGGGCTTCATGTCTTGCCTTTGTGACTTACTTGCTCTGTGACTTCAGGTAAGTTACTTAACCTTTCCATGCTTCTGTTACCTCAACTGAAATTAACTTGGTAATAGTACCCAAATGCTAGGGTTCAGAGGACTACCTGAGCTATCTCATGCATGTTTTAGTATCACTTGGTAAAAGTGCTCAATAAATGTTTGTTATTCCTACCTCTTATTAGGAAAACCAGTGTCTCTTCCATCACTACCACCACCACCCAACATATAGCCAGTATATTCTTTAGTGACAGATTTGTGTAACACTTCAGTCAGGTACACCAAAGACAGAACAGTTGATATATTGTGAAATCTGGTGAGGGGAAAAAAAAATATGCAGCAGCTAAAATAAAAGGAAATCAAAACTAGAAAGGAAATGTCTTTAAGTGCAGAGGTTTTGGTCCACAGAATAAATCCGCTCGTTCTTCCTTAGCCCTTGACTCCCAGCACTGTCTTGTTGGCTCAGAACCCTCCCGGGTAAGTTCTTGATTATGAAATGCCCTCTCTCTGGTGGCCTGCCAAAGCCTGCTCCGCAGACTCCCAGGCTAACCTGGCACTGCTGGTGGTGAGAAGTCTTGTAACCCCGAGGGCCTGACTAATGCGTGTGTATTTTCCTTTCTCAGACGATTCTGCAGGCAGGCAGGAGGAGGGCTGTTAAGCAATCCACGTGGTAATTTCCTTTTTTTATTTTTTGGGGCAGTTCTTCCAGGATGACATAATGATATGCGCTAACAATGAAAAATAAAGGCACCGTAGCTGTATCTTCATACTTGAGTTTACTTTGGAAACCAACAAACAGAAAAGAAATTCTCTCCTGTACTTTCTTGATGAATAATCCATGGCTCCCACAGTGCCCTCCCACCAGTGGAAATGGAAACATTTGACGGCTTCTACAAGCTGATTTGCCTTAGTGATATCAGATAACTAGTTTTCCTGTTTTAACTGCATGAGCTGGGTTTAGGTGTCAGGAGGTCGGGAGTGCATGGAATTTTTTTTTAAACTTAGGGTAAACAATGAAACCCGATAACTTATTCAGGGCATATGGCTCAAGAACAAGCAGTCACTAACATGAGTCATATCGCATGAATAAAGCATGACACTAAGGGCATATTTGGATCAAAATATTTTCAGAGTAACTGTAAGAGCTCAGACTCCTACTTAGGAATTACAAAGAGGTAGGTTTGAAAAGTTGAACCGTAGGACATGTGGGTCTGCTGGAGTCTTCCACAGGGATGCTGACAGCCAAGCATTAAATCTGTTTAGCCCATCAGTCCTGCGGGAAGAACAGGAAGAGGGCAGAAGATCAGAAGGAGCAGAGTCTTTCTCAATCGGCCCTCCCACACCCACTCAAGTATCTTGCAATGCCTGGCAGAGCTTAATAGAGTCATGAGGAAAAGGAAGAACAAAGGAAAGAAGGAAAGAATTGGCCCCAAGGAGAGCTCTCCCACTCTAAATTTGCTTTGGCTGTTCTGAGGCACAGGGAAATCTTTCTAGATCTTCTAGAACCTTCTGTGCCTTAAGGTCTGGCCTGGTGAGTTTGGAAAATGATTAACAGTATGGTATCAAGAATCAAACCACAGAAAACAACTTGAAGTTCTGACTCCACCCCGCACTAGTCCCATGACACTGAGCAGTTCCTCTCTAAGCCTGGGCTTTCTTGGTTGTGAAACTGAAATAATAATAGCAACGTACCTCCTCCAGCTGCTGAAAGGATCACAGAAAATCACAGTGCGGGCATGGCGAGGTCTCGGATGCAGAGTGAGTGCTCAGTCTAGGTCCTTACCGCACTATCGTCATCATCGCTATCTGAGTCAACTACCCCAGTTACAGATGCCTTTCTATCTGGAACAGGGAAACAGGCAGGAAAGAAGTTAGTAGTAGCGGGGTCCAGGCATGACACGCAAGCTGAGCATTTCAGCATCCTTAGATGCCACCAGCTGTGATTGCTCCATTATTTAATTCAGTTCAGCAAATGTAGAGTATTCTAGCTAGTATTAGTATAGTATAAAAAAATTTCAGTTTAAAAATATCTTTTCAGTTAAAATTTAAATATCAACTAACTGCAGTAAATATGTCTAAGCAAAAGAGGTTTTCTTCCTAAATATCCTTTGAGGAAAACATGGTTCCAAATGTTTAAACACTATATCAACCTAAAGCATGAAGACCCTGGTCCATTCTGCTTGTCTGTGTACCCAAAGCATTTGTCAGCCTCAGTGAGAACATGGATGAGTCATGCCTCTTTAATGATTTGGCATATAACTTCTGCTTCAGTGTTTAATAGTTTTGGTATAAAAGTATATTAAGGTCAGAAACTGAATGGAGGTCTAGGACCCTACACTGACTCTCCAAACCAAATTTCAGAATACAGTCTTACATTTGCAGACTAGAACCTGCACCTTAGATGTCTCTCCTAACCACTTGCCTTCATTAGGCCAAACAAAAACAAAATCAGGGGATCAACTAATGTAGATAAGCAGGTCGGTAAACCGAGATGTTGAGCTCATTCATGAAGAGTATGTGGAAGAGGATGGGGGCTCAGATGGCCTTCCTGATGTCCAGCAAGTCACAGCTCCACGCGGCAGAATGTGCTGGGCTCCCAGGAGGCCTCGTCTAGCAAGCTGTACTTTCCACTTGCAGCTGCATGGCCCTTGGTCCCCTGTCAGTCGTGGAGGGATGGGCGGATGGAGGTGCACAGGGCTTTTTCTTCAGGTGCAGTCAGGACAATTATTTTCTGCACCAGTGGGAGGATGGGCAGGGGGATCTTGACTCTGACCTTCATTTTTTTAAAACTTTATCTTTAATTGAAGGATAATTGCAATACTGCAATGGCTTCTGCCACATGTCAACATGAATCAGCCATAGGTGTGCACATGTTCCCGCCCCTCTTGAACCTTCCTCTCACCTCCCTCCCCATCCCACGCCTCTAGGTCGTCATGGAGCACGGGCTTTGGGTTCCCAGCAAATTCCTACTCGCTCTCTATTTTACATATGGTCATGCATAGGTTTCAGTCTTGCTCTCGCAAATCATCCCACCCTCCCCTTCCCCCACTGTGTCCAAAAACCTGCCCTTTATGTCTGCCTCTCCTTTGCTGCCTTGCAAGTTGGATTATCAGGGCTATCTTTCTAGATTTCATATATATGTGTTAATATACAATATTAGTCTTTCTCTTTCTGACTTAACATCACCCTGTATGATAGGCTCTAGGCTCATCCGCCTCATTAGAGCTGACTCTGATCCTTAACTTCCACTCATCAACAGACTGATCCTCCTCCTCCGTGGGAAAGTGAAAACATTAATTTTCATGACTGTCGNAAAAAAAAAAAAGAAAAGAAAAGAAATAGATGCCTAGTGTTTTAAATAAAAAGGAGGCTTGATCGCCTCCCTCCGTGGGATGTAGAAATTAAGACAAAGATGTGTCGAAGCCCCTTTAGATCGTTTTTTATAGGATAAAAAAGAAATCCCAGGGTGTATAATGCCATAAAAGAGAATGTTGCACTGTATGTGGATATGAACTAGCTAAATTTTTAAAGCATGTCTTCCATGAATTTCCATTTTTTGTGGGCAGAGGAGATAGACATGAAAGAGCGAAGCACCACAGCATTATGGAGGGGACTAATACATGTTCATCTGCGTTCTCGCCTCTGTTTCTCACCTGCAGGTGTGCAGTTCAGGGATGGCAGAGCTCCAGAGCAGGGCAAGAAATTGAGTGCAGGGTAGATTCGCTCATGACGAGAGATTTCGAAAGTTAAAATTACAGAGTCAGGGCTAGAAAATAAGAGAAATTTACTTAGGCATTAAAGATAGGTACTGGGCAGTAAAACTGATAGATCCTTATTACATTGTCCCATAAGAGACTGGGCCACTCAGAGAAGTTAATGCCAAGGAAATTTAAAGCAAGTTAGAGGAAATACTTCTTCACCTGGAAGAATTCATTCCGAGGAATTTGCTGCCAGCGGCAGTCATAAAATCAATCACTGGGTTGCATTTTTCCACAGGGTAGAATAATGTATGACCCACTCTTCTGACTAGTTGGGGAAGATAAAAGCAATCAATTCTCCTGCTTCTAGAAGATCACAGTTGATTACAAGTGGGGTCAGCAAAAAAGATGTCCCCCACACTTGATCAGGATAATTAAAAACTGTTTGCCCATGCTCACATGTCCTAGAAGAAACGTCAAAATAGGATGCAAAGCTCAAAGGACCTGATCTAATATGACAAATGTTTCTTGACAGGGACAAAAAATTAAACAATGAAAAAGAAAAAATCTATTCCAGGAAATAATTATAGATATTCCTAAAATATTTTTCATAAACACGTTTTTGTGATACTGTAAATACGACACGATGCTTTTGCTTTTGAATCTGATTGCTTGAGTAGTACTCTCAGAGTAAATCTGCCAGGTTTGCAACAGTTAGCAAGCATGACTTTCTTTTTCCCAATAGAGCATAGAGTTTAGTCAGAAGTTATATGTGCACTAGAAATGTTCGCAAGGCAATGTTAATTCTGAGGTTGTCATGTAGAAGATCATCAGTAACAAACCCCTGGATAAAGGCATCTCAGTTTAAAATGAGCTTCTTTTTTTATGGAAGCTGCTCCACTTTTTAAACTTTTTTTTTCTTAAAATTGTAATGTATTCTCTAAAATTTCACTTTTTGCTACAACCCATGTATCAAAAGTCATATTGTACCTTTGACACCCTAACATATGAACTTCTGAACAAGACACCCAAAAAGCCATTGTTGGAAGTATGGCTGGAGCCTGCATTTTCATTGGGGGACAAAAGAGTATAATACAATCTACAAAAAAGAGAGAGAGAGAGAGAGAAATTGCGATAAAAATTGAAAAGTAAAATAAAATCCTGAATAAGTCATACTAAAAGCAGATCTTGAATTTCAGCAAAATGTAGCTGTGCTGAAAAGGCAAAGAAAAGTCATCATTGTCACCTCCTGGAAACCAGGAAATGTTACTGACTTTAACAGACAGTGACCTGTCTAGTTTCATTATTCATGTTAAAAAAAAAAAAAGCAAAAATAAAGATAAAAGGTGTCTGGAAGTTCTTTCATGATAAACCTCCATAACTTGCAATGGTAGTTATAAGTTGAGCTTAAGCACATCATTATTTTCATAACCACGTCTTCTTAAAACATTATCCTGACCAAAAATTTCAACAATGAAAGAGTAAACGCCATATATGAATTTCAGTAGAGTTTTCTATAGTTGCCATGGCACTGCTGGAAGCTCTAGAGGAATTCCCGAATTGGCTCACGGGACAGCTTACTGCTACAAGCACTCCTTGTGGCGGGGACATTCCCTGGAGCCAGCCTCCCTCAGTTTCAGTCCCAAGCCCTCAGTTTCAGTCCCAAGGAAGCCATCAGCTGAATGCCTTGAGCTGGTCATTTCACTCCCCTTGTCTCAATATCCGTATCTATAACGTGGGTACAACAATAGTGCCTATGCCACAGGACTGTTTAAATCCATCTAAAGTAACTAAAACTGTGCCTGGTGTATCACAGAGTGCTCAGTCATTGTTGTTTCCTTTCAATCCCTTGAAAGTCTGGGCTTTAAAGGGAATCATGTTTCCCCTGCTTCCCTTGTGGCTCAGCTGAGAAAGAATCCACCTGCAATGTGGGAGACCTGGGTTCGATCCCTGGGTTGGGAAGATCCCCTGGAGAAGGGAAAGGCTACCCACTCCAGTATTCTGGCCTGGAGAATTCCATGGACTACGGTCCATGGGGTCGCAAAGCGTCGGACATGACTGAGTGATTTTGACTTCACTGATCTTTCCCCTGGGAGAGAATGGGACATCAGAGGTCATTTCTTCCTTTGTGGAGTTGGGTGTAGGAATGGGAGAAATTTCCAAGGTTACACTCTCTCCTCATTCTGGTCCCTACCCTTTTTTCTGCCTTCTCTCCTGCCAGTGTGAAAAGTGAAAGCATCAACCACTCAGTCATGTCTGACTCTGTGACCCCATGGACCGTAGCTTGCCAACCTCCTCTGTCTATGGAATTTTCCAGGCAAGAATACTGGAGTGGGTTGCCACTCCAGGGGATCTTCCTGACCCTGGGATTGAACCTGAGTCTCCTGCACTACAGGCAGATGCTTTACCCTCTGACCCACCATGGAAGCCAGCTTGCTCCTTAAATTCTGAGCTCCTTAATCCCTCTCAATTTGCTCACTCCTCACAGTCCTTGCATCTCCTCTTGGCCCAGAGTAGTTGCCTCTTTTCTCCCCCACCAAATCCTGATGTGGCTGATTCACACTCATCCTCCAGCCCTCTCCTTGGATGTCATCATCCTGGAGAATCCCCCCAGTGCCAAATCTACGCTCGGTGCTCCCATCCACATACTCACAGCTGCCCTCTTTTAGTCATCACCTCTTATTTTCTGCTGACTCTCTGCCTCCACCATTACCCTAGAAACTCCTCTGGGCCGAAAGTTGGATCTGCCATGCATCAGTCCTCCTCGTCGTGGAGCTCCAGTTCTGACACACTGAGACGAAGCAGAGCATCAAGACCAACAGGAAAACCCGCCCCTTTTCAGGAACAGCTTCCTACTTCATTTGCATTTATTCTACAAAATCGCTCACTGATGAGGCTCTGCTCAAAAGAAATGGATGTTCGGGCTATCATATTCAAAGCCAGTGTTACAGAAGAGCCATGCTGGGGCTGCATGGAAATAATTGGCCTACTTTTCATAAAACAAACACTGGGAAAATCTATAATGCAGCCTGAACTGGGAAAAGCTCAAAACAAAGTAAAAGGGGAGAAATAACTTTCTTTGAGGTTTATTTAGTCTGAAAAACAGTACTCCAATGGGTGGTAGTGTTGTTTCCTATTAGTCTAAATTGTTTAATCATATTGCAGAATTTATACTTATCTCCTAAAATATGCAGGATAGTATTAACCTTATAAGCTGTTGAGTACAAATAACAAAGACTTGGCTTTATAGTGGATGATCAGAAAGGCAAAAAACATAGATCAAGCAATTAGAAGCAAGCATGATGGGTAAAAGACTGATTCAGTCACTTTGCTCTCATGTTTCACCCATACCGAAAAGACGTAGTAAATAGAGGCATAAGCGTGGAACAATAAACGTGAATGATTCAAATCTTTATTTCTCTTTGTGAACGAAGGTTAATAAGCGCTTAGAGATACATGATGAGAACAATACCTAGAATGCTGAAGCATGAATTTACATACAGAGCATTTGCTAAGCACTGTCCACGTATTATTTTATCACAAGACTCCTATGAGGTATGCAATGGTTAAAACAATACAGTTGAATAATTTGAGGCTAAATGATTAAGAAACTTGCCCAAAGTCATACAACTACAATCAGCAGTCAGTCTTAAAACCCTTGTTCATTAGACTCCTGAGTTTTTTCTTGAACCTTCCAGTGAACACTACAGCCATCACCCAAATTCAGATGCAAGATGTAGTGGGGGAAACCTGAGGTCTGGACTCCCAAAACTCACAGCAGTCATCAGTTTGAGCAGATCATTCCATGTCTGTTTCATTAGTTTTGATAGGAGAAAAGTAATATTCTTATCTGTCCTTCCTGCCTTCCAGAGCTCTCATGCTGATCAAGTGAGAGGGTTTACATGCAAGAGCTTAGGAAGCGGGAGTGCTATACAAATATCAGTTGATAGAGTTTATTTACAAGCATAGCCTGTTGGTGGATTTGTATCGATTTAGTTGGTATTTAGGGAATATTTTCTGTATGAGGGTTGCAAATGAGTTCCACCAAAACTGGATATGACAAGCAGATGAAAATGATGGACTCTGCCCACAGAGATAAATGGACATGATTTGTAGAAGGAACTGGTTGTCCCATAACTGCACTCCAGGCTTGGGGCACCAGTAATTGGCATTTTTCGAAAGTTAGAGCACCAAAGATAAGGTTCCTCTTCGGAAGGCAGTTGTACTTGGGATCAGCACTACTTACAAATTAAGCAAAGGTAAATCCAATTGAATAACAGGGAGCCTGGGGATTGAAAAGTG
Source organism: Neotragus moschatus (assembly GCA_006410615.1). Lineage (NCBI taxonomy): Eukaryota > Metazoa > Chordata > Mammalia > Artiodactyla > Bovidae > Neotragus > Neotragus moschatus. Next base: position 334,587 of record SJYA01002689.1, read on the forward strand.
ATCTTATCTGAAAAATAGACCAGCATCTCCACGTTTACTTACCTGGAGAAGACTGATCACTTACTAACTTTAAAAATTTTGTTTTGTAGCTTATAGACCTCCCCCCCAATATATTTTTCTATTAAAAAATTGGAAAATTATCAACTTATATTACATGTGTAAAGCTCTGGGAAACCATAGTGTTAAAGAGAAGAAGAAAATAGAAAATCTATCAGATATTTTCCACCAGTCCTGCTTCCTAGCTGTCTTTGCTTCAACATAAAATAACACCCTTGGTGGTAATACTCTATTATTCTCTCCTGCATTTGTTGAGTACTCAGGAATATATTTGAGAACTGCAATAGGTATCTGTAATTTTTCTCTGCCCAGCATCCATTCCTTCTTTATGTAATAGAAGCTGGATTTCCTGTTAAGATACCACCTCTTTTCTGTAGCTCAGTCCTTAAGGTTTAAATAGAGCTGACTCCACCCACTGGGTGCAGCAGTTGAAAGATAACTGAGACTTGACCAGTCTAAACGATGGTGACTTTTCCAACGCTGGGCACAAGACCCAATCAAACCTATGGTTTAATAACCCGGAAATGTTTGATGCAACAACTACCAAAAAAAAAGAGCTAAATTACAAAGCTATAATCTTTGAGGTACGAGTGGCCATCTTTGCTGCCACTTGAAAAGATCTTGCTTGAGAATGACATCAACACAAAACAGAACCAAAAGATAAAAAAAAATAATTTCCTAGGGGTATTATTTGCACATTTAGCTTTTCCCTCTTCTTTTCCATTACCAAAGGTAATATATTCTTTTTTTTTTTTTTT
>SJYA01002689.1:341569-463155 GCA_006410615.1 Neotragus moschatus
TTTTATATTTCAGAAGAGTATTGGAGACATAAGTGGAGCCTCAATGTAACACCCTCCAGATGTCAAAGGGTGTTATATTTTTCTCAACATAAGAGTCTAGCAAAAGCATCCAAGGTTAAGAGTCAAATTATGCTCCTCCTACCACGGAAAAGCTGTTGAAGCTTGGAGAAAGTAACCTATTTAATTTACACCAGGAAATCCACAATGCTAGAGAAAAGAATGGAAGCAAACCAGCTTGTGCCTCAGTACCAGTTTTGAAAATCACAGCTTTGAATTTTAGTCCCAGGGTCACCACTAACTGGTTGTGTGAGCTTGTATGCATAGTCTCATTGCCTTGGGTATCGGTAAAATTAAGCCAGTGACATGCAACCTCCTTATTTCTCGTACATTATGTGTAAAGCACATGAGAAAAGATACTTGAAAATGACTTCAGAAGTTTCTAAGTACATATAGAATATTGTTACTACTTGAGTGTAAAAAATAAATAAATAGCTTTTGCTTAAGTAAGAAAAAGAAAACTCTCTACTAGTGAGAGATGGCCTGGAACGCCTCTAAGCCACACCCAGAAAATAAACTTTACCTGGCGTATGATAGAAAAGGATTATTTAAAAATGCCAGCTGGGTCATCATTCATCATTTACACCTCAGGATTTACTCCATGAACTGCCACCCACCAGGCTCNAGAAAACTCTCTACTAGTGAGAGATGGCCTGGAACGCCTCTAAGCCACACCCAGAAAATAAACTTTACCTGGCGTATGATAGAAAAGGATTATTTAAAAATGCCAGCTGGGTCATCATTCATCATTTACACCTCAGGATTTACTCCATGAACTGCCACCCACCAGGCTCCTCTGTCCATGGAACTCTCCTCCTCCAGGGGATCTTCCTGACCCAGGGATCGAACCCGCGTCTCCTGCGTTGGCAGGTAGGTTCTCTACCACTAGTGCCATCTATCTGTGTGCCGTTTTTTCCCACAGAGGAAGGCGCTACTGCAAAAATAACTGCAGAAATAATAGCTGGCACCAAAAGAGCTGAGTTCTAGGACTGACCCTGTCACTGGCTTATTTTGTGGCCTAGCACACAGCCCCTTCCAGCCCTTGGTTTTCCTGAAGGGATTAAATTTGGAATGTGGGAGACAACACGGGCACTCACCAATATCTGGCTTTCCGCTGCTTTCCAACTACACAAAAGACTATATTTTCTAGACTCCTGGCAGTTACGCTTAGCCAGATGACTAGTTCTGGTCAACAAGGTATGAGAAGAAAGACCAAATGCTACTTCTGGTCATGAAGCCTTTCAGTACTTTCTTCTCCTGCTGCAGCCACAGAGGCTGCCATTAATTCAAGTGAACACGTTAGTCGCTCAGTTGTGTCCAATTCTTTACCATCGCATGGACCATAACCCACCAGACTCCTCTATCTGTGGAGTTCTTCAGGCAAGAAGACTGGAGTGGGTAGCCATTCTCTTCTCCAGGGATTAATTCAGGGTGGACCAGCAATAGATAGTAGAGCCTCCCTCATCTTGGGCTTTGTGTAGGTACATGGAACAGAAGCCCCTTGCCATCCTGCCACTGATATGTAGAAAAACACCGTTGTTCTGTTAAATCATTAATACTTCAGTACTAATTTGTTACAGCAGCATAATCTAGTTTATCCTTACAAATAAAATAATTTCCATGTTTCTCTAAACTCTCATTGATACAATTGCCATGTTTTCTATGCTGAGATAATGGATTTAGAGCAAAAAGAAGCTATGAATCCCACAGACCTTCTCGGATATTTTTCTTTATAAGTTGCAAGGAGAGATAGAGATATATAGATAAGGGAAGGCTCCATGAAGTTTCTCTGCCCCTAGGAGGGGGCATTCTACAGAATTTTCTTCATTGTGCTTTCCAATTCCTCCCACCAGGACTTTTAAAAAGTTAAAAGGTGTATTTTATCTTACTAAATATCAAAAACAAATGGGAGTCAAACTTGGAAGACACATTTTAATACAAAAGTGAACAGAACAAAAAACAAACAAAAAATAGTGAACAGAACAGAAACACAGCTTTAATATCATTAGATGTTACATTTAATTTGTTTGTCATATTTATTTGCAGATGTGTCCCAAAGGGCTTGAATAATATTCCAGTGGGATCTACCTATGAACTCACTTGCTTGGCAAATTCCAAAGTGCCTCTGCACTGGAAGCAGATAACGTGAGTAAGAAGAGAGGAAAGGGAGGAACCAGCAGCTCCAGGCCCATTCCGGGTTTTCTTCTCTCCTCCCGGAGTAGGAGGAAAGAGAAGGGGAAGAGAGGGGGAAAATTGAGGCAGATTATAGGGATGGGTGAGAACAGAAGAAGGAAGTGGCCGAGTGACAAAACTTGACAAGATAAAGAGAAAAGGAGAAGAGAATTCGCAGGCAAACGTAGACAATTTCAAGCACAGCCAAGACAAGGCGAAGTAGCCAGCGGTGAGTGAGAGAACCACTTCTTGACATGTCTCTCAGTAAACAGTCTTGAAATCTTCTGGCTGAACTATTTCTGCAATGGCCCAGGTAGCTAAAACCTCAGAGTTACCGCTTAGAGATATGCAAGACCAACCATCAAGGTCACACTGATGGTGCGGGAGGAGCCTCCAAATGCATGTGGTCTCTTCAAGAAATCAGCCCAAAGCTAGAACCTAAGAAGAAGGACCACCTAAACAGAAAGGCACGTGGAGCAGAAAGAACAGCAGCGTGAGTGCTCAGCATCTTCCATAGTGTCCATCCCTAAAGACTGCAGGGCGCCCACGCTCCCTTCATCTCCCCTTACCAGCTCCTCCGAGAACAGCAGAGGAAGCCAACCATGTCCTAATTATACTCCGTGACTCCGTATTTTCAGATGCTCTCAACACTTCACACACGGTAAAGAACCTCATAGGGAGGTTCCTGTGAGCAGGAAGGTGGCCTAACCACGTAGGAGACCTGACAATTCATCATGAGAAAAGGAAATAACAATTTCTAAAGGATTTACTACATGGCAGGAAGTGGACTCAACCTTTCACCAGTTCCATCTGTTTTAAAATCAGGCATCCTACTCTTTGCTTGCTCAATGTGGAGATGAGATTTCAAAGTATTAAATGAGTTTCTTAAGTTCTCACAACTGGTAAATGGAAGAAGTGGGGTTCTGAGCCAGGTCATCTGACCCCAAAGGCAGCTCGGGGCACACATCACGCCTCAGAGAGGATGAGAGGCCACACCCCCCTCACTGTGCACACTCACTGTTGGCTGTCCCACACTATGTATATCCCTTGATTCAGCGATGGTCTCATTCTCACCTATGAATACCTTGAGTCTGTCAGTGTAGAGATAAATTTTGTCCTTCTTCTAATCCTTCACTTTTCTTGGTGACTTGTGTCTCCCCAACCCCAAACCTAGTTTTCAACTGCTTTAAACAGAGAGAGATTCCATAACTACTTTTTAAAAGCTTGGCAGATGCTCCAGTGGGCTCACACTATTTCACAGTGGAAGAGCTGTTCAGTGACAAACAGTAACAGCCATGAATATTTGTTGAATGACTGACTTTCTAATCATTGAAGAGACCCTTTCCTAGAAACACTCTGAAGCTAGTTAAAAGGTTGTTAAATAATAGGGAATGCTAGGGGAGGATCTAAATTCAACTTTTCATTTATTCATTTTAATTCATGCACTCCACAAATATTTTGTAGCCCCCTAGACAGCACCAGACACTGTGCAAGTTACTTCCGAGTGATGTACAAGCTATCTATTGTTGTACAGAATTAGCCCCAAACGTGGCAGGTTGCACAAACACTTGTGATCTCACACAGTTTCTGAGACTCAGGAATATGAGAACAGCTTAGCGAAGTGGTTTTGCTTCTGGATCTCTTGTGAGGATGCGGTCTAGCTATTGGCTGGAGCTCAGGTCATCTTAAGACTGACTGGAGCTGCAGAATCTGGCTCCAAGCTCACTTTCCTACTTGTTGGCAGGCTCAGTGGTTCACTGGCTCTTGGCAGAGACTTCAGGTCCTACTCTTGTGGACCTTTTTGTTAGGCTTTCCAGAACCAGAGATGCAAAAGAGAGAGCCTGCACCCAAATCAGAAGCCAGCGTTGCTTTTTATTACCTAATTTCCAAGGCAGTTCTATGGCATTTCTGGGAAATAGGGTCCATCCTTCAAAGACAAGCATCAGAGAATCCATGTATACAATTTGAAAACCATGGAGGGGAGTTGATTAGAAAGGAAATTGCTAAAAAAAATTTTTTTTTCATAGCTTTTTCATTTTTTTGACTAATTACAATTAACATGTGATATTTTGTAGCTTAATTTTCTGCTAATAAACTAGATATACCCATGGAGTTTCAACCTTTTCATAGGAGACCCAGAAAGCATCAAGCCCTCAAGATATCTGGTATCTTTAGATGAGGAATATCATTTTCCTTTCATGTGTCAGGAGTTACACAGACCTGAATTTCTAGTTCCTGAGGAGGGCATGAGATCCCACCAGTATTCTTACCAGGACAATCCCAGGAACAGAGGAGCCTGGTGGACCACAGTCCAAGGGGTCACAAAGTATCAGACATGTCTGAAGCTACTTAGCACACATGCATGCATCCAAAGTTCTAGTTAGGCACCTTAATAGCTCAAAAAGAATGAGGAAGACTTAAGATGACATAGAAAAATCCATCAGAAAGGTCATCAGGGAGCCTAGAAGCTGCCATCTAAATGTATTTCCCAGGGCAATTCATTTAACTTTTCAACAGTCTGATTGTATTTTGACCCACTGCACTCTTTCAAAGATTCAAATTTTCACCATTATCTTCCACGGCAAATAATGAATTCTGAAGCGGAATTTCCATCTGTCAGTTTACAGAATGCTGCGTCTCATCTCATCTCTGCATTGAAATCAAGTTCCTCTCACCTTTCAGCAGCCAAAGCACCACTTCATCGTCAGCAGTGGGAAAGCCACAAATCAATTAAACTCACGGTGGATTTGAGAGTACCCATGAATTGCACTTACAGTGGTCGTACAAAAAAGATGGCAGCTCAGGGTTCTCAACAAAAGCACGCAAGTCAGGCAATGGCACATTTGGGGTCAGGTGACATTTTCCGTCTTTGTCCTGTCTGACACTTGAGCAGGGTTCTTCATTTTGTTTTCCTAGGGCCCACTGCCACATCAGCATTGCAATAGTCCACATCGCTTTATTTAAATCTAAGAAGCAAACCACACGCAGGTTTCTGAAGAGCCGCGTATGGCTAAGAAAGCCTGGGGTTGGAGGGTAGCACCCGTAATCCCCTCCCAGAGCTAAAGAGGAAGCTACTCCAGGTAGGGTTCCAAACACAACAAATGCCCCTTCGAGCTCAATTTTGCATTTCGTTTTCTGCTTTAAAATCTCTATTGGCTGCACATCTGAGACGGCTTAAGAACATAATTTATTCCATATAAAGTTCTCAGTAATTTATGCTCACCAAGTTGGCAGCATGGGAAGAAATTTTTCATTGGCTACCATGGAAGATTATTACAGACCTTGTCATGTAAGTAAAGATAGCACCAACAGCCATACTTTATTATTTTTCTTCATTTATTTTTTTATTGAAGTTTAGATGATTTACAATGCTGTGTTGATTTCTGCCAGACAGCAAAGTGACTCAGTTTTGCACATACACACATTCTTTTTTATATTATTTCCCATTATGATTTATCCTGGGATACTAAATAGAGTTCCCTGCGCTATATATAGTGAGTTCTCAGTTGTGTTGGATTCTTTGTGATCCTATGGACTCTAGCCCACCGGAATCTCCTGCCCGTGGGATTCTCCAGGCAAGAATACCAGAGTGGGTTGCCATGCTGCCTTCCAGAGGATCTCCCTGATGCAGAGACCGAACCCAAGCCTCCTGTGCCTTTCACATTGCAGGCCGCTTCTTTACCACTGAGCCACCTGGGAAGCCTGTGCTATACAGTAGGACGGTTCTATATGTAATAATTTGCACCTTCTGACCTCAAACTCTCAGCCCTTCTCAGCCCCCTCTTAATAAATGTGCATTAATTTTTTAAAACACCATCCTTGTAAAGAAGGAGGACAAAAAGGAGCAAATGTAGACAAATATGGGAAACCTATTGAAAATGTGCTCATTTCCCCGGTACCCACCATCCTGCGCCCATCCTGCAACACCCCCATCCTGCAACGCCCCCATCCTGCAACCCCCCCATCCTGCAACACAAAATTAGTGCAGCTTACGTTTTCATCAAAATTCCACTGTAACTCAAAAAGCAATATGGCTGGAAGTCTCCTGGACCCTACATGGGAGTGTAGTTTTTATAGACATTAAACAAAAATCTCTAAATTAAATTTGCCTTTATATATTCTTTTAAAATATAGAAGCCCCTGGCCCCAGGCAGCTGCCTTGGCAATCACAAGTCTGCTCTCTTTGTCTGTGAGACATAGGTTCATTTGAGGCAGCCATAATTTAAACAAAAGGAAATGTACTAGTATCTCAAGTTTTAAATTCAAATGATCTTTATCTTTTTAATCTAATAGGAATGCACACATTGAGAATAATAAATTGATATGTTAGTTGTAATAATTACTTAGATTCCTCTCTGTAGGCATACGGATATGAACACAGTTCTCCAAGATGGAAGAGGTTACTATAACATATTGGTTTCCTCTAAGAATCTCAAAAGTGAAGTCTCTACTTTCTGTAATCTTCACAGAGCCACCCGAATGCCAAGGGCTGGCAACTGACCTAAAATTGGATTTCCCATCCTTTGCATTTGTATCATATAATCCCATCTGAATCTCTTATCACGGGTTCTCTGGAATCATATTTTGATATTGCTAATAGGAGAGTTTGACACTCTTCTTGCCCTGAGAGGTCCACAGCCCTCAAAATTTTGCCTTTTTATGAGCAATGTAATCAAGATTGGATGATACTTGTATTATACCTCAGCTGACTGGGTACCAAGACACAGTATCACTGAGATGATTATCAAGGATAACACAGCCTCCTCAACTCAAAGCAAAAAAAAAAAAAAAACCTATAAACTTCCTTCCTGAAATATTCTACTGCCCCATTGAGCTAGGAATAACAATGAACATAGCGCTCAAAAATGCATTCTATTTCACTTATGAATTTCTTTGCAATTTGAATCCTAAAAAGAGAATTCACAATAGAGAAGATGGTGGGGAAAATTTTTTTTTTTTTTTAAGGAAGAGTGTATTTAGAAAAGTATGAGAAGATGTCTTGCCACTAAGCCAGTGGGAATTTGAAATTGCTCCAAGCCAAGGAGCCAACAGACTGGCTAAAACATAAGGTAGAATTCAGAGGGAGCTGATCATGTTTTGATCTCATTTTATGTTTTTCTTCATGCTTGTTTCCAGGACCTAATTGGTGCCTATGTTGGAAAATGTTAACATAGAGCAGCGACGCAAAAGAAGGGCATCAAAACATCTTAGATTAATCCTTCTTCCAACCTAGATTTTGCCCTCTCCCTGAGTAAGTGGCCATAAGACACTGACTTTTAAGAACCCAGATGATTGCCATTCCTTGGGTCACCTAAAAGTTATACAGAAGCCTTGGGAAGAAGAAGGCATCTTAACCTTTCTTTAGTCCAGCTATGAAAGTATCTTGGCCAATGTACAAGTCATACATGAAATGACGAAAACAACAACAGCAAAACATATGCCAAAAGTGAGTTTTGGTTGTATGAAAGTTCACCATGACTCTAGTAGGAGGACCAGCTCAGAGGGAACAGTTAAGTCAAATCATCATGCTGAGAATAAGGAGAGCAACAAATCGGACAACACTGATGTGAAGCCTCTAGTACAGTGGTTTTTCAATTTGAGGCTCTTGGGTGTCTTGTGAGTGTCCAAGGTCAAGGCAGGGGGTACCGTTTAATAACTATTGTGCTCAAATCTTTCACTTCAACAGGCTAGTTCCACCATGAATAAAAACAAGTTATTATCAGAACTAGTTGTTCCACGGATTACTCAGAGATCACAATTAAAAACCTGAAATGATAAACCTAAAAAGATATTCAGAGTCTCCATCGTGAACACAAACTAAAAGCCAACATCCTTACACTTGCAGCGTTCATTCACTCAGAATGGACTGAGCTCTTTTTATGTGTTTGGCGCTGTGCCAGGAGCTGGGAAGTAAGAGAAACAGTTCAACTCCCAGCCTCCGTGGGGCTTCCAGCCCCAAGGGAGAGAGAGACACAGAGAACTAACCAAAACAGCATGTCTCATCTGTTCTGAGAGAAGTGGAAACTCTAAAGTGGAAGCCTATGGTACCCATACTTCTGGTACGAGTGCAAAGTTAGGAATTCTTTCTGGCACCATTTTGGGGGGAGGGTCACTATCCTCCTTATACTAATCTCGTCTGATATTTCTACAACCTTGTCCATGTCTGTGTGTCCTTCTCTCTGTCTTAAACCTTCAGGTAAATGCCCAAGGGACAAGGAGTTCAACTTATTCACTCCAGAAGGGAATCTAAATGTGGCTCATTAGTTAGACTAAAAAGAAAATCATCCCATATCCACTCCTCCCCCCATGAAAATGACAGGGAGGCAGAAAACACACTCTGCTTAAGAACTATGGGAGAAACTTCCAGCTTCTTTATACAAGCCCCAATAATCCAAGGAACAGTGAGCCTGAGTGTCCCCCAGAGAAATAAGAACTCTGGTCCCTAACTTTACTCTGCGCCTCTTTCCAGCTGAAGTTCCCGTTTCTCTCTCCCCCCTCTCTTTGCTCTGTCTTGCCTCCCATACGTTTGAATACCAAATGAAATCACCTACATTGGACATCTGTCCCAAGCAGTTCTCTTTCAAATTTCCAAAGCTCCTTGTTCACACTGTCAGAGTATTAGGCCCTATTTGCTTGCCTCGCTGCTGCAAACTTAAAAACTCCTCCAGGCCAGGGCGCATGACTTACTAATCTTTGTGTCCACAGATGCGTTATACCAAGCTGGGAACATCCTACCTGCTTAGTAAGTGGGTGTTAAGTAAATGCAAAAGTGAAAAAGTCTCCATAGTCAGCAGGAAGGTCATCACTCTTCCTCCTCCTCCTGGATGCCTGTATTTCCCATGCTACACTCATAGCCCACCCATGCTTCCACCTCCTCCCAACACTGATGACCCACTTCCCAAGCCAGAAAGCTCTAAATTCAGGAAACTGTAAGTGCACAATGCCTGCAGTGTCACTAGGTAGGCACAGCTGATCTAGACTTAGCAATATTCCCCTAGGACTGGCTGACCCAAGCTGACTGTCACCTTCCAAATAAGTAACACACACGCGGGTGGTTCCTTCCTACAAGCTGAGGATGTGAATATTATCTGTCAGTTTTCTGTTTTGAATTTTTTAAAAAAACGACTACCTCGGTACACTGATTTTTTTTCCTACATCGACCTTAAAAATATTAGATGCTTAGACTCATGGAGATATAACTTGTATGTGTATATGGAAAGAGAGAGAGAGACATTAAGGAGAGTAGTTTCTTAAATTCATTTCATCCTCATGAGAAAACTGAGGGAAAAAAACTGAAAAAGAAAAGAAGAAAAGGTGAAGTCAAATACTACCCACACCTATTTGGCAAGAAAGCTAATGGTTCTCTATCATCACTACTATGTAAGTTTGTTGTGGTTATGTTTAAGGCATAATATGCTTTTCCAGATGAAAAAAAATAATTCTGAAGTCTGATTCCTCATGAAATCCACAAAAAAAGCATGGAGATAGATTAAAAGGAAAAACGGGTGAGATGATTTCCTTAGTAACCTGCAGTTGTTCAGTCACTAAATGGTGTGGACTTTGTGACCCCGTGGACTGCAGCGCCCCAGGCTTCCCTGTTCTTCACCGTCTTCCGGAGTTTGCCCAAACTCGTGTTCATTGAGTCTTAGACAACTCTCTGCTCTACCCTGAGGACATTTTCCTGGGATCCCATGAGGAAATGGGACTTCTTAGCAAGAGGGAAGTTCTGATGACTGTATTCACATCACTGTCTTTCCCCATCAGAACAGGGAGCGTATCAGAATGTTGGAAATGAAACTGTTTATTCTGATGTTGCAAATCGTACTGTTGGCCGCCACCAATCTGTGCTCCNTGGAAAGAGAGAGAGAGACATTAAGGAGAGTAGTTTCTTAAATTCATTTCATCCTCATGAGAAAACTGAGGGAAAAAAACTGAAAAAGAAAAGAAGAAAAGGTGAAGTCAAATACTACCCACACCTATTTGGCAAGAAAGCTAATGGTTCTCTATCATCACTACTATGTAAGTTTGTTGTGGTTATGTTTAAGGCATAATATGCTTTTCCAGATGAAAAAAAATAATTCTGAAGTCTGATTCCTCATGAAATCCACAAAAAAAGCATGGAGATAGATTAAAAGGAAAAACGGGTGAGATGATTTCCTTAGTAACCTGCAGTTGTTCAGTCACTAAATGGTGTGGACTTTGTGACCCCGTGGACTGCAGCGCCCCAGGCTTCCCTGTTCTTCACCGTCTTCCGGAGTTTGCCCAAACTCGTGTTCATTGAGTCTTAGACAACTCTCTGCTCTACCCTGAGGACATTTTCCTGGGATCCCATGAGGAAATGGGACTTCTTAGCAAGAGGGAAGTTCTGATGACTGTATTCACATCACTGTCTTTCACCATCAGAACAGGGAGCGTATCAGAATGTTTGAAATGAAACTGTTTATTCTGATGTTGCAAATCATACTGTTGGCCGCCACCAATCTGTGCTCCAGGTCCCAAGATGAATATGCCCAAGTATCTCAGGTTCTTTTTTTCCTTTTCCCCCTCCCCCCTTCCCCTGACAAATCCAGGTGCTCTTTTAATAAGCTCTTTAAAAGGGATAAGATCCCAAGCTTCTTTTGTGGGCATACCTAACACAGCAAGCACCCCTGATTCACCTTTGAAATACAGAAAGCGCAGGGGCATACCATCTCCCGTCCCTGGAAGCAGCAGGCTGTGCCTTGAAGGGGAATTGCTGGCCCACCTGCTTGCTACCTCTCAGCTGAGTGGTCCATGGGCTGAAGCCTGCTAGAAAACCCTTTCCTGACCCCCTTGGCAAAGACAGATCACTCGGGGAAGCACCACTTTGTCCCCAGAGGGAAGCTCCATTTACCCTCCAAGTGACTAGCTTTCTCTCCTAATCCAGTGTGGAATGGAAGCTGACTTCCAGCAAGTTGGCCCGGTTCCATCCAGGCCTGGTCTGTTGCTAGTGGGCTCAACGTAAGGTTCTTAACTTCCCTGAAGCTCAATTTCTTTAGCAGCAAAGAGGAGACAATGGCAGTTCCTAAGTCCGTGGGGAAGTGGAGTGAGGCGGCTTGTGGGAGTGTTAGGGTGTGGTGCTTAGCCGCGCGCAGGGCTCAGGGCTCGCTTCAGTCTTATTTCTTCTTCTTCTTCTTCTTTTTTTTGGGGGGGGGGGGTCCATGCCTTTTCCTAAAGAATCTCTCTAGTTGTTGACAATCAACTTTATTGCGCAAAGGTCAACATCGGGGAAAATCACTCCTGAGCAGTCTAGAGATGGGAGGGTCAAACCTGCAAAGTAGATGGATTTCAACAGGGCTGTGAGAGTAGATAGAGCCGAACACTGCAGCGGGAACTCAGTCGCTCACAAACCCAGCCTTGGCTGCGCTCCAAGGTGAAAGGGAGTCTCCTACCAGCCAGACCACCCGCCTCGACCGACCATGCTACCGACCCTGGGTGAGCAAAAGGAGCGCCCTTGACGCGCACCCTCTTCGCGCACCCGCTTCGCCTAGNAGACAGCTGCAGCGGGAACTCAGTCGCTCACAAACCCAGCCTTGGCTGCGCTCCAAGGTGAAAGGGAGTCTCCTACCAGCCAGACCACCCGCCTCGACCGACCATGCTACCGACCCTGGGTGAGCAAAAGGAGCGCCCTTGACGCGCACCCTCTTCGCGCACCCGCTTCGCCTAGAAACGGAAGGATGCAGGGGCGCACCTGTTTCGTCTCCAAGATGCCGAAGCGCAAACCTAGGAGCTCGTGGTTTTCGGCAGAGAACACCGGGTACTGGTTACAGACACAGGAGATAACCTGCTTTTTCCTCCTGCCCTCAACTGAAGCTTGAGTCCATTTACTCCCAACACTCCCGCGGCCTCCCCATCAAGTCACTTTACCGAGTTCGTGTAGATTTTTAACCCCTCCCCAACTCCACCCCAAACTGATCTCAGCTTCTGGAAACCATGGAGGACCAAGAGGCAGGGCATCGCCCCCCCCACCCCATCTCCCGCCCACGCAGAAGAGCCAAAGAACTTGGTTCTGCCAAAAAGTAGATGTAGGAGGCTAAGGGTTGTGTGTAGCTGGGGGCAGCGTCAGGCGAATGCACCCCCACCTTGCAGGACCACAGAGCACATTCCTGCTCCCAGGGCTGGATGCCTCCAGGACCTCTAGACTTTTGGTTCCAGAGGAAACGTTGAGTCTAACAAGGAGTGGGGGTGGGGAGACTCCAGGGGGTGGGAGCTGAAGATTTCCCAGGAAAAGAGGTTAACTGGAGCCACAGTGATGAGTGAGGTGGATGCCAACCACCCTTCCCCCACCACGGCTCCCTCTCACCATCTCTACCTCAAATACACACACACACACACACACACACACACACACACACACACACACACCCCTGTTGGGTGAATCCCAAACTAAGGCCATAAGACTTTCCCCACTCAGTGGCTCAGGGCCAGACCCCACAGCATTGCTTCTCCCCCCGCCCCCAGAAGCAGTTTCTCCTTGACTGTTCTGCCCGCTGGTTTCAGTCCCAATTCCTCCTGGACAGTTCTTTCAGCCTGATTCCCACCCTGCACAGCACTGGGCAGCTGAGGGGAGCCTAGTGTGGCCACTAGCATCTCAGTTTCTCCAGCTGACCTAGGTAGACGAGGCTCAGACCTCTGGGTTAGCAGCCCCACGTGCTAGTCCCTCCCAGCGCACTGGGGACCTGCTGAAACACAGCCCAGCCTCTAGTTCTCGCCTTTCTCTTTTCCTAGTTTCTTTAAGCTAGCCATAGAAGTCTTACATGGTGGGTAAGGGTAGGGAAATCCCCTTGCACTCCTTCTACACAAACACACATTTTTGCACACTTCTGTCAACCTGCTACTATCCAGGCCACCAAGCCAAAGGCTGTCCTGGAGCAGAAAGGGGTGGGGAGGAGGAGGAGAGGGAAATGAATCAGATTTGCTCTCTCCGCCTGGAAAGTTGCGTCATGCTCGAGAGAGGAGTCAGCTTGGAGGGAAGGGTACCAGGGAAAAGAATTGGCTGGCCCCGAGGTCTCAGTGAGGCCACTGCTGCGGTGTAGGAGAGACAGGAGAAGGGTTGGAGGGATACACCTTGGCAGAGAAAGGAGGCCAGGGTTGTTGCCAAGAGATTAGAGGGAGGTGATGAATCCTGGGGCCTCCCAGGCTTTGCTGCAGCCCCACGTGTCCAAAATCAGAGGCTGGGTAGGTCGTTGGAGTGTGTGTGTGGGGGGGGAGACACAGAACGGGGTGTCTCAGCACGGGCCCCCAAACTTGGGTGCCTAGCCCTNGGTCTCAGTGAGGCCACTGCTGCGGTGTAGGAGAGACAGGAGAAGGGTTGGAGGGATACACCTTGGCAGAAAAAGGAGGCCAAGGTTGTTGCCAAGAGACTAGAGGGAGGTGATGAATCCTGGGGCCTCCCAGGCTTTGCTGCAGCCCGACGTGGCCAAAATCAGAGGCTGGGTAGGTCGTTGGAGTGTAGGGGGGGGGAGACACAGAATGGGGTGTCTCAGCACGGGCCCCCAAACTTGGGTGCCTAGCCCTGGGCAGGAAACTTTCCCCTTTCTCAGGACAAGCAGGTACCCAGAGACGCCAGGCCAAGGCTGGGGGAAGGGCACAGGCCAAGGGAGCGCTGTCTGAACCACCCTTGGCCGCAGGCAGCGCCGGAGAGTCCGAATCCGGGGGAAGAGTGAAGGCAGAGGCCTTGGTGGCACTCGGGTTACTGTGGATCGCATGTTGCTTTTCCCAGTTTCTACAGTTCCAGGTCCTGTCCTCATCTTTTATTCAGACTAGGCTTCGGGTTCTGGCTCTCACGGGGTCCCCAGCAACCCCAGAGTATTCGCAGGACTGGGGAGGTGTCCCGCCTGGGCTGGATTCACCAGGGCCCGGGTCCCTCCTGTTACACCTGTGGGGCACCTCCCGTATCCCCAGTCCCCGAGGGGCAGCTCTGCCCGGCGGGGGGCCGGTGCTAGCAAGAGCAGGAAAGGCAGCCGCAGGCCGCGTGCAACTTTTTTGAAATGCATTGCTGTTCCCCTGAAAGGTGTTATAACAGCAATTCAATTACCGTAAATGGCGCACAGCGTCCTCGCAGCTGGAAAGTCGGTAACGAACTGTGGCCGACGCGTGTAAAGGAATGGGGCTAAAACGTACGCTATTTATCTCCCTCTCCTCTTTCTAACATCCTCTCTTTCCGCCTTTTCTTCGCTGTGTACTCATCATAGCTGGACCACAGGTTAATTAACTCCAAAGAGCTTAGTCTATCTGGACAGAAACACACTGAGAAATTGGCAGGAGATCCTAAAAGCTGGAGGTGGGATCAAAAAGACCACCTGAAATTCCCTGCGTTTCCCTACAGGTCTGCAGCCTTGCCTTCAAGGAACAGAATTCCAGGCACAAGTGGCGACCCGCTGGGAGTGTGGTCACCTGGGCGTGTGTGGAGTAAAAATATTCATGTCTGGGCTCAGATCGAGGGGCCGTGCCCACGAAATCCCACATGGGATGGTCGGCAGGCACCCAAGGAGACGTGGGGTCTGTTGCCGGTGTGTCGCCACTTACAGGCCACTGGAGATAACTCACACACTCGCCATTTGTGTCCTGGCACCGTGTATTTCCGGCTAAACTTTAAGGAGAGGTCCATGAAATTAACAATATCAACAAAAATGAGGCAAAGTGCTGGGGAGGCAGGAGGCGGGCGGGAAGAGCTGCCTGCTTTCCGGAGTGGCGCTAAATTGTTACAGTACTCCATATGTTAAAATCTAGAGGGAGAGCCGAGGAGGGGGAGAACCTCTCACAAGGCAGCCTGGCAACCATTTAAATAAAGGTAAAATTAACATTTGCTCCTTTGAAGTTAGAGTACAGACAGCTTAAAAGCGGATTTTATTTAGTGGATGTCATATCAAAAGAGGAAGAAAGGCGTTGCCTCGCCTGGAGTTTTTAGTTTCATATTTTTTAAAAAATCATTTTTAGAAAAGGCCAAGACGGCAACGTGGGAATTCGAGTGCTTTCTCGCCGCCCCGCGGAGCCGGCCTCTCCCAGCCACCGCGGGAGGTTTCCAACAGTGGAAACGCCCGAGTTTTCCAAGCTCGTGGTAATACAGTCAGAGGATGCTTCTGGTTGCTCCCCTTTTCCCTACTCAGCTCTCGGGAAGGTTTGCGAGTTTCACTCCTGGAGAGGGCAAGNTTCTCGCCGCCCCGCGGAGCCGGCCTCTCCCAGCCACCGCGGGAGGTTTCCAACAGTGGAAACGCCCGAGTTTTCCAAGCTCGTGGTAATACAGTCAGAGGATGCTTCTGGTTGCTCCCCTTTTCCCTACCCAGCTCTCGGGAAGGTTTGCGAGTTTCACTCCTGGAGAGGGCAAGAGCGTGCGGCCTGGCAGAGGGGTTGCAATGGGGCCCCGCCGTGCGCGCCAGCCTCCAGCGCCGCTGGGCTCCCCCCCTGAGCCCCGAGCCCTCCCTGCCCTGGGCAGCGCCCCCCAGAGCCACCCTGTCCTGAGGGGTCCAGCAGCTGCGAACAGGGGTGCACTCTCAGGGTCTCCTCACTCGAGGCGGGACAGGCCGAGGCGCGCGGGGGGCCCAGCCCAGGGTTTGCCTGGGGATGATCCCTGGAGCAGGGTGCTTGGCGCACGCGCTACCCTGGACGTCTCGAGCTCTGGCTCAGGGGCTACCAGGTGCTCTGGGGTGGTTTTCGGCTTTGTTTACTTTAAAACCTAGAGGCGCGGGTTTCTTTCCCGCTCACTGAAGCCTCTAACCTGCACTTTGCAGTTCTCTGCTGTTCCGCCCCTTTTTTGTATCCCAAAGGCGAGACCCGGACAGGTTTCCCCTGTCCATAGCTCCCGGGGCTGGAGACCTTAGAACGTGGGGACCCGGAGGTCACCCGCAGGCTGTGGTTTGGAGAGACCACCCTTTTCTCCATCCCTTAGGTCCCTGTTTAATTGGCTGCTGAAGGGGCGCTCCGCGCGGGTCCTTGGCGGGGCGGCAGTCAGGAGTTCCACCTCCCCTCCAGGCCCTCTGTGGTGGGCAAAGCAGGCAGTCCTCAAACCCGCGTCCTCGTGGTGTTTCTTGATGGAGCCTCCTGCCAGCTCTCCAGGCTGCAGGGAAGACCCCCCACGTCCCACTCGAGGCGCCCGTAGCCCTCTCCGGCCCTGGTGCAGCGGGGATGGCGGTCACTCAGCGCGCCCGCTGTGGCCTTGATCCCCGCCTAACCCTCGCCTCACCGGCCCCGGGCTCGCCTCCCGCTCAGAGGCGGCGCCGTTTCTTTTCGGCCGAGGGTCCTCTCCAACCTCTCCAGCCCGGCTTTCTGTCTGTTAGCCGCCGGCCCTTTTTCCAGCGCTTCTCCTGGAAGCCAGGACAGGGCCCGGACGTATTCAAGGCACAAAACTCCCGCTTTTAAAGCCCGGCTGGGAGCCTCGGTCCCTCGTAGGAGACAGAGAAACCGCGAGGTTGAGAGCCCAGGGGGTAGCCCTCTTGCAGTGAGAAGGCTCCCCTTCGTTTGCATCTCTGGTCAAGTGTTTAGAAGTTACACTCAAGGCCGCTGTCTGTTCCTTTCCTGTGGGTCTGGAAAAAAGATACAGACATATATATAGGACAGGCCGGTCCAGAAGAGCAGCTACCCTGTAGATACAGGGCTGCTGGCTCCCAAACCTCGGGGGCGGGAGATTCTGCCCTGGTAACCTGAGTGTCTGCCAAGGGTCTGGATGTGAGATTTGAGGGACACTCTCCTTTTCCCCCCGCCTTTCTTCTGGAATCTCAAATCCAGGGGGTCCGCAGCTGAGTGCCCCCCCCCCACCCCACCCAGCCTGGTACAGGAGAAACAGTGGCCGCAGCTGAGGCCTGGTCCCCTCCCCAGCTGCCACCCCGGTTCAGCCCCTGCTCCCCAACTAGAAGGGGCTGGCAGCGGCTGCTCTGGTGGACAGAAGCTAGAGTAGTCAAGGATTTGAACTTATAAAACCAGTTAGAGCAACTCTTAACACTTTTCCCTTTCTGCCCACCTGTTAAAGAACACATGTTCTTAAACGGTTTGACTTGGCAATTGAGAAAACAGGAGACATTCTTTACTCTGACTCTTCCTCCTCTGTGAGGTCACTGCTCTTAACGCATGCACTTAAGAGAAGTTCTTAGGCATATCTAACTTCTGCTCATCTTGGTCTCAGACTTAATGAAATCCAACCATAATTTAGATTATTTCTCAAAGTTACCTTGTTGTTTGTCTTTGCTAGCGAAGTAAATAGGAAAACTGGCAAACTGATGATAAATTAGCCGTTCTTTTTTGATCTTCCTAAAGTTGGCCAAACTAATAGAAATTCATTTTAGATGACTCCCATTTTAGCATAACTGGCATTACTTCTGCTTGTTCACAAAGTCTTTTACAGCTGGGACTGTCAAACCAGCTGCTTCTACTCAGCCTGGTCCCATTTCAGAGCTCCTTAGAACTGTTCTCATAGGACCCACCCTCCCTGTTCCTTTATTTTCTCCCTTCACCAGCCATGGATCAATCAGAGAGACAATTGATTTTCCTGTGTCCTGTTCGAACCAGAAAATGCTGACGTCTTGAGGGGTTGGATGAAATCTGAGTGAGCATGAAATCCCACAAAATATGAAGCAGCCAGGCCAATCTCCAGGTTTAACAAAGTTCTGTGTGTATACACATGTATATGTGTAAGTGTGTACTTATATTTATCCACCCGAACTTGCATAAGATTGACAGTGGGAAGAAATTTTAATGTAATGTTAGAGACACAAGCTGAATGAGAAATCATCTTAATAATCCGGATAAATGAAGAGGAGACCCAAACCTAAATGTCTAGGAGTAAATTGCTAATTATGAAATCCAAAACTCTTTTGAGCTAGGGTCCTATGCTTGTCAGAAAATGGTCATTTTCCCTCTCTTTTATTGGAAACAAGATCCTAAATTCCTTTTGACTGAAAAGAAGTTACGAGACAAGATGCAATTTTCTCTTTCTTTTCTGACAACTCTGTCATCCAAAGGATCACAGCTATGTCAGGGTGTCTGTCTTGGGAAGAAAAAAGGGAGGGGGGGCGGAGAGAAAGAGTGAGCTAGTGAGAGAAACGCTGCAGCCCGTGGCCATCTTTGCATCAAATTTTTCCAGACCTCTATTTTTGATTGTGATCCCACTGATCTGAGTTTGAAATGCAAGCACAGTGAAGCCCCTAAGCCTTCAATCGTGTGAAATTTTCAAAAGATCTCTAGAAGCAATCTCAGGCTGCCTGACCCCTGACAGGCGCCGATCTCTTTATTCCTCTCTCTGCCGGCACTTCATTTGTTGGAATATCTTTCAGATTTGCACCTCCAGATGACAAACCTGAGTGTTTATTATGTGTACATGAATCGGAAATCTTCAAGCCCGCAGAAAAGCACCATCTTAAACATAATATTTAATTTCCCGGCCTAAGTGCCTGCTTTTTTATTTGCTTTTCATTAGCTTAAATATTTTTTCCAGGTCTCCCCTTGTGTCACTTTGATACTTAGATGATTCTCTCTTTTAATCATCATTTCCCCCTTGGAAAAAAAAAAATCCCCTGTCGCCTGCGTCTGCGGAACTCACACTGCCACGTCACTGCGCGGCGGGCAGTGAGGCCGCGAAGCTGGACGCAGAGCCGATCAGAGTCTGCGGGGGCGCCTCTTCGGGCCGGGTCGAGGGAGGCGGTGTCACAGAGAAACGCTTGCTTTGTAGCCGGCGGCCAGGGCTGGGCTGGGCCCGCTGACCACCTCGTGCCTCATTCCACCTCTCCTCCTTCAAGCCTTTTTAGATGCTGCTGCTTCTCCTTTTTTAAGAACAAAACAAAACCTCAGGCGGCATGGAAAAGTGCTGCTTTCAGCCGCTGGCAGTCGGGCCCGGATCTGTGTCTTGAGCCAGGGCGCCAGGTTTAGACATCTCACCCCAATCATGCGAGCACTCCTTCCGGCCCCGCATCCCCTCCCACCAGGCTCTCTGTGGGCCCCAGATCCTGGAGGTCCGAGGGCACTAGAGGCAGAGGGAGTGTGGGGCAGGGCTTCCTGGGAGACGATTGCTTTGTTAAACTTCCCTCTGTCGAATAATTCCGCGGATAAGATTTTGGGGTGGGGACGTTACCCACCCTTCCCCCAATCTCAGCCCCAAAGTGAGCTTTAGAGCCCAGCCCTGCACTCGGGTGGACCGAGATGACACGGAGACTCACCCTACCCTGCGTAAGCGGGAGGCTGAATCGCCACCCACAAGCCCAGTCCCAGGTCGCAGAGGTGGTGGGCTGAAGCCGGAACGCCCCTTCCTCTGTGTTTGGATAGGCCGTGTTGCTATGATTAACTTATTAAACCCCCTCGTAATTATTTTAATTCGACTCGAAAAAATACTTTGGGCGGCATTTACGATGTGTTTGTATTTATCCATCCCCCCCATAAAACCTGTGTTAAAACAAATGTTACTTTTCTCTCTCTGTACATAGACCCTCCCTATTTGAAACAGACCGCAGGGACTGCCATTAGATCGAATGGCAAGTCTTTATGGAAAGTGTTTTGCATAATTACATACCAAAGCCAGAACAGTCACCTCCACATTTTATGGGTCACAAACCATCAACAATTGCCATATTATTGTCCACGAAACCTTAGTCCCTTCATTGATGGAGCGGACTCCACTGCTAATCTAGAACGGGAAAGGATGGAAATTTCTTCTAATAAGAACCCCAGAAGATTATGTCCCCACTGACAACGTGTTTACATATAGTTATAAAGTTCAGAGGACCGACGGGGGAGAGGAAAGGAAATCGAGGGAAGCCTGATTAAGAGCCACGCACCGGTCTAATATAGATAGTGCATCAAAAGGAGTGTCTGAATGTCCTCCCCTTTTCAGATCCGACCCCTTCTTACCTTTGTCATGCAGTAATTAAGATATTCTTATTTAGATAGACAGCATCTCTAGTAACTGAATAATATTAGCTCCTTTGATGTCAAACTTTTGACAGTTATCACACCAGCACTGGGCAATTTAGCACAAATGCCCTCCTTTAAAAAAAAAAAAAACCCAGAAAACCCCCATTGGCTTTGAAGAAATCTAATAAGTGTGATCCTTATCACCAAATGATCTAAATCGCTGCCGACAGGCCGCCCAGCTATAAATTACATTTGGTGTTACATAATGAAGCCGAATTTGGGTTTTAGCTCATTGAGGAAGTGTTGGTGGGAACTGGGACGTCCCTCCCACCCGCAGTTCCTGTGTCCCCATTCCCGACTCCCAGAGCCTCTGTCCACTGTAAGAGCAAAACCTCACGAAATCGAGGGGTCAGGGCAGAGATGGGGGATCCAGCCGAGGTGCGGGCGCGGAGCTCAGTGCCCTGGTGTCGGCTCCAGAGCGCAGGGCAGGTTCAGCCAGCCACCTACTCCCGGATGCCACTTCGCCGTGGCTTTCAGAGCTCGGGCGCCAAATTTGGGATTTGCCAGATGGCAGGATTATCTTCGCGTCTGTTATATTATGTGTGTGTGCGTGTGAAGTGTCCCGGGGTGGGGGCGAAGATGGGCATGGAAAGCAGAGACGGATCCGCCTTTGCCCGGGCTGCCTCTAGCAGCCTGGACCCGTCTCGGGGCTCAGGGCAATTTCCGGGGCCGCCCCGCCGCAGGCAGCAGGCGGAGTTCCACCACCACCCCCCTCTGCCCGTACAGACCGAGGCCCCGAAGCCCAGATGCGCGGAGCTAGGGGAGGGGTGAGGAGAGCGCTTCCCTCGGAGGAGAAACGGGGTGGGACGGCAGGCGAGTTGGAAGTGAAGGGGGCAGAGAGGGCGGGTGAGGAGGGCTGAGACGGCGACGGTGACACCTGGAAGGCATTGTCCTTGCGAGCGACACCTGTCAATCTCCGCTCCGGGGTCCAGGGGCCAGGGAGGCTGATGTCATCGCAGAGTCCCTTCCAAGCCGAGGGCGGGGAGGACTGGGGGGAGGCAGGGAGGACTGGGGGGAGGCAGGGGCGAGGGGAGCCAGGCGGCCTGGGAGACGGGTGGGGAAGGGAAGAGGGAAAATAAACAGCAGTTGCTCTCTCGGCGCGTGCTCTGCTCTGAATTTACACGGCCATCAATATTCCAACTTTAGTTATTATTTCTTATCTCGAAGGGCCTGCCCAGCCTTGTCACTGTGGGAGGGGAACTGGTCCAGGGCCACACAGCATCCTCTATCCCCGGAAGCACCCTGCNTGGGGAAGGGAAGAGGGAAAATAAACAGCAGTTGCTCTCTCGGCGCGTGCTCTGCTCTGAATTTACACGGCCATCAATATTCCAACTTTAGTTATTATTTCTTATCTCGAAGGGCCTGCCCAGCCTTGTCACTGTGGGAGGGGAACTGGTCCAGGGCCACACAGCATCCTCTATCCCCGGAAGCACCCTGCCATCCTAAAAGCCTGGAGGGGAGCTGACCCTCTTTCCAGACCCAGCTCCCTCTTTGCCTGGCGGCTGTTCCCCGCCAGAGGCTGCAGGCTGAAGGAGGAAACACTTGGGATGAGTTGTGAAAAAGTCTGTGAGATTGCAGGGGGTGAGAGGAGAGTTAATTAACGTGGGGCTGGCTCAGCGAGTGGGAGAGCGGGCGGCGGCGGCGGCAGCGGCGGCGGCGTGGGTGGGCGGGCCGGGTCGAACGCGGGGATGCGCTCGGTGCGGGGTGCTTGTGATCTGGGGGCCCAGCTTGGAGGCCTGGGCTCGTGGCGGGGGGATTGGAGGGGGGCAGGAGGAGCGAAGTGAGGGGTCCTCCGCGGGGGCTGCTGGCCTGCTCCGCGGAGCCTCCGGTTGGTCCCTGGGAAGTTCTGATCTCCCACCTACCGAGCCGGCACCCGCACCCCCCTTAGCGCTCCTGGACTCTCCCGGACTCTCCCTCTGCCTATTCTTTCCGGCCCGAGCTAATTAGCAGCCTGCCAGCGGCCTGATTTATGGAAACGCTCGGGCGGGCGGAGACGCGCGGCGAGCCGCGGCCGGGTGCCTCGGGGCGGAGAGGAGGAGGAGTCTCAGCGGCCCCCTCCGCCCGGCCGGAAACTGGGAGTTGCTCTCCCCGCTACCCACCGTCCAACCCCGGCGAGGCCGGGCGCCCCCGCGCCCCCCGAAGCCCCAGCCTGGGACGCTGGGAACCCTGGCGCCAGCAGGGCGGGCAGGGGGCGGTGGCCGCGCGGCGGCCGGCGGGATCCCCGCCGCCGGGTTTCAGCTCGGCTGACCTGGAGGGCGGGCCGAGCGCGCGGAGAGCGAGAGACTTGTGCGCCCGGGTTGGGGCACCTCCTTCCTCACGGTGTGGTCTGCAGAGAAGGAAAAGCGACGGGAAGGGGAAGAGGACGCTGCACGGGGTCGACAGCAGGCCCCTGGCCGCGGAGGGCAGGAGCATCTCAGGCCTGGGTGGGCAGCGTGGAGCCACCAGCATAGCGTGGCCCCCACGTCGCTAGTGACTGTCCTCGGGAAGGGCGTGGTCCCTTTCCTCTCCCTTCCCCTGGGTCTCATCCTCAAAATCGTGTGAGTCGGAGCCTCCGGACTAGAGTTTGAATTTGGAGCTGGGTGAAGGCTGGGTAGGGGGGAACCACAGGACAGGTCCAAGAGCCGCCCCTCCCGGCACTTGCCCACAACTCCGGCCCTGTCTCCTCCCTGGCCTTGAGTTGTCCCCGAAAACCCTGAGAGAGAAGACGGGAGAGGTGCTCCCAGGCTTCCCATTGGATCCCAGAAGTTGTGGATGGAGAGAGCAAGGGGAGGCGAGTTCGGGGGACAAAGTGCAGGGACCTGTTGCTGGCCCTCCTGCAGAGTGGCGCCTCTCCCTGGGGATAGGGACAAAGGAAATGGGGGGAACCTCTGGGCCCTCCTCGCCCGGGAGAATTGGAGGAAAGAGATCCTGGCAGATTCAGAGGGCTGGAAGCCCCTGGCATGCTCCTTCAGACTTCCGGGGGCGGGGATAGGGACTAGGGGTTGAAATCATTGGGAAGGGAACCAGTCCCCCCAAGCCTGGGCCCAAAGTTGCAGTTTTGAGGAACTTGAGATGTCCAAGAAAATGTGTCAACTTTCTTTTAAAACACTCTATAAGTTCACATCCCTTAGAACCGCCTCTCGGACCCTCTACCTGGGAGAGGTGCAGAATTAAGACCTTTCTCCCCATCGCAAGACCACCAGATGCTTGTCCCGGGGTCTCTGCCTTTTCTAGGTTCCCTCGTAGATAAGGCCACTTGATGTCAGTGAGAACCGGAAGCGCTCCCAGCGCCGCCCACCCAGGGCCCCTGGGAAGTTTAGTTTTTTGCTCTTCTTCACCTTCCAACTTCTGCTACCAGTTCCAGAGGGTTAGTAATATCGGGGGTGAGGCAGGCCCTGGTCTTTCTGAACCGCGGCAGGAAGTTGACATCCTCAGCTGGGTGGGGAGCTGGGCTGAGCACCCATCTCTCTCATGCATAGCGTTTAGTCCCCTGGGTGCTGGCCCCTCTGAATTTCTAACCGTGCTGACGGCTGAAGTCACCTGCCCAGACAAACTTCGGTGGCTGAAATCTGCCCAAGTCTAAGCGGAAAGAGAGGCTCATCCCTGTCAAAGTGTTGCCTTCAGGCAGCGCGGGTGCCAGGACTGCTGGGTCACCCAAGAGCCAAGCTTCAGTCTCAGGGCCTCACCAGGCCACGGCTCCCAGGGCAATCGCAGGCCGATTTCAGAATGCAGCCTGCCCAGCAAATGCTGGCGGTTAGGCACTCAAGTAATATTCTTCATTCGTCTTTTTCAAAGTTGATTTATCGCAATCGACAGGTTAAAGCCTCATCTGACTTCATTACTTTTAAAAGCTGTCTATTTCACAACTGTCACTTTTCATTGCTTAACTCAAATAAATACTTGAAGAAATGAATTGGAAGAAACTTTTAGATCATGTTTATAATTCTTGGTCGCCGCGTTAACATTCTAATGACCTGACCTTCTGAGTTTCTGTAGACTCCTAAATCGGCCCGAAATTTCCTGCATTTATATCAGAAAATGTCAGGGAGGGTGAGGAAGCCGGAAATACGGACTAAAAGAAGTGCAGCTGGCGACAAGTCTGCGACCGGGTGCAGCTTCAACAGAGTCTCCCCAATGGGGGCTAGGGCCTAGGTCAGGTAACCAGAGCTCCTAGGTAAGGGGGCACCTCTCGGGGCAGGGCTCCGGGGAATCGAAATGCTGAAAAGAGGGCCCAACCTGATGTTTGCACGTGGAGCCCAGGTCCCAGAGAGCCGGGGGGCAAGCCGCAGAGGCAGTTCACAAAGGATAGAATTTCTGTTCACCGTGACTGTTTATGACTATTATTATTTCTGACATTGTTTCCAAACTGGTACTAATGGGCTCCACAACCGCAGGTTGAGCGTGACAGGGTGAAAGGCATTTCCTGCCCGTCGCCTTTGACTTAGAGCTGTGAGATTCCCACTGAAGGCAAGTATGGAAACGAACTAGTGTGGATGGAAATAGTTAAATAATTTGAAATAGTTTCTTCTTCCATTTTGCTGTCATTTGCCCAATGCTGGGTCTTCTGGAGCTAGTGTTAATCTCTCTCTCACCCACCAACCCACAAGACACCAGCTCTCAGAAGTATAATAGGTTGGGGAGGGGGGGGGAGAAGGGAAAACAGAAGGGGGAGGAACAGCCCGAAAAGGAAAAGAAAGGAAAAAGAAAAACCTATGTAACTGGAAAACTGCCTAGTTTGGGGACAAACCAATAAGGAGTGCATTAGATTTTCTTTCCTGTATTTTTTTTTAATTAAAATATATGCATGTGTGTAAATGAAGAAAAAGAAAAAAAGGAAGGCTCCCGAGTCCAGGGAGGAGCTGCCTAACTCTCCGCAGTGCCCGGGCCGGGGCTGATCCCGCGCGCGCTCACCGGGTCAGCGGACCCTGCGCCGCCGCGCCGGCCCCGCCCGGGTCCCGCTGCGAAGACAACTTCGCAGGCTCCCGGGACCACGGCGCCCTAAACGCGCCCCGGCGGGGCCCCACCGTGCTCCCCGACCCCGCCAGCTTCGCGGTCGCGGCCCTGGGCCTCCGCCCACTCCGAGAGCCAGCAGGCCGAGCGGGTCTGTGCGCTCCCCGCCTTTGGGCGCCGAGGCGAAAGAGAGGCGGCGTGAGTGACGCTCGCAGGCCGTGGTCTCTGTGGGAGGGAGGCCGCGGCGCTCTGCTGCGCCCTGGAGCGCCACCTCGCTGCGGAAACGGGAACTCCTCGGCCGCCCCGCGCAGCCTCCCGCCTCACTGGACCGTCAAGAGTTTCCCTTGAATCATCTAAACTTGAAGACAAGCTGAAAAGCACAGGCCTTCTTTCCACCGATTTGTGACCAACATACCCTGCAATGTCTGTACTGGGCGAAAGGGCAAATCATAGGAGAAAGAGGAGCAAATATACAGCTACAGCATCACCGAGTCTTAAATGGTGATGCTGCTTTCATAGGAAACATAAAATAAATGAGCGGTGTCTTCTTGGAGGCCACGGATTTGGGCCGTCGTGTGTTCCAGGGCCACTCAGCTGTGGCGGCTGCGAATATCTCCCAGGAGGCGGGTGCTTATTAAGTCAGACCTTCCCAATTACGATTTCCACCCATATCCACTCATTCTCATCAGATGGACATAAAGAGGGGCTGTGCCATGCCTGACGCCAGCCTACTGGGACCTTGTCCCCTCCCCGCTCCCCCCCCCCGACCCCCGCCAGCCTTCAGCTCTGCTGACAAAATAACCACAAAATGCCGCCCCTCACTTGTACACCTGTAGGCCAGTGAGAACAGGAAAGTCAAAAAGTACAAATCACACAGCGTTTCTTTTCAAGGTGCAAGTTGACCTTATTTTATCCGGTTGGTAACTTAACTGTTTCGTCCTACTCTGAAGCTCACACGACTAAAAATACACAGAAAATTTAACTTACTTATATGTGTATTTGTTCAATTTGTTGTTTCAAAGCGCACTGCCCCAGACACAGGATGATTAGTGAAATATTTCACAAAACAAGATTTTTTTCCCTGTTAAAAGTAGAGAGTATCTACTTTAGGGTCCTGTGAAGATTTGTGTGGTTTCTTTGTTTTGAGGCAGGTACAGAACCTTTCTCTAATTTAGTTCTGACTGCAAGTTTGTTTTTGTTTAAAGGAACTTGGTGGCTCCCACATAGAATGATGGTTGGACTGGGGACTACAGGGTGGGGGGAGACTGTGCCTGTGGGGGTAGGTGAGCCCCAGCATTTCCCTGCCTGAGCAAAGGCAACATGGAGAGCCTTTCCTGGAAACTCTGCCCTCCTTGAGTTGGCAGGGTGAGTTCTCTAAGGGCTGGCAGGCAAGGAAGGACTGCTCCTTCTCCCTGTAACCAGCACTCCTCAGTGAAGATTAGGGGGCTCTCTGAGGGCCCTTGCTCTCAAATTATAGGGCTGCATCAGGAAAATAGCCACGTTGGCTTGCTGGGGGGTTGTTCTTTCTCCATCCAGCCAGGAAAGATTCCTGAGAGACCCAATGGGAAAGAGGCCCCAGTTTCCTAGCAGGACTTGAATGAGGATTCCGCACACCAGCCAGCTGAGAAAGGGTGGCCCAGCCTCTGGGAGTTCTGGGGCTTCCTCACCAGAAAGGATGCTATGCTGGGGTAGAAGGGAGTAGCTGAGAGACCCTGGGAACTAGGAGACAATTCCTATCAAGGTTCAGGGGTCCACCAAGGGACAAGGGTGAAAACAGGAGAGGTAAGCAGAGAAAATGATAGGCTTGAATCTATGCGCCTCTAGTTCTGAGAAGTCTCTAAACTGGAAAGCGTTTCCTTCTTTCTCCTTCTCTCCTTATCTTCCCTCTCTTCATTTTTCTCTCCTCCCCCTCAGCTTCTCACATTCAGATTTTCTGTCCCCCCCCCATCGAATAATGCCTGGAGATGAAAAATGATTTTTATTGCTATTACACTTCCTACCGCAAGATGCAGTGCAAGGCGGCAGAGTTTGTATTACAACTGTGTCNGCGATGTGCTCCGGGATCGGCCGCAGTCCCGGGTTCGCGGCCGCCATGAAGCCGGCGGCGGCGGCGGCGGCGCACGGGGCGGGCCGGGCCCTGGCATGGCCACGCGGGCCGGCTGCTGGCGGAAATCTGCGAAAATCCACGTGAGCCGCCCCCTCCTCCAGCCGCCCGCGGCCCCTGACACGGCGGCACTGAAGCCGGCCCGGAGGTCCCCGAGGTCTCCGAGTGTGACAGTACTCAGCATAGCGGGTAGATGGCACAATTTTCTAACATTTAGAGAGAGGAACCCACGCTGGGAGCAATAAGTCCATTTAAAAGCCCTTTATTTAAAAGGAACAAAGATAACTGACAAGCGAAGTACAGAGACATCTCAATGAAATTTCCAAAGAAGAAAGAGAAATCAGAGGCCAGAGCAAATGCGAACCGGGCTTGATGGAACAGGCCAGCACTTTTCCTCCACTCGCCAGAAGAAAGATAAAAAGACAAAAAGAAAGAGGTGGTGGTCAGTGGGGGTTTGTACGCATTAATGATCACAGTCCAAACCAAATTCTATAAAACCCATAGGCACAGAAACTTTAAAATGGCCGGGTGGGCTCTGCCAGGGCAGGTGGGAGAGAAGCTGGATCTGTTCCGGGGAAGACACTCGGAAGTTTTGCCCTCCGCCTTAGGGGCTCCATCCTAACCTCGGAAAACAGCCGCCTGTGCTTTGGCTTGGCTGGTCTGGGGAGCGTGGGGACGGCAGGCCTGCCGGGCACCCACTCTGGGCACACTGAGGCCCTCTGAAGGCCTGGCAGCCCAGGCCTCTGTCCTGGAAACGCCTCTCCTAGAATGATGCCCAGGGCCCAGCAAGGATCTGAGGACCTAAGATGTGCTCAAAAGCTGGGTACTCGAGAGCCCACTCACAGGAACAATTGCTCTCTCTTCAAAACTGAGAGGAGCGAAAGGGGGCTTTAGCCCCCTGATGTCACCTGGCAAAACCAAGACAGCCCACACTTCATCGTGTGCTCTAACACTGCCATCACCCACTCCCCATGCCCAAACCTACAAGCCGGGTCCCCCACTCGTCAAAAAGAGATGGAGACCCACAGGCCTAGAGGAGAGGCAAGAGGCCAGGGGAGGGGCGGTGCCCCTCTGGTCCTCCGGGTGGCGCTGGCCCCGGGCGACCCTAGCCCCCCCTCCCCAAGCAGGCCGCGGAAGAGGTGAGGTGGCTAATGCCCGCAGGGGGTCAAATGATTGTATTTGGGTGGGTGCTCGCCGACGTATTTGCTGAGTAAACCTCCCTTGCTGTGTTGAAGGCGAATCCCCGTTGATAAATCCATCATTACCGGTCAGATTCAGGGAGGCAGCCGCGCCACTAAATTCATCTTACATTTGTAGCGCTTTAATAGACATTTATTAAATGCTTTTAGAGAGAGGCATGGGGCGCGTGATTACATCCTAGTTATAGACAGAACATAAAGATCCACGTTAACACCCATTTGCAGGAAGGAAGAGGTGGGGAGGGGGGAGAAAAAGCAGAGGGATGGGGCGAGGGGAGATGGGGCGGGCGGGGACACAGCGCCTGGGCGTTATTAGCTGGGGCTGCCTGGCGGGGAGCGAGGCGGGAGCCGCGGGAAGCCTCCGGCTGCTGGGCGGAGAAGCCCCCGTTCGCCTTGCAGTTCCCTGGGCTCCCGTTCGCCCGCACCCCGCCCGCCGCTCCGCCTGGGGGGCTTGTGTTCTCAGTCGCAGCGAAAGGGATGCTCGCGCTGCCTCCGCTGACCCTCTGCGGTCCCCAGCCCCCAACTCCTTGACTGTATCCCAGGCCTCTCCAACTGACACTCCTTGGAGCAAGCCAGGGAGAGGCGGCAGGGAAGCCCCGGCACTTGAGGATTCCAAGAGTGCCTTTAAAGCGTCCCCTTCGCCCCACCCACCCCCCAACCAGTTAGCCAGAGAGCTGAGCCAGGCCTCCCTCTACACAAAGCACACCGGCGCCTTGGCCACGGGGCGGGAGAGCCCGGCTCGCTCCAAGGTGTCTCTGGCCCGACCTGCTCGGCCTGTGGAGCCCTCCTCCGTCCGGCGCCAGGAGGGAGCCACACCACCTCTGCACCTCTGACCATCATCCCGCCTGGGGACGTGCCCCAGGCTAGCCTCACGGCCCTCGACCTGGCCCTCGACCTCGATCTCAGGGAGCTGGGCCTGCGGGAATGCCTGGGCCTCCAAAGGGCCTAACCCTTCCTGAGCGCCCCAGGGCCTCACCTAAAGGCCCAGTCCCCGGCTCCGTCAGTTCTGCGCGCCTCCTCGCTCCCCAGGGACGCGGCCACCAGCCCCGGCCGAGGGCAGCCTCGGTCAGGGCTGCTGGCCCTCCCGGGCTCTTGGTGAGATACACTTCTGCTACCTCAAAGGTGCCATAAGAAAATAAATACAAGTGACACTGTGCTGGGCCAAAGCTCATTAGTTCGTTGTCCAGGCCTAATAAAGAAACAGAAGCGCAAATTACAGAGTTCAGCTTCCACACACGCTCTGTCACCCGATATCAGCGGACGGCGAGCCTGATTCCAATTGCTCCGAACTTGCTGCGCAGTTCGCCCCCCACCCCCTCCTCGCAAGCAGGAGGTTGGGTGGAAAAATATAGTTCCAGAGGGGGTAATGATCAAGCTTTTCCTCTCGGAAGCCTGCGCCACCTCATTTCCCATCAGTAATCCCAATAAAATTAACGTCGTGGCTGCAATTGAAAAGAGGAGGGCCCGCGACACTCCTGAAATAACACACTCTCCCCCAGCAAAAGGTAAAAAGCAAAACGGCCCTTTGTTCAGCTAATTAACGAAGGCCCAACTCCGAAAGCAGATGTGTTTGCTTAGCTAATCACAAGCATGTTTCTTTCAAGGAACGTCATTTCGAGGGGGCCGCTCCGGGGAATGGGAAAGGGGGACACAGCAACCCCCCCCAACCCACGTCCTCTCTGCCTCAGGGGTCTCTCACCCCCAGACTGAGATCCAGAGGCTAAACCAGGCAGCCCATCTCTCACACCTCTCTCCCTCTTGGT
Organism: Neotragus moschatus; assembly: GCA_006410615.1. Taxonomy (NCBI): domain Eukaryota; kingdom Metazoa; phylum Chordata; class Mammalia; order Artiodactyla; family Bovidae; genus Neotragus; species Neotragus moschatus. Next base: position 371,707 of record SJYA01002689.1, read on the forward strand.
CCAACCCTAGAGGCCCACTAGGCACCTCGGGGCTTGCCCGAATGCCAGGCCTGCAAGACGCAAGGGGGGAAAAATGGAAAAGTTTTAATGACACAGATGCCATATTAAATGAGGCAGTTTTACAGTTCACTTTGAATAAGACGCTAACTTATTACAAGTCTGTTATCAGAAGGACGATAAGATTTATAACTCCAAGAGTCAGCTTTTCCCCTTAATGACAATGGATGTTAAAGAGAGGAAATCTGTTCTCTATTAGAGGAGATGAGAGTCCCTTCCCTGTTTTCGGGCATTTACAGATGCGTCCAGGAGGGCAGATACCAAGTCCCTTTGTGTCTCCTTGTGGAAAATTCGGCCTTTCCCCTTTGGCTATGAAACCCAGTCTCCTGGCTGGGTTAGCACCTCGCTCAGCCTTTCAGCTTGAGCTTGGCAGAAGGAAAAAGAGCGAGCGAGAAGGACAGGGAGATAGATAGACGTGGGGATGGAAATGGAGCGGGTGGGGGGCGGTCTCAGGCCTTCACGCAGGAAAACTATTTCCCCCTCTTTCTTTGCCATACAAAAGATAGCTTTCTCCTAAACCAACACAGTAAGCAAACTTTAAAAAACTGGGGTCCTATTACAAACCAACGCCCAGCACTAACTGCTTTAAAATTACTGCATAATTAGATTTAGTTGAATTTCACCATTAATTAGGCAGCCGCACTGCAGGGAGCCTTTGAAATCTGAGAAAATGGGAAAAAATCATCTGAAGCACGTTTTTAAAACCTAACTTCAATAAATCTTGACGAGGCCCGGAATTCAGAGAGTAACCTCGCTCCTCTCCCAGGAGGCTGAGGGTAAGGGTCTGCAGGCCTGGGCTGGAGCTACAGTGGGACGTTCAGGGGCGGTTCTCCCCGTCGGCAGAGAGCTCAGCCCGGGCCCAAGCCAGTCTCTGAAGAGGCCCTCAGGAGACCCTCTATAGGCGGCCGGATCCGTCCCACAGCCGACCTCCCCTGCTCTCAAACCTGTTCGATAAAAGAGATCCCCTCTCCTGCAGAAGCGCTCCTGTCAGGGGCGCCGTCCACGCCGGCTCGAGCGCTTCTAGGGCCTGCGACCCCCGCCCCCGCGCCCGGAGCCCCTCCTCAGCCCCTGCGCGCCCCCAGGCAGCCCCCCACCAGGAAAGCCCCCTTTCCTCCAAGTTTGCCACGGAAGAAGCAAGTCAGCTGTGCCCACGTCCTGCGGGGGGGATGGCCGACCGGTCCCCACACTCCACCATCCCACCCCCCGACCCCAACAACTCGGAGGGGCTCGCGGGACGACCCCCCAGCTGCAGCCCCTACATTAACGAGCGCGACGACTGACCGAGGTCTGTTCCTATGGCCTCGCCCCCTCCCCCTCCACCACTCATTGAAGACCAGCGGTTGTGGAGGCCGACTTTCTCTCACTCGGTTCTTGCTGAGGGGGCAGACCTGGAATAACCTCTCCTGGTCTTGAGGGGCGGGGGGCGGACGGAGAAGGGGGCCACCGCGTCACCAGCGTGTCCCCTCGCAGCTCTGCCGCTCTAACGATAGGCACCACCGAGGCCCGCACTTACTCGCCGGGGAGAGTTTGAAAAGAGGGCTCTATGCCTGCAGAAGCAGCGGCCTTTAGCCGCCCCCCCCCCCGCCCCCGCTTTTTTTTTCCTCCTTTCGGATACCCAATGTGTTTCCCATTAGCCGGCCCCGCCGCGCCTGGCAGCCCGGCGCTCGCGGCGCGCTGGGAGACGCCATGTTGGCTCCGCTCACAGGACCCAGTCAGGAGCGGGGCTTCGCGGCCGAGTTTCGCACGCGCGCGCCCCCCGCGCGCCGCCCGCCGCCTCACGCGCGTCCCGGGAGGGGGGCCCGGCGCGCCCGGCACCCCGGGCCTTCCGGGGGGCGCTGACGGGGCCCCGCCGCGCGTCGGCGGGGGGCGGGGGCCCGGGGCACCTCTCCTGCGGCTGCTCCCGGCCCCCGGCCCGGCGGCCGGCCTGGCCCCGGCATCTCGTCTCCTCGGGGCCGCCCCGGGCGCAGCCTGCGAACTTTGAGCCCCGGCCCCTGGCAAGAACTCGCTGCTGANTGACACGACTGCTGCAACTTAGCGCACGTTGCCATGGCGACGGCGCGCCTTATAAGGCAGCCGCCGGGGTTGGCCTGGCCAGGCGCGCGCGCGCCGCCCCCTCGCCGTCATTGGCCGGAGCGCGGCGGCCCCGCCATGGCGGCCGCGGGCGCAGCCCGGTCCTAGCGCGAGCGGCGTCGCGGCCGGGGCTCGGGGCGCTCCGGGGGCTCCGGGCGGGGGGCGGGGCGGGGCGGGGGTGGCGGTGCCCCCGCCGCAGTCAGGCGGGGGATGGGCCCGCGCCGTCCCCAGGCGCGCGGCCACCGCGTTCGGCACACCCCGCACCCGAGGTTTCCGCCCCGGCGGGGTGAGGAGCGCGGCGCGCATGGAACGACGCCTCTTAAAGGCTCCGCGAGAGGCTTTGGATGGAATCGGGGACTTCGATTCTTGCAACTTGGCAATGCCACCGGAACCGCAGCTCGCGCGCCACCCGGGGCTCCCGGCGCATCTTGGTGCCCGCGGTGCCAGAGAAAGAGAAAAGTTGCCCGGTTTCTTTGCAGAGGGGTAGTGGGTGAGGATGGGAAGGTACCTAGAGCCCAGCTGGCAGGCATTTTCCAAACGAACCATTTGGTCAAATCCGGGAATAGACCTTTTCCTTACTCAAGTCTGATCACTTGCTTGGTTTGGTGGTTCTTTTTATTTCTTTTTTTAAAGAAAAAGAGCCATTCCAGTGGTTCTCTCTCTCTCTCTCTTTTTGTCCATGTAGGGTTAACATTTCACAGGTATGTGGCCTGACATTTTAATTGCTCAAATAAAGCATCTCAGATGCTGAGAAGCCGAAGTAGACTTCATCTCATTGTCATGACGCAATTAAAATCAATTTTCTTCAACTTTATTCTCTCTCGTTAGTTTCAGCTAACTCTCAAGCCAGCGAGCGTCCTGACACACATCCAGTCGTGGGGAGAGGTGAAAAGACCTTTCTGCTGGCTAATGGACAAGTGGACGCAGCCTCCAGCGTCCCCTGTGCGTACCCTCTGTACACACATGTAAGCGCACATGTATCAGATGCACATTTGTCAACGTACACAGACAAAGACTTCAGCGACTATGCGCCTAGGTCATAGAACAGTTGAGTAGGACTTCATTGTTCCTCAAGTTCCTTTTAAGCATTCATACAGTCATTAAAACACACACAGAGATTCTGCCCCAAATTAGCAATAATACCAAGTACAAGTCACAGGAATCATCGCACAAGCCATATTCTACCTCAAGAGATTCGCTGCAATAACAACTTCATTGCCTGTGCCATTCTGCTCAATGTGCTAAAAATCATCAAGCCGGTTGTATCTCTGAATTCTGGAGCATTGGGTTTTAAACATCAAACATCTAGAATTGTCCCCCAGAACACATTATATTCCAACGCAGTAATCTTTCTGTTCGCTTTTGACCAGCTAGTGGATCATGACTATTCAACATTTATAGAACAAAACTGCGTCTCCATCATACACTCTTTGCACCAAGAAAAGTCTATGGACTAGTAATCCAACCAGGTTTATGAACAATTAAGATATTTTACACAAAGCATGCTGAGCTTCAGGAAACATGAACACACATTAAGAGTAAATTAACGACCACAGGAAAGCATCTTTGGTAGTTTTAGAAATCGAGGCAATGAAGAATTTAAAAAAATAAATTGTACAAATAATTGACGTGTAGATTGTACTTTGTATTCAATACCCTTTACACAAGGGGCAGAATACGAGATAAGAACTAAAGGAAGATGTAGGCGGAGAGGGGCTTGGTTTTAGGGCAGGAAAGATCCTTGCTTCATTCTTGAAACCTTCTTAGCCCTCACCCTTTCTCTGCTGAAATTAGATATTTCACTAAAGCTGCAGGTGCTGGGATTATTTGGAAGTTTTTTTTTTTTTTTTTTTAAACCTCCAGTGGACACTGAACTATCATGAACATGAGATTGCCGTAGAGCGAAGCCAGGCAGCAAATTTCAGGATGATTATAGATACAATATAATTTTCTCCTAAAGAGGACAAGAAGGATGGAAAAGAAATCATTTCAGAGAAGGTTGCGTCTTTTTTCTTCTTTTTCTTTTCAATCTCTATGATTCGAGGAGGAATTGCCTAATGCTACAGATGTCAGTAGATTAGGGGCAAACTCAGCAAAGATGCGGTAGGGCTGGGGTTGAGACAGAAAATCTGATGGGCATCCTTATCTCAATTTAATAGAAGATAAGAATAATTGATTACAGAGAAATCCTAAACTCGCCTCTTGGGTGCAGGCATTTCTATGGCAAGATAACCTTCTACAAACATGCAGTGGGAAAAATTTTGAGGAGCAAGAGTTACCCTGTCCACTTTGAGATTTTGGATATTTGAAGTACGCTCTGATGGCCTCAGATTTTAAATGAAGGATTTCCCAACCATCTTCAACAGCTCTGGAGTCTGCTAGGCATACGACCCCAGGGCAGCTATAGAGTCAGAGGTGTTTCACTCTGTATCTTAGGACTCATTCAGTTATGGGGGTGCTATTAGAAAGCCAAAAACAAACCAAAAAATGACTGTCAATTGCAGTTAATTTTATTGTATAGAAGAGAGAAGATTGCAGACTGAGAATGANGGGCAGCTATAGAGTCAGAGGTGTTTCACTCTGTATCTTAGGACTCATTCAGTTATGGGGGTGCTATTAGAAAGCCAAAAACAAACCAAAAAATGACTGTCAATTGCAGTTAATTTTATTGTATAGAAGAGAGAAGATTGCAGACTGAGAATGAAAAAGAGGGGAGTAGGTTTTAAAATGTCTTCTTCAGAGATGTTCATAATCTTTGAATAAAACAGCTCTAAGACTAAAATATAAATATCAATATGTTGTTATTTTTTTTAATCCAGCCCAGTCTTTTATTGCAGATATAAATTTATTTTAATGAGAAGAATGGCAAGCTTAAATTTGGCCAGAGAAAGTTGAAAAAACATTTGTTTAACTGTAGGGGGAAAAAAAACCAACCCACCCAGGAATATGATTTTCTTGCAGAAAGTGCCTGTAATTCTACACAAATTAAATCACAATGTGAATACAGACCCCAGCAAATGCTGAGTTTAACTCTGAACTCAGTAGAAACTAGTTCTGTCCACCAGGATTCATTGAAATCCTCCTTCCCCTCAATCTAGTCCGTGTGTGTTTTTCTCTTCCACCACACTGGAGCTCCATGAATAGGGAAAGGGGCTTCCATTGTGTCTCTCTGAACTTCCAAGTCAATGCAATTTTTAACCACTGGCTTGTGGTACTTTGAAAATCACCAGGGGCTGTCAGAGTTGGGTCCTCTGAAAAATTTACAGTGCTAAATCAGAGCATATGCTGGGAGGGGAAAAATTGCTTAAGATTGGAGCTAGTACAGTATCTGTCTGCCCCCTAGTGTAAGAGTCCTCGCTGCCTAAAATTCAACTTTAAAAGAAAAGAGCTCTTAAAGGGAAACGACTTTGAGCTCACGTAGGCATAGCAGAATGAAACTTCTGTACATTTTAATCTGAATAATTCTTCAGGATTTAAAATTAATTGGCTTTGACTTGGTTGGACCGGACTCAGATCTCGCTGCCTCTGCGTTTCCCGATTCCCTGGCAGAGAGGTGATGAATTTTTTTTTTTTTTTTTTCCTGAACTGGGTTTATGTGCGTCCCCCTCACCCCCTCCTCTCTTTTTCTTTCTCTGTCTCTGTCGTCTCTCTCGCTGGCTTTTTAAAAATGAGGAACCGTTCCTTGAACGTTTTGGATAGAGCACAGAATTGCTAAAGTCAGCCCGACGCGGTTGCAATAGACAGCAAAAAGGTAAACGTTTGCCTGAAATTCGCACGCCAGCTCCACCACCCCGCCCGATGGTGAGTACCCTTCTCGTCTTCTCCTAGCTTAACCGAACGTTCGCCTCCCCGAGCCGCGGCCGAGGGCGCCGGGCAGCGCTTTCCTCCCACCCTGCCTGGCTGGTTGTCAGTTGCACAAGGTTGCAAAATGCAGTGCCGAGGCAAATCGAACAGTAAATTCTGACACTTAGTGCGAGCCTAGCAGCTCCTTTGCTAGAAAACCGAGTCGTCTGTTGCTTGGAAAAACACGCTTATAAGGACTGGCTTTTAGTTTGCTCTAGCGAAGGAAATGAGTTTGAGGAGATGGGAGGCACCGCAGTCTTTACGCTTCGGTTTAATCATATTTTGGCAGCTTTGCAATTGTATATTCCCCCTTTTCCCCCCTCCACCACCTCTCCTACCACACACATGTAATAAAATATGGCAATGCATTGAATTGACGTTCTCCCCTTCCCCAAACCCCTTAAACCACAGTCCTAGGCATTTCATACACGTTAGCAATCCGATTTTTTCTTGAAAAACCCCAAGTCATCCCCAACCCCACATAGCACAAGGAGAAAAGTGAGAAAGGAGAGAGAGAGAGAGAGAAAAAAAAATACTGTAAGTAAACATACCAAAACCATATTTGCCTTGTTCAAGGTCCCAAACCGCTTGCATCTTCCTTCTAAACAGGAATAACTCTCCTTTAGTTTGGCGGGTGAAATAAACCGCTTTGTTGGCCCCCTGAAAAGATGTGTCTTTGATAATTAAAGAGAATCTCCTCCTCGGTGTTTATCTAAGCGATTGTGCAAACTGATAAAAAGTAGGCACTAGCCTGCAGGGAAAAAGAGGAAAGGTGAAGGGAAAGATCTTCCACCTCAAGGAAGTGCTTCCCCATGTATCAGACGCTCTCAGCCTTGGAAAGCCCTGCACAGTAACTTTAGAGAGACGAGGTTTCAGGGAGCTTTGTACATAGCTGCTGAGGAATGCAAGCCTCGCCTTTAAGAAAAAAAACCCCAAACCGTAGGTAGGAGAAGTCTGGAGTGATCCTTGTCTCTCATCTCATTCCTTAGAAGGAAGAGTGCGTTGTTACACCTTGTTTGGGGCTGGAAAGAGGAGACTTTAAAAACACCCGTCCAATTGAAAAAAATCTCTCAACTTAATGAGTTTAGTCGGAGGCTGGGGCTAACGGCTCAGCCTCAGCAGAAAGCCGCCAACAACTATAGGCGATAGTGCAGAGCAAAGACGACCCAAGGCACAGCCAAATTCCACTGTTTGGGGTCGAGAGGGATGGAGACTAATCCTAAAGCAAGTTGGAAAAAAAAAAAAAAAACAGAGGTGGGAGAGGAGGGGAAAAAAGCAGCAGCCTCACAGACTGGCAGACAGGCTCCCCTCACCCTGGATCAAAGATAGAACTTGAAATAGGAGGGCAACATTTTTCCTAGGAATCCGTTGAAATCCTCATTTTCTACTTTTAACTACCCCCCAAAGTGATTTTTCCCTCTCCCCTGCAGATTCATGCCCCCCCTTTCCTAGTTCTGCTTCTAGAACTTTCCTGAAGCCGGAACCTATTTCTTTGGGGGGGAGGGGTTCCCTACTCCAAGTCTTCAGATAATGAATGCTTAATTCACCCCCTCCCTCCATCCACCTCCCAAAATGAATAAAGGAAGCAGGAATACAGTAACTAGCAAAAAATGAGAATAAACTATGCTGCCTCTCAGAGTTTAATGCAATTTTAACTAATGGATTTTTGTTTTGTTTTAAGAGAAGAATAATGGGGGAAACACGGATCTTTTATTTTAGGAAACTGTTATGGTAAGATGTATGTCAGAATTAACAAATGGAACTAACGCTCTTCGGCTGCTTCTTGTCCTTGTCTTAAACAGGAATTAAGTTAAACACAGTGCTGAATGTTAATTACATGTTTACTGGCTAATGAAAATTACAAATGGTTTTGCCACCTCAAACAATGATGAAAACTCTGAAGACACTGTAATTATATACTTTGAGGGAAATAACTCAGAATATTGATCATAAGAAGTGTAAATCTTTTTTTAACTATTCATTAATACTATAAATATGGGCTACAGAAGTTTTTCCTTGCGGTTTGTCTCATCAGTTACACCGAGGGGATGGATGGTGAGGCTCCTCTGGGGAGGTGGTGAACTCATTCTCTTCGAGAAGGAGGCCACTTGTGTAACTGGGGGTGCCCCCCTCCCTTTCGCCCCCGCCCCCTTTAACCCCAGCGGAAGGTCGAGGGATAGCTGAACAGGGGGGCCGGGCTCAGGGCAGGTGAAGGTGATCACAGCCAAGCTCTTCCCTCCCCTCCCCTCGCCCTCGCTTCCCCTCGTCTTGCCTCGCCTCCCCTCCTCCCTTTCCTGCCAGGTCTCATCGGTGACCGCCTTCCCCAGCCAGGGCGCCAGTCGGATAACCTGGCCTTGAGCTCCTAATGGAGGACAGCACATCGCAACCCAAGTTCTGACAGCCCAAGTTCCCTCCTTTAGAGGTGGCTAAGGCAGTTCATTGCAAAGGAAGAAAGAGGGGGGAAAAGAAAAAAGTTGAAGGTGGAGGTGTTTATTGGGTGAGATGGCTCAGGCAACAGAACCGGAACTGAGTTCTCTGGGTTTGGGAGTAGAGACATATTTTGCTGATTGAACTCCGGCCTGAGACGTAGCTCTGCACTCCGCAGTGTAGCAGCCACTTCGATCTCGGAGGTCAAAGGTGAGGTCTGCACTAACCCTAAAAGGCTGGTCTGGCCTGGCCAGAAGGCCCAGCCGGCGGAGGAGTGGGCCGCCGGCCGCTTCCAAGGGGGTGCCCGTGAAACCCGCAAGCCAGGGACACAGAGCTGAGAGCGGGTTTTCAGTGCAATATTGAAGATTTCTCAAAAGTGCCCTAGGCTCGTGGGACTGGAGTCCTCTTTTCCCCTGAGAATTCCCAAGGCGCTGGTCTTTGTCTTGGAAGGAATGGAGTTTCTGAATGGTGTGAAAGCGACAGAGAGGGTCGCTTCAAATCGATTTTACTTGTCCTTTCTGTCTTTTCGGATCAACGCCCTTCAATGGGCACAGAGGTGCTCTTTCAACCAAAAACTTGTGCTACATTTTCTGCCTGTATTGGTGCTAAATACAATAAGCACTGGGCAGATTTTTTTTGTTCTTTACTCTCCAAAGCCAGAAAGCACCCTAATTAAATTGTTTTATATGGACAGTCAAGACGGACCAATTAAGTATGCATTAGTATAAAGATCTAGTCTGTAGATAAGGCGGTTTAGAAAATCACGTGTGGGACAAAGGAGGGAGGGCTAGCACTGGGGAGGGGGTGCCTGGGCCAGCAAGGTCGCTCACCTCTCTCCCTGGGCTCCGGGGGATTTGAGGAACCCGGGCCTCAGGTGAGAGGGGTCAGGGCCATCACAGGTGGGCCGTGTTGGAGCTTTGCAGGCCCGCGCTCCCGACAGGAGAGCGGCAGAGCCCAGGATGTTAGCATCTCTCATGACCTCACCCTCGGCCCGAGGTGGCGGTCGCGCAGGAGCGGGCGAGGGTGGTGCTCTGAGTCCAGGTCGGCCCACGGCTAGTGTCTCCCCTCCCTACCCGGACCTAGGGCGCCCTGATCGTGGGCGCGGCCCTGGAATAAGGAAGGAGTGTGCGCCCCGGGGAGGCCAGAGGGGCCTGGGGGGGCGCGGACGGAGCCGCGGCTGCAGCCCTCGGGCAGCCGGGATCAGGGTAGGAAGCCCCCCTTCCAACTTGTCCAAGCTACGGGCTTTCTCTGCTTCTGAGGAAACGGGAGTTTCCCGGCGAGCAAAGCGAAGTTCCCGCCCGACGCCAGCCGGCCCAAGGGGCGTCGAGGGCCAGTCGCAGAAGTGGGGAAAAGACTGGGGGTCGGAGACGAGGGCGCCAGGACAGTAGCTCGAGGGCCGGGTCCCCGCAGCCTCCCCGAGTCTCCCCACACCCCCTCCGCCCTCGGAGGTGTGGGCGGACAAAGTGCAGCGCGCCCAGAAGACGACCTCCGGGCCCGCGGCCTGCGCTTCCCCGCGTGGCGGCGCAGGGCTGTGATAGGTGGTCCCCGGGGCGCGGGAAGGGCGCACGGGGCGCCCTGGGTCCGGGTGGGGAGGGGGGAGTAGGGCGAGAATTAGAGCCTGGGGAGGCGGCTGAATGTCAAAAGTAAAAAGGTTGAAAAGCCAATTTTCCCGGCGCGCTTTCGTCCCCCACCCCCCTCCCCTTTGCTGGTTGCCGAGGCCGTAAATCAGCGGCCGGCTGCGAGGGCGGGAGGAGCCCCCTCGGCGCGGCCCCGCCCGGCCCGTGCGCACCTCCCGGTGGGCCCCGGATCGATCCGAAGCCTAGCTGAGGATGTCACCGCACTAAATATTTACTGATCACACACAAATAGCCGGGGCTCCAACGATTTTCCTCTGTGAGGAGAGCTCAGAGAGAAGGGTAAATCATTTTATTAGTGTGGATAAAGCCCAGAGCACACTCCGGGCTGGAGTGTTTTAAGATGTGTCTTCAACGGGATGAAAAGAGTTAGGGAAATCGATACGGAGTGATTAGAAGCCCCCGGGGTGACCGAGGGGGCCGGGGCTTTCAGGGATTTGGCGAGGCTGAGGGGGGGGGAGCAAGCCTCGAGGAGGGCGGCCCGAGTTCCGCCGGGGAGCTTGCGGGCGCGGGCCTGCGTCTCTCTGTCCTCGACGGGAGACGCGAGGGCTCAGCGCGGCTCGGCTGGGCCGCCGCGGGGTGAGCGCAGAGCGGGCCGCCGCGGGGCCGAGGGCTTGGGCTCTCGGGCTGCACTTAGCGGGGGCCAGCGGTCAGGTGGCCGCGGAAGGGGATCGCAGGCCCAGCGCCGGGATGCTGGCAGGTTGGCCACAGCTCGAGCGCTCCAGGCAGCCTCCTGGAGGAACCCTGTGGCCCAAACGGGTTGCGTTTACCCCCCGCCGCGCCACGCAGCATCCCCGAACTTTCTCCTGGATGAATCTCTGGGCACCCCAGTCTCCCTTAGTGTTCCCCCAGCGGCCCAGCCCCGCGAGCTGCCTCTCCTTCCCACCCATCCAGAGTCAAGGGCAGCTGCCGGGTGGCGGGACCCGCTGCGGACCGGAGGGCGAGTGGATTCGGGGTTTGGGGCTCCTGGGCAGGTGGAAGGGAGTCTGAGGGCGAGCAGATAGGCAGAGGCGGGGTGACACACACCAGCGACGCCCCTAAAGAGGTTTCGGTCCTCTCCAGGGCTGGGAAAGCAGTTTTGGGCGGGCGGGGGTCTCAAGCGACTGTCCATTGAGGGAAATGGGTCTGTGGCCCCAAGGCGAGATGCAGGGGCCTGAAGTGCGAGGGTGCAAAGGCTTGCCGGGGCTCGCTGAAGCTAGGGGGGAGGTTTGCTGGGAAGAAGAGGAAAATCTCCCCAAACTCAAGCAGCAAAGTCCTGGAGTGAAAAAAAAAAAAAAAAAAAAAGGCTTTTCACTTCTGGAAGCGGAAGAGACATCGCTCTCTCCTGTGGACAAACCTTGAGGTTCGAAACAGCTGCAAATAATCAAGAAGGCACAAATTTCAGGGGGAAAAGGGACACAAAAGGCGAGAAAGGAAGAATCTCTTTCGTTTCTTCGTCCCTTTCTCGCTCTTAACCTTTCCCTAACAATCTGCTCTTCCTGAAGATGCTGATAGCTTGCTGGCTTATTTATTTATTTACTTTCCCTCTCCCCAAATTTGCTCGATTTCCTTGGCAGCTTGAGGAATTCAGTTCAGGCTGCCCTACTTGGCTCCTCGGCGCAACAGGAAATATAACTGCAGATCCAATTAACCGTTTTTCAGAAGGGTTTTTTTTTTTTTTTTTTTTTTTAATATGAATCCCAGTGGATTGGAGTGATGTGTTCAGGTGTGAAGCGATTGGTGCCTCGAATTCTTTCCTCGGTAATCCTTTAATTCCTGCGATGGAAGCTCGAGAGCATCGCTGACCTGCAGGCTGTCAGAAGCCGGGTCTCTATTAACCCTTCTTGGTCTCGGCCAGAGCGAAGGTTAACTACACTAATGTACCAAAGGGACTGTATGTAGCAAAGAGGAAGGAAGGGTGGAAGGAAGGAGAGAGGGAAGAGTGGGAAGAATGGAGGGAGGGAGGAAGGACAGAAAGGTAAATTCATTCTAGCTGCAAGGATTTTTAAAGCTCTCACTGGTCCTCCCCCACCCCCATCCTTCCTAAGAAATCGGGTTTCCACTGAGAGAGACAACAGTCTCATCCATCAAGGTACCTTAGTCCACCGAGAGGGACTTTGGGGAATAAGAAAAGGCAATGTCGTGAAATATTTTCTTCTATTTCACTGACCACCCAGTTCACTTTAAAAATCATTCTAACATGTAAGCAGCAATGAATTATTTGGGGAGGGGTTAAGCCCCCCAATCTTAAAACATATTTTACCTTCTTTAAGTAAAAGCTAATTTAGAATCTTGTCAGTAGTCAAATTATAGCCATAAAATCCAGATGAGATTTGGAAAATACATTCTGCAGTTTTCATACCTGGTGGCCTTTTAATGAGTAGTTATATAATAGTTATGTGCATGAAGGTATATGCACATGGGTGTGTATATATTCTTGGGGTGGTAGAAGTTCCATGATGGATTAAAGGTTTATATACTCAAGCCCTAGATAGAGGCTGTCACTCATGTGTATATGCTGGGGTTCTGGAGAAAAACAGTACAAAAAAGAGTTTTGAATGAGTTCCTTGGAATCACTATTGTTGAAATACAAGCTGAAACAACTTAGTATTGGTGAAGCTATTGTGCCTACAGAATCATAGAAAGATACTTCAAAGTAAAAATGTCAGTTTTCAGTTTGGTAGCTTTGGCAGGGCATTTAAACAAAAGGTGAGCATCTTTTGTCTAATATATTTATTTAAAACTTCAACAATACCCTACTGTTTATTTTACTTTTCAATGAATTGAAGAATTAGAATAGGCTCTAGCTAGAGATGATAGCCTAAGGGATTTGTTGCCCATTTAACCAAGTCTGATGTGGTCTGTATATGCTTTTAATATTATATTAAAAGGCAACTCCTGTTGAAAAAGTTTTAAACACATCTGAAGCCATGNCAATACCCTACTGTTTATTTTACTTTTCAATGAATTGAAGAATTAGAATAGGCTCTAGCTAGAGATGATAGCCTAAGGGATTTGTTGCCCATTTAACCAAGTCTGATGTGGTCTGTATATGCTTTTAATATTATATTAAAAGGCAACTCCTGTTGAAAAAGTTTTAAACACATCTGAAGCCATGTGGACATCAGTTCTTATTTAGAAGTGGACAGAGTGAGGAAAGATTGGCTGATTCTGTTTTTTTTTTTTTCTCTTAAAAGACTGGTAATGAATTCTTTAAAATGACAGTTCATTTTTGGTATGTCAAAAAGGCATTAATCGAATGGTATCAAGTGCCAGTCATTTAAATGTGAAGGTGTTAGTAAGGCAAATATCCAGATAAATTAATATTGTTAATTAGCTGGATTAATGTACTTAGAGAAAACACAAAATAAAACAACAGAGGGGATTTATCTTGTTTAATTTCCTTTAGCCGCAAACTCAAGCTGAATTTTAGAAGGAGAAAATAATATAAGGGGTAATTTCCATTCTCTTGGCTTTTAGAAGGTTGAAAAACCCCAGTTTTAGTACAAAGCATATAATTAGAAAAGTAAGTAAATGGGCAAAGATATACTGCCATAATAGAAAAGCATAATGTATGAATTTAGAAAACATAATTAATTAGTTAATTAACTGTACTTCTCTTAAAAGGATGGTTTCTTAAAATGGTAAAGGTACACATATTAAAATAAAGGACTTCTGTGCAAAATTAAGAGGAGGCTATAAACATAGTATTCAGGTTTTTTTTGACCGCAGGAAGTATCGCTTGAGGTTTTACAAAGTGTGATGTTTAAATAAAATTTACACTGATCGTTTTTATTTTGAATATACAATAGAGAAGGGTACCTTTTCTGTCTACTACAATTTATAATAAATTAGTCAGCCTTATCAAAGGGATTACAATGTGCTTGACTGAGGCAAATTGACTGAGATGATATCACTTAAAATAGTTTAAAGCAAAAGTGAAAATGTAAAAGGAAGAGAATATTGACTTCAGTGAAAAATGTCACATTGGGTATTTCTTGACAGGACTACATTACATCACAGGTCAGGGAGAAGTTAAAAATTTAGGCACTCCTGTTTCTCTGCAGAATGCATGTTAATAATATATTTATTGACTCTAAAAGGTATGGTGAAAATTTTTACTTTTCATATACTTTGTTGTCATATTGCCATCCAAATAGAAAGAAGTGAAATTTAAGTGAGGTTTAAAAAATCTTAAACAATATTTTTCATTATAGTTTCCAAGAATTATGCCTATGTAAATAGGCATAATTGACTTTTTCCATATGATTTTGATTAATAGCTTTTAAATCATATACTGTCGTGATGAATTCTACATTGTTTTTACATTGAAAACAAATTTAAAGGCATCGGATCTTTCTTGGAAAGTGTAATTGAATACTCAGTTATTGAAGAGCTACTGTATACATTTCCCAGGTTCTAAACACCTAAACTTATTCTTTCCTACCAGCTTTTAAAATTACAACTGGCATGGCTGTGGATGAATATTTTATATAAGAGCCTTTATTTCTCTTCTTGTTTATCTGGGAAATGCCTCTAATTTGCCTTTTATGCTTAAAGACTTTAAAAAAGCATTAGTCCATATGCAAGAATTATTTATGTTCTTGAAAAATAGTGAATAAAATTCTAATTATAGAGAAAGGTGTGGTGTTTACTCTGAAGTTTCAGGAACATGTAAAGTTTTCTTCATAAACTGGAAGAAAGTTTATCCTAGATAAATTTAAATAGGGCAGCTGTTGGGTATGGCTTATATTCGTGTCCTTCTGCCTTTTTGCCTTTGGCACTAAGGTATCTGAGTTCTTGTCTTCACACACTGACTATTGTTAGCAGATTTTGAGATTAAAATACTTTCAAGTGGTCTTGTCTTTATAGTTTCATACATTATTAAATTGGGAAGTAATATTCAGTTCTGTGTTCAAATTTGTATGTCCAGACAATAATGAGGTGACTCTCTGCTCTACTCTGCCCATCCCCCCAAATCCAACAACAACAAAATTATTATATATACAAGTTAAAGAGGAAAAAAAGTAAACCTTAGGATTCAGTGTGCTGGAAATATAGGATCATTGTTTTTACAATGGAAATTTTTATAAGACTTTTTTCTTAACTATCTCCCAAGATGGGACACTTCAGTTTTATATATAATTTTTGAAGTCTGAGCAACTTTTAACAGTATATCAAGTTTTAACAACATATCACAGGCTTTTTGAAGTGAAGGAAGATTTGAAAAATAAGCCTCCAAAGTAAAAAAAGAAACACACACACACACACACACACACACAGAGAGATAAGTGACAGGGCATGAGGCTTGTCTTCGTTTTTAGGGATGTTATAAAAGTTTTACTTTAAAAAATTAGAATAATATGCTTTCTCATCAGGTGCAAAGCAAGATAATTATATAGGAAAAAAAGAAAAGATTCCCTCTCATTCTTTTCCACCAAAAACCCAAAGCACCAACAAAAGCCAAAACAAACCCCAATCCTAACCCCCACATAAGAAGCCCCTTACCACTTTAGGGAAAGTTTCTGTGCTAACTGTGGGTCCTGCCCGGGCTCCTGGCTGGTCTACTTTGAAACTCGCCAGGCAGTGGTTACATTCCAGCCTGGCAGCCTCAAAAAGGGGGCAGATTCTCTGAGCTCACTAAAGATGACCTACCACTTAGAGGGAAAGTTTGGAAAGCAACTGTTGAAAGTTAACCTCTCCTTTCCAAAGAAGGTTTTCAGAGGCAGGACCGTGAGAGTTGATATTACCAATTTTATTATTTTCTAAGGCATTCCTAACTTTTATGATTCCACGTCCCCCCCCACAATCCCCCTTCCTTTACTATCTGTCTTGTGCCTCCAGGGCCAGTGAAAGAGTGGGGCAGATTCTAGATTGCTTTCAGAGTTTGCCTTCTCTGATGATGGATTACCATGTCAATTTAAACGGCATAGGATTAATTTGTTTCAATGATTTCTCTTTAGGCTGAATGCCAGCCGTTTTTCTATCTCTCCCCTTGCTCTTCAGAACAACCACCACTACCACCAAAAAAAAAAAAAAAAAGCCTTCTTTCCATATTCTAAGTTAGGAGACAATAATAGAAATAGACAAGTTAGGTGTAATGTTGCAACACAGTTATAGGTCTGAGTGTTTTTATCTCTGTCTGAGAGGCTGAAACATAGAGTCAGTCACATTAAAATGAAATTGGACTCAACATTTATTCAATAAATACTTGTCTTGTAGATAATCCAGTGCCGAGTGCTTTTGACACATAAGGACTTAATTTGTCTTGGATAACAAGTTATTAATATGGCACATTTAAACTTGCCACCTACAATAAGAATTTTGAGATCTATAACAATTCAAAAGATCATTGTGAAAAATAATTTGTTGAGGGAAGGAGATCTTTTTGAGAATGACTGTCTATTACATATGAAGATACGTACATACACATACATATATATATGTAGTTACTGACATACACACACACACAAGTAATACATATACATTTCAGATTACATACAAACAAAAAGGTTCAATAAATCAAAAAAAAAAATCCATTCAATGTGCAGGTAGATCTAACCCTTCCAAACTAAGAACATCAGCCAGTTTTCTCTTTTGAATGATTTCTAAAATGCACAAGAAAAATGCTGTTCAAATGCACCTTCCTTGCAAGACCAAACCCATTATAAGGATGAAATGGCACAAAAAAGCACTTAGGTGCAATCCAAAATCAAACACCCCCTCCACATTTTTCACCGAGACTAACCTTGCAGCTAGAGAGAGCATTTTGCTTGTAGATAGAGGCAATTTAAGTAAAATGATCTACCCCTAAAGTGATTACTGTATTTCTTTCTTAACAGAGGTCCTCCAGCAGATGCAAAAGAACAGGAGAAGGGCTTGATCCTATTGCCTTACTGTGTTGAGTGCATGTGGCTATTTCGAATGCTGGGCCTCTTCTTCATTTTTTTTTGTTCCATTTTCATATCTCCTTTTCCCAGCATTCCCCTGCGCTGAAATTCAGCATCACAGTTCAGGATACTACCTTGCATCCCAAATATGAACACAATGGCTTTTCCAGCCTTCCTCTTTTCCTCCGGCCTCTCAAGGCACCAGCGGCTGCGTGTGAGCAGGTTCTACTTTATAAGGACATACACCATCAGAGGCCAATGATGGTCAGAACTGGAATCTACATGCAATATTAATTTGTAAAAAAGTTGTTGGTTGTTAACCTTGAGATTGTGCATTTCTAAGAAACCAAATCTTTGAGCGCTCTCCCTGGGAAATGGTGTTACACATGAGCAGAAAATCCAGGCAAGAAAGGCTAATTGAATGAAGAGAGAGAATTAGGTTAAAAAATAGAGTACAATGTAGTATCACCTTTTCACTACTGTGACTTGAAATGAAGGTGTCTTCAAGTCGCCAGTGATACCAGAGTGTTTAGATGTTGGCCACAGATGGGAACACCTATTGAAATGTGTCTGAAGAAGATTAATAGGGCTTGTCACTGTTGGGAAAGCACTGCTTTGCTGTAAATTTCTACCAGCACAAGATGAATTACCGATGAATGCTCACTTATCAACCCCATCACTATCGTTCGACAGTAAATCAAATTGAGAAGTTATCTGCAATCAGAAAATTTCTTTTTAAAATAGACATACACCTTTAGGCCCTGACTCTTTACTAATCCTACTCACAAAACAATTATGCATCCCGTGATGCTTCTTTAGCTTAAACAAAACTGTATCTTAATCACGTGTATACCTTTAAGTTCCCATGCGATGGACAGCTGGTCATTGGCAAAGTTTGCCAGTATTTTAACACCGTTATGAAGCCTTCTTGG
The DNA here is from genome assembly GCA_006410615.1 of Neotragus moschatus. Taxonomy (NCBI): domain Eukaryota; kingdom Metazoa; phylum Chordata; class Mammalia; order Artiodactyla; family Bovidae; genus Neotragus; species Neotragus moschatus. The sequence goes on from SJYA01002689.1 coordinate 389,539, forward strand.
AGGCGCTCAATGAATATTTCATAAAGTGTATTTTCTTTACTTTGAGATATTTCTTTCTTTCCCTTACTTGAAAGGCAAAGAAGAAAGTGCTGTTTTCGGTGTTCTAAACCCTGTCTCTGCCACTTCAACATCTCCTAATTCCCTGGTAAAATGAAATTATGAGAGAATTACAAGTTTAGATAGAGAACAGTGGGACAGGACTAAGTGGATAACAGTGATGATTGAGGAAATGCATTTTTTCTTTTATGATTTCATGGTGTTGCATATATCTCATTTCTAAGGTGATTCATCTGAGAAACAAATCAGTGGAATTAGTTCCTTTATCACCTGTTAACTGGCTCTAGGCATCGAGAGGCCTTGTGACCTAGGAATAATAATGTTTTAATAAAACCATCAACCCTTGCATTTTTATAGAGCTCTGTTTACAAAAGTTATCCTCACATGCATAACTCACTGGATTTTTTTTACCGAAATCCTGCAAGACTGAGATTTTAAATTCCCATTTTGCTGGTGAGTGAACTGAGGCTCAAAGACTTATCTGAGGCTATGGAGCTACTAGGAACAGAGTCAGAATTCATACCTTGGTTTCCTAGGATCCTTTCAGGGTTTTTCACTATGTAAATGAATAAAATGATGGGGATGCTAACAGCAGTCAACATTTACTATATATATATATACACACACACACACACCAGAACTATAGTGAGTATAGACATGGGTTATTGTTATTATTTAAATTAATTAATTTCTTATTTTTGGCTGTGCTAGGTCTTTGCTATTTTTCCATGGGCTTTCTCTATTTGCAGCGAGCGGGGGCTACTCTTTAGTTGCCTTTCGTGGGCTGCTCACTGTGGAGGCTTCTGTTGTTTCCAAGCACGGGCTCCAGGCACATACATGGGGTCCAGCAGCAGTGGCGCAGGGGCTCAGTAATTGTGGTGCATGAGCTTAGTTGCCTTGTGGCTTGCAGGATCTTCCCGGACCAGGGATGGAACCCATGTCCCCGGCACTGGCAGGTGGATTACTATCCACTGCTCCACAGGGAAGTCCTACACGTGGACTATTTTTTATTTAATTTCTTATACAACTCTGAGGGAGAGACTGTGGTTATTTTCCATTATCCATGAGAAAACAACAACAAAAGCAAACCGAAGCTTATGGAGGTCAGGAACTTGCCTGAAACTCACATCATCAGTAAGCTGGGACACATTATTCAAATCTAGGAAGCCTACATTCAAAGCCAGCGCCCTATCCTGTGTTCTTGTTTCCAGTTGCAAGGAGTCTTCAGTTGCACTGAGTAGTCACAAGAAATTCTACTTTTTTGGTAATAGAAAAATCCCTCAGACTCTGAGGCAATGTGTTTTACAAGAATAGATCTTGGTTTGGAAATAGACCTGGATTTAAATTCCAGCTTTGCCAGTTACCAAATATTTGACCTCCACTACTTTGGTTTGATCCCTGGGTCAGAAAGATCCCCCTGGAGAAGGGAATAGCTACCCACTCCAGTACTCTTGCCTGGAGAATCCCATGGACAGAGGAGCCTGGGGGGCTACAGTCTGTGGGGTCTCAAAGAGTCAGACTTGACTGGGCGACTAACACTTTCACTTTCATTTGACCTTGACTTTCTTCATCTCTGAAATGGGGTTCTTTGGTCAAATGAAACTATGGGCATTGCTTTTGGTGCTTCCTTCCATCTTAGTCTCTAAAGGGAAGAAGTGACAGCCAGGCCCGAGGAGGAGAGCTGGGACCAGGGACATTCGAGGTGCTTTGAGAAGGTGTGACTACTGTCTCTGAGACACCAGCACCGGGAACCCTGAGCATTGGACAAGGTCTCTATTTTCTTCTTCTCTGCTGCCAGAGGACACTGAATATTTAAGACAAGCATTTTGTGGTTGTTTGGTTGCTCAGTTGTGTTGGACTCTTTTGCAGCTCCATGGACTCTAGCCCGCCAGATTCCTCTGTCCTTGAGACTCTTCAGGCAAGAATACTGGAGTGGGTTACCATTTCCTTCTCCAGGGGATCTTCCCCACCCAGAGATCAAACCCACATCTCCTGCATTGGCAGGTGGATGCATTACCATTGTGCCATCTGGGAAGCCCTAATCCAAACCTTAGAATTTAAAACTTACAAGGAGAACGTTAACTCCCTTATTTCTCAGATGAAAGCAAGAAGAAAAACCTTAGGTCTGGAGAAGCTGGGTGACTTCTGTAAGTTCTCTTAGCTGATTGCTGACAGGGTTGAAATTTGACTCCTTTTCTCTTGGTTCCTAAACCAGAAATCTACCCTCCTCCTATATCCTCCAAACACTATGTTCCTATTCATAAACAAAACAAAGCAAAACCTATTTTAGATGATCTGGTCATGTCCTTATTATAACTATTTCTCCGTTCTGATTTGATATGATAATTTGTGTGGGTTAGTATTGGTTGTAAAATGAAATCTTCCTAGATCTCCACCACAGTAATTTTCCATAAAATCTCTTAAGCTAACCAGCCAAAGAGTTGAAGCTGCAATGAAGAATCACACAATAATAAAAATATTCTATAATCTCCATTAGGTCACTGTAATATCCCAATCTGTATTTATTACAACCCCCTTCTGATGCTTACATAACCAAAATTGCTAGATTTATATTCTCTAATGGTTCCCCAATGGGAAAAACCTGTGTTTTTTATCTTCCTTTTCCTGTCCCAAATCACGCTTCCACATACATTGGCTTCTTTGGGAAAACCCGTCTGGGTTTAATCAGAAGTTGCAAGACAAAATGTGCATTATTAAGAAATATAAATATTTTCAGAAGCAATCAAAGGGATGAAAGATTGATTCAGCATGTAGATTGGACCTAATTCGAAGCAGCTTTTTTCTAATGAAGGCTACTGGGATACAGAGTCAGGAGTTCTTGTGGCCACCAGTTGGAAACGCCGACCCATTAGCATAATGTCTGGATTTCTCCTGCTAGGCACAGTATGTTGAAATACTTTTTGCAAGGTGTATTCTTTAGTCTCTGGGCTGAGCCACCTTTCTTGCCACCCTTAGGGACTTGGAGTAGTTACCTTTGAGAAATTATGACTAATTCTTTCTCTTTAGAGTTTAGATCAGCAAGTATCTCCCTTTTTACAACTCGGAAGTTGGCTTTGCATTCACTTTCATAAGAACATTTTGGCCCGGAGGCATCTGTATTACAATCTCTTTCTTGGCTTAATAAAAGGTATCACATTATCTACCTGGTCAATCTCTATCGGCTTTCAAAATAGAGACATGGAAAAACCTAATAAGCCTCATTAAGATATCTGCTTTAAAAACAACAGGCCGCCTCATTTAGCATGTTGCTTTGAAATGTCCCAGCAGAGCTGGGTGGTCATTGCTTGAATATAGGTATTGCTAATTTGGGAATTTTGTCAGTCTGATAGCTCTGGAAAAAAGAGTCTAATGCGTAGGTGGAATTTTAATATACAAGAGATCAAACCCTTATTGTTGTATTTTGTTTTTGTTTTCTTTTTTTGTCTCCTTTAATCCCACTTTTTGTTCACAGGGAGCTATGTGTGAGAGATGGCTTGATTTTCTTGTTATGGTTTACCTATCCACAGATGGATTTCCAAAGAGGACTGAAAATGTCTTTAAAATCAACACAACTCAGGGAGCCTGAGTGAACAAGTTTTCCTTTGTTGTAGGGTATAGTATTATTGGCTGTAGGTTTTTTGATATACATTCTAAATTAGGCCTGCAAAGGCATGCTTCATCTTTAATTCATCACTCTCAGCTGAAAGAGATTAGCAATGTCTAGCACGCACCCCTCGTATGGTGCTGACCTCATCAAGTATGGCCTGAAATTAATTAGCCTCATTCATTCCAAATGGAAAAGGATAATGGAGCAGCATTTTAGAGATGACCATCACAAATTGTATGCAGCATATTTAAAAAGACTCCTATTTTCAATCCATGTAGATTAAAATTCTTTCCAAGGTTTACAATATGCCAGAGTTATCAAGGACCCAGAGCGAAACCCGAGCTGGTTTCGGGTGTGTATATTTGAGTGTGCGCATGCGTGTGCCAGCGTGTGTGCATGCCCAGTGGTTTGTTGTATGAATGTTACAGCCTGTGTATAGATGGGTCCATATTTAGCTGACGTGCTGTCTAGGGTGATACCTGGAATACTTGAGCGACAAAAATCTGATGTTTCATGCTGTTTTAAATGATCCGGTAATAAAATATGTTAAGTGGATCTTTTTTTTTTTTTCTTTTCTTTTCTTCTTGTTACCATAAAGTGGGCATGCCAGCACAAACTTGCTGCTATTTTCCAGTTAGATGCTATTCATCCTCTAATTTAGAAACCAAAAGCCTCTTAAAGAGATGCTCGATGTTTCTATTCGGAGTTATTTTTGAAACTTTCTTTGTCGTTTCCCAGTCTTTACTGTTTGATCATATTTCAAAACACGATTGAGGACTAACTTGGATTACAGATTCACTTAAATTTATCATCTTTCTAAGATTAGCTGATTTTTTCCCTCTTGGGGATTGACTAAGGAAGGCTAAATTTTTGAATATCAAAATTTCTTTCTTTTCTAGCCAAAATAATCTTTACTGGGGTTCTTTGGGATTCTCAAAGACGTTGTAAACTTTATTTTTATGACTGGTCATTTGGGGACTACAGATTAGAAGAAGGAAAAAACCCATGACTTTTTGTGTATGAATTTACAGGGTTTTTTTTTTTTTTTTTTTTACATAATATAAAATGTGATTAATTTTTGAAAAGATATCAGCAGCACTTAGGGGAAATTTTATCTAATGCACAGTTCTTTAGGGGATTTTTTTTTTTCATATCCCAAAGTGACTTTGTTTAGTTCCATTGAAAAGTAGGTATTCAAAGTAATGCAATTGCAAAGCTTCTACTTAACTATTGGAGTGAAAAATGCACTTTCAGGCAATCTTTATAGAGCTCATTGATATGTTAGTCTCAATATGTAGGTTATTTAAGGTCATTTTGTCTTAAAACAGAAACAGGAAGCATGTTGCCCATATCTCTGAAAATGTAGGATTTGGAAATTTCTCTAAGCTCATTCTTGCTTAATCTTCTCATCCCAAGGCCCCTTTATTTAATGGGCATATATCATTTATATGCCTAGGATCATCAATCACAAACTGTGAACCTATCATTTTGACATAAAAGATCTATCCTTAAATCTCCCCAAACATCTAGCATATAATTTGAGGAAATTAGCTAAAGTCTGGGCTTCTGACTTCTTGGGAGAAGATATGTAAAAATGGAGAAAGCTTATATTATACAAATTTGATTTTAAAGTCATGGTTTAGGTAAGCCAGGGATTAAAAACTGATGTAAGTGCAGATCTTTAAATGTTGACAGAAATAGATAATTTTATTAATTATTATCTGGTCAGCTTGGAATTTCATGGCTAATGAACACAGTATGAAATAAAGGAGAATATTTGCAAAAATAGCATGGCTCATTAAAGCATATATTACTAAAACTATATTTTTCTCACAGCTATTTATTATTGAGACAAGGAAATTCATATGCTCTAAAATATTGCAATTTGCTTTAATATTGAACAGCATGTCTCAATTTTTATTTTAAAAATGTTTTTTATCAACTGAGGTGAAAATGGCAGGAAAACCATAAATATAAGGATTAAGGCTGCATGAAGTTTGAGTTCATTCAAATGACAAACCCAAAGTAAAACTCAGATGAACCTACCAAATTTCATTTGGTATCCACCTGAAACTATCAATCCTTTTTTGGCATTTGAGAGTAGAAAGGACGTTCACCTAAAATTCAAACCAGGTTTTCCTAAAGCTAACCCAGACTCACTCACTCTGGGGTAAACTATAGTTGCATTTTGTGTTCATAATAAAACTTTCATCCCACTTTAGCTAATGATGAATAGATGATGGGCTGGGAAAGAGAACTAGATGTTTTTGGAATTACTGTTTCATCCTATTTTATTTCGTATTTCCTGTAAGGTTCTGAGGTAGGGAAGAACAGTCTGTGAAGCTCGTTTTCAGTGGTACATGTGGAGACATGACTGCATATGAGAGGCCAGAGGGGGAATCAACAGTTAAATACACATATGATTTTTTTTTTAAAAGGAGAATCTAAATGAAATATCAGTAACTTACATTTCTTGAGTGCTTACTATAACCAGGCACCATTTTAAGTACTTTGCATGTATTAACTCAACGTAGCTGACCATAACAGTGCCAGACAAACACTATTATCTCCATTTTGCAGATAAGAAGGACTAGGCACAGGGGAAATTACGTAACTTGCCCAAGGTTACACTGCTCCTGAAAGGGATTTGAGCCCCAGCATGTTGGGCTCTGGAATCTCTGTACCTAAACACAGTGCTCTCCTGCTTCCCTAGAGAAATTGTAGTTGCAATGTTGTTTGCAAAACAAACTGGTACAATGATACATGGCAGAAGCATTTTCCCACTTTTAACTGCTGAGAATGGTAGTAAATGTAATGGCAGAAACCAAGGTAGAGAAAGCTCATTCTTGTCTAATCTCCTTATCCCAGAAGTAGGAAGGGAGTTGAAGGCTCAAATCTCCCTGAAGTCTTTGCTGAGCTTCTACTTGGAATGCTACATATGTAGAATACTTTAATGCCACAGAGATGGAGATAAATGGGGTGGAATTCAAAAGAAAAAAAAAAAGACGAAATGACAGGGTGAGAGGATGACTGGGGAGAGAAGTTCAAAAGAACTAAAAAAGGAAAACTTGGAAAAGCAAGAGTTAATGTAGAACTCAGTAGCACTCTAGAGATATTCAGAAGAAAAACCAAGGCCTACAAATGTCACCAGGGAGATTGGAAATAGGTGAAGAGGAAGGTCTGAGAGAAAAACAAGGGAACTCAGTTAGTTAGATTTTGTCATGTTCTTGAAAGACCAGTAATGAAAGCTATATATTTTTTTGGAAGACTAAAGCCCAAGCCGGAAATTTCACAGGAAAACAAAAATGTCTTCCCTGCCGTCTGTAGGTTGAAGCAGAAAGATTTTGTTGCTGTTTAGTCACTAAGTTGTGTGCAATTCTTTACAACTCCATGGACTGTAGCCCTCCAGGCTCCTCTGTCCATGGAATTATCCAGGCAAGAATACTGGCATGGGTTGCCATTTCCTCCTCCAGGAGATCTTACCAACCCAGGGATCAAACCCGTGTCTCCTGCTTGGCAGGCAGATTTTTACCCCTGAGCTACTGGGGAAGCCTGAAGCAGAAAGAGAGGCTTTATATATATAATATAAATACTGTTATATATTACTATATATAAAAACCATATATATGGATTTTAAAAGGTGCTTCACATCATAATCACATGTAGCGAGTGAAAGTCTCTCAGTTGTGTCTTAACTCTTTGTGATCCCATGGGCTGTAGCCCACCAGGCTCCTTTGTCCAGGGAATTCTCCAGGTCAGAACGCTGGAGTGGGTAGCCATTCCCGTCTCCAGGAGACCTTCCCCATCCAGAGATTGAACCCAAGTCTCCCTCATTTTAGGCAGATTCTTTACCGTCTAAGCCACCAGGAAAGCCCAGTCATATGTAGCCTGCCCCTATAACCTTTATATTCACTTTCTCATTTAATCCTCATGGTGCGTTTGTCAGGTTTACATTATTAGCCCCATTTTGCAGACATGAAAACCGAGGCCCCGGGAGGTTGTGCTACCTGCCCAGGGTCCTGCAGCCTGTGGTTCCCCCCATAGTATCCCAAGCTTCGTCTCCTCCCAGAACATCACACACTGTCTTCTCTCACACAGCATCCCTAGGACTTCTCCCAGAAGATGATGTCACAGAACAATTGGTTTTAGGCCAAATTCACTGTGGTGCATAAGAACATGCTCTGCCGGAATGGGACATAGCCTGGTTTCTGGCGGGCATCCTCTAAGAGCTGGCCTATCTGCTCAGCTCTTGCAAAAGCTGTGTATGTTAAGTAAACCTTCCAAAGTTGGCTTGGATGGGGGAGTAAACCATAGATGGACGAACATTTGAACGTGGACTGGAACGCTCCAAGCAGACCCCCAGCCTCCTGTGTTTACAGGCCCCCAAATGAAATCACCTGGCTGTTTATAGGAGTCTTAGTGCTGATGAAAAGACTGAGTTACGCTCCAAACTTTTCCCTGCCAAAGGAGAAAAGTTCCAGGTTCTTTAAAAAGTATGTAAAGCATCTGATCTGAAAAGTGGCAACAACATTTGGGACCAATTACTCAGATTAAGAGGCAACAATGCTCTGTTTACACTTCGTAGCCAAGAGCCGTTTGGCTCTGGCCCACAAGCTGGAGATTGTAAATTATAGAAATTTCAGCCTAACTTTGCCGTCTCTTTTGACCTGTGTGTCTGAGGGTAGAGAGAATCAGCTAGAAAAGCCCTGTTGTTACTTGCCTTAAAATGTCAATGAATGGGAAACTGAATGTTGTCTTCCAGGTAAGACGTTTAACATAGATCCTCTGCGAGGAGAGCATGCATTTTCTCACTCAGGGAAGGGTCTAATTGACTGAGGATGCTGTGTCAGGATGTGGTTTTTCAGTTTGCTACTCCTCAAAAATTATTTTTGCAAAAGAAGTTAAAACTAAAGGCTGTCTGACATCTTTTGTTTCATTACCATTGCATTTCACTTTAACACTGTTTTCCAGTATGCTGTGGATTAATCATTAACAAGTGGGAGTTGGTGGCATTATTACCGTGAGAACGCATAGACACAGCTCATGTGGGCACAAAAGAGGCCTCAATTGGCCAAAATGTGGAGGCTGAAAGGAGTTGGAATCATTTGGGACTGAGATTTCCTTTTCTCCCTTTACTAAGGAGGCCAGCCCTCATTGCATGTAATCCTGATGATTCCAGAAGTTTGGGAAAAATTCTCATCTTTCTTTTAACGTAATCCTGATGTTAAGGGCTTGACCTTGCTGAGGGGAAAAGGAACCACAGAGGTCAGACAACAAGAAGAAATGAGAGGCATCTATTCCTGAAGCACAGACCTGTGGAAAAGACAAGTCATTATTTTACCAATAGCTGAAATGCACATGTGCGGAGGTTTATAATTTAACCACTTTCAATATCACGTTTAGACCATCAGGCTGGACACATCACAGGCAGGGGGTGAGTGGGCTCTCTTTTTGAAGTTCTACAGGTTGGATAGTCGTTTAGGTGAAAATGTGATTGGAGTTTTGATCGTGAAGTATTATGGAAATCTTAGCATTGGAAAACTTTTTTGTTTTGTTTTATTTTGGAAAACATTTGTACCCAAGAATCCAGTGTCCACTTCACGGACGACTCTCTTCTGTGGCAACTCATTTGAGGACATTCCAGTTCCCTTGGATGTCAGCATATATATGTATATATTTTATAAAAACTGATCAACAATCAACTGTATTCATTTTGGATTCTTCTGACCCTGGCTGGTCTATCTCAATAATTTACCATTTTCTGCAGTGTCAGAGCTTCCTGACATCTACAATTAACTCACAAATTAACTTAGAAATGATAGTAAGCGCTCAGCCAAATGATATAGTGGCCACTGGGGACTAGGCCAATTTTCTAGAATAAGGTTAGGACCAAGTTACTCTGTAACAATGCTAAAGTTGGTTGTGTAGGAGTAGCTCTTTAAATGTGAGCAGGAATCTAGGTGTGAGGGGGAGATGTTATCAGCATCTAATTCTGTTGGTTACTCAGCCCTCTGATATTTCTTCATCTATGAAACAGGGATAACCGGTTTTTACAATGCCATGGAAGCCTTAAATGAAGGCTCCATAATGGAATCAAGAAGTCATGGGATGGTTCCCTTGGAAGGAAGCTTGGAGAACACTGGTCCAACTTCCCACTAAAGCCAGACATCTGGAAATGGGCAGATGGGCAGGCAGACATGGATTTTTAGGACTTGTAAACTCAAGTCAGGTCACGTAAATATGTGAAGACTTGGGTGAAGCCTGCCAGTTAGTCCTGGCCGACCACCTAAGACAGATGGGAACGGGAGGGGTTGCCACCACTGGGGGCTTCGTTTTTAGAAAGTTTTGTTCCTTCTATGGGCACCAAAGAGCTTCCCAGTTGGTGCAGTGGAAAGAATCTGTCTCCCAACGCAGGAGATGCAAGAGATGTGGGTTTGATCCCTGGGTTAGGAAGATCCCCTGGAGCAGGAAATGGCAACCCACTCCAGTATTCTTGCAACGAAAATTCCGTGGACAGAGGAGCCTGGCAGGCTACAGTCCATGAAGTTGCAAAGAGTCCACGGGGTTGCAGAGAGTTGGACATGACTGAACACACACAAAAGGGACCAAAAACCGTGTCCCTGGAGCGTCTTTCTACAGCGTTGGGAGTCTGTTCTCAGAAGCAGTACAGCTGAACCTCATCCCTACACCATATGGCAGACTTTCAAACCCTTCAAGGTAACTTTCATTTTTCCCCCATCCCCTTGGCTAAATTCCCCAGTTTCCCATAGGATATGGACTCAGAAGTTTTGTCTTCCTGAGTTGGCCTTAGTTTCTCAGAGTCTCTTAAGAAGCATCCAAAAACAAAATATTCAGAACTTTTGTGTCCAGTGCTGTGTGCCATGGATGCCATGTGACTTTAATCAGAACCCTGGTCAGGGAGGACTCCCATACTGTGGAGTCAGATCTCAGTCATCAAGGAGCGTGTAAGGAGGGATTTATTGCATTTGAGAATGTCTCATGTTTATCCCCATTAAATTGCATTTTGTTTTGGCTTTTTGGTGGCTTTTAAAGTCTGTCCCTCTCATCTTTTGTTCCTTTACAAATTGCGTTAGCATGTCCCTTACAGTTTGTCCAATCATTGATTTGCATATTACAGAAGCCAGTGTTTCTGGGGTTTCTAGGTTCTTTGATGTCACTAGTAATTATGTTGAAAATAGAAGTTTATTTCTTCAACTAGCTCATAAGCAGTGGTTAACAGTAGGACCTCTGCAAACTAGATTTGCCAGGATTTAAATCCTGGGTCTGCTGATATACCAGGAGCGTGGCCTTGGGCATGTTGATTTGCCTGTGTCTCAGTTTCCTCATCTGTAAAATGGGGGATAATATATGGCTGCTTTGATGATTAAATGAGTTAATATATGTAAAGCATTTAGACTAGTTTCAGGTACATAGCATGCGCTGCTTATTATACAACGAAAATAAAACAAGGTTCCTGAGGACAAGAACAGTTTCTCATTGATATCTGTACCTCCAGAGACTAGCACTGTGCCTGGAATATACTTAGGGCTAAATAAATTGGGTATATGGACCAGTGAGTTTCCATAATGTTCTGGACACTAGATTCAGACAGATAATATAAGCAGTGCTATGGTTTCCAATGATAACAGATTTTCAGTTCCATTCAGTTNGTATGCTGTGGATTAATCATTAACAAGTGGGAGTTGGTGGCATTATTACCGTGAGAACGCATAGACACAGCTCATGTGGGCACAAAAGAGGCCTCAATTGGCCAAAATGTGGAGGCTGAAAGGAGTTGGAATCATTTGGGACTGAGATTTCCTTTTCTCCCTTTACTAAGGAGGCCAGCCCTCATTGCATGTAATCCTGATGATTCCAGAAGTTTGGGAAAAATTCTCATCTTTCTTTTAACGTAATCCTGATGTTAAGGGCTTGACCTTGCTGAGGGGAAAAGGAACCACAGAGGTCAGACAACAAGAAGAAATGAGAGGCATCTATTCCTGAAGCACAGACCTGTGGAAAAGACAAGTCATTATTTTACCAATAGCTGAAATGCACATGTGCGGAGGTTTATAATTTAACCACTTTCAATATCACGTTTAGACCATCAGGCTGGACACATCACAGGCAGGGGGTGAGTGGGCTCTCTTTTTGAAGTTCTACAGGTTGGATAGTCGTTTAGGTGAAAATGTGATTGGAGTTTTGATCGTGAAGTATTATGGAAATCTTAGCATTGGAAAACTTTTTTGTTTTGTTTTATTTTGGAAAACATTTGTACCCAAGAATCCAGTGTCCACTTCACGGACGACTCTCTTCTGTGGCAACTCATTTGAGGACATTCCAGTTCCCTTGGATGTCAGCATATATATGTATATATTTTATAAAAACTGATCAACAATCAACTGTATTCATTTTGGATTCTTCTGACCCTGGCTGGTCTATCTCAATAATTTACCATTTTCTGCAGTGTCAGAGCTTCCTGACATCTACAATTAACTCACAAATTAACTTAGAAATGATAGTAAGCGCTCAGCCAAATGATATAGTGGCCACTGGGGACTAGGCCAATTTTCTAGAATAAGGTTAGGACCAAGTTACTCTGTAACAATGCTAAAGTTGGTTGTGTAGGAGTAGCTCTTTAAATGTGAGCAGGAATCTAGGTGTGAGGGGGAGATGTTATCAGCATCTAATTCTGTTGGTTACTCAGCCCTCTGATATTTCTTCATCTATGAAACAGGGATAACCGGTTTTTACGATGCCATGGAAGCCTTAAATGAAGGCTCCATAATGGAATCAAGAAGTCATGGGATGGTTCCCTTGGAAGGAAGCTTGGAGAACACTGGTCCAACTTCCCACTAAAGCCAGACATCTGGAAATGGGCAGATGGGCAGGCAGACATGGATTTTTAGGACTTGTAAACTCAAGTCAGGTCACGTAAATATGTGAAGACTTGGGTGAAGCCTGCCAGTTAGTCCTGGCCGACCACCTAAGACAGATGGGAACGGGAGGGGTTGCCACCACTGGGGGCTTCGTTTTTAGAAAGTTTTGTTCCTTCTATGGGCACCAAAGAGCTTCCCAGTTGGTGCAGTGGAAAGAATCTGTCTCCCAACGCAGGAGATGCAAGAGATGTGGGTTTGATCCCTGGGTTAGGAAGATCCCCTGGAGCAGGAAATGGCAACCCACTCCAGTATTCTTGCAACGAAAATTCCGTGGACAGAGGAGCCTGGCAGGCTACAGTCCATGAAGTTGCAAAGAGTCCACGGGGTTGCAGAGAGTTGGACATGACTGAACACACACAAAAGGGACCAAAAACCGTGTCCCTGGAGCGTCTTTCTACAGCGTTGGGAGTCTGTTCTCAGAAGCAGTACAGCTGAACCTCATCCCTACACCATATGGCAGACTTTCAAACCCTTCAAGGTAACTTTCATTTTTCCCCCATCCCCTTGGCTAAATTCCCCAGTTTCCCATAGGATATGGACTCAGAAGTTTTGTCTTCCTGAGTTGGCCTTAGTTTCTCAGAGTCTCTTAAGAAGCATCCAAAAACAAAATATTCAGAACTTTTGTGTCCAGTGCTGTGTGCCATGGATGCCATGTGACTTTAATCAGAACCCTGGTCAGGGAGGACTCCCATACTGTGGAGTCAGATCTCAGTCATCAAGGAGCGTGTAAGGAGGGATTTATTGCATTTGAGAATGTCTCATGTTTATCCCCATTAAATTGCATTTTGTTTTGGCTTTTTGGTGGCTTTTAAAGTCTGTCCCTCTCATCTTTTGTTCCTTTACAAATTGCGTTAGCATGTCCCTTACAGTTTGTCCAATCATTGATTTGCATATTACAGAAGCCAGTGTTTCTGGGGTTTCTAGGTTCTTTGATGTCACTAGTAATTATGTTGAAAATAGAAGTTTATTTCTTCAACTAGCTCATAAGCAGTGGTTAACAGTAGGACCTCTGCAAACTAGATTTGCCAGGATTTAAATCCTGGGTCTGCTGATATACCAGGAGCGTGGCCTTGGGCATGTTGATTTGCCTGTGTCTCAGTTTCCTCATCTGTAAAATGGGGGATAATATATGGCTGCTTTGATGATTAAATGAGTTAATATATGTAAAGCATTTAGACTAGTTTCAGGTACATAGCATGCGCTGCTTATTATACAACGAAAATAAAACAAGGTTCCTGAGGACAAGAACAGTTTCTCATTGATATCTGTACCTCCAGAGACTAGCACTGTGCCTGGAATATACTTAGGGCTAAATAAATTGGGTATATGGACCAGTGAGTTTCCATAATGTTCTGGACACTAGATTCAGACAGATAATATAAGCAGTGCTATGGTTTCCAATGATAACAGATTTTCAGTTCCATTCAGTTCGACTCTTTGCAATCCCATAGACTGCAGCACACCAGGCTTCCCTGTCCATCACCAACTCCCAGAGCTTGCTCAAACTCATGTCCATTGAGTCCGTGATGCCATCCAACCATCTCATGAAACTGTACACCATTCCACCTCAGGCCATCATCGGACTGGTTATTTTCTCCCTAATTTTTCTAGGAACGGTCATTATCATCACCAGTGTCTTCACTGATACTAATCTGTTATGTCTCCGTTTAGCTCAGAAGACCAGAAAAATCAGACATTGAAGTTTACTCTCAACTCAGAAAAAGGGCAAGGGTACTATTAAGTTTTGCCTGCACCAATGGGAGAGGGGACACTATTTTTAGCATGCAAAGTCTCTTAACCCAAGAATCCTAGCGTTCCTTACTCAGATCTTTGTGTTTAAACTTTTGTAGATTCCCTAGCCATAGGCAAACTCATTCCAAAAGACATGCTAAACAATTTAAACGTTTGAAAAGGCATCCACATCCACAGCGTGGAAGTTTCCGCATCTGCGTACCTTTCCGTGAACACCCACAATGAAGTGCTAACATCAGGGTAGGTCTTGATTTAAGTGCATAGCAACATAATGCCCGCCCCTCCTCCCGCCCTCCTCCCCTCTTCAGTTTCTGGGTGTTAAACCAAGTTCTCCTTGGGTTGCAAATTTAAATCGTTCAGAGATACCTTTTACACGGAGTTCTCTTTGAACTTCTGTCCAGGCTAATTCAAACCCGTTCGGTATTTTCCTCCTTCTCCATTAATACAGTGGAGCTCAAAGAAGAAAATTCACCAGTGTTTTCTCCTTTGTACGTGTTCAATAGGTACCCCTGCAGCAATAACCTGGAGGAGGAGCCGGTCTGCGAGAGCAGGGGCCACCGGTAATCGGATCCGGGGTTGTTGTGCGTGTAAAGTGCTAACACTTTTGACAGCCACCATCCTAAAGGGGTGTAGCAAGTCATTGGGAATTTGTACACAGACTGCCCTATCCATTACGCATCGCCCATATCATACCCATAATCTCCCAAGGCAGAGATGCTATTACACTCAGCGGGCCAAGGGCTGCCCGCGCTTAGATACACACAACTCCCACTGACTCTGTGTGCTACCGACGTACTTCAATGGGACTTGTCAGCGGCATAAATTTAGCTCAGTACAGTCACTGCCGCAGCGGGCGCAGCCAAACAGAGAGACCAGGCTGTGTGTTTAAAAGGCTGAGGAAGAACAAAAAAGCTGCCAGTTTTCATAGGAAATCTTATCCCTAGAGCATGAAGAACTGGAGCCTGACACCCGCCACACCACCCTCATCTCACAACCTGCCGATTCCAGCCTGGAACTTGGAAGCAGCAGAAACAGATAGGGCATGAAAAAAAAATATATATTTTTTAATGTCCTGCTACAGGGCATAAAACTGTGCTTTGCATCCAACCTGATTATGTGAGGGAAAAATTCCCCATAGATGTTTCTCGGAACATTTATCAAAATTTCAAGGAACATCTTGGAACAAATGACCCTCTTTAAATAGAGAATATTTAAAACACATACCACAAGGTCACAAAGATGGCCAGCTCTTGAAAGCCGCGGCTCTATTTTGAGTCACACACAGGTGTCGTGGGTCTTGTGGTATATAGTACAGCATTTCTTTTTGGCCCTTTCATAATGTTTTTGCCATGTTATCTAATGTAATTCTTTGAGAGGTCTGTCTTGGCTTTTCAGACAACCCCAAATCATACCTGGTAAGTGATGAGTGTCACTGACCACAAGGCCAGCCTACAGTAAACTGCAAGGTTTAGTCTGTATTCTGAGCCCTTGCCACTGCAGACAATGAAGTCTGTTCATAATCACAGAACGTTTGGCGAGCAGGGCCTGAGTGCCGGTCCATGCTTCGCGTCACACTAATTGTGTGTCTTGCTCATATCCCTTAGCATCTCTAAGCCCTGGTTTTCTCACCTGTGCAGAGGGTACCAGAAAAGACGTGCAAAACAGCATGAAATCTCCATCAAATGGGTGAATCCATGTGTCATACTGCGTGGTATATAGTCATACTGTCTGAGCTTCCCAGGTGGTGCTAGTCATAAGGAACCCACCTGCCAATGCAGGACATGTAAGAGATGTAGTTTCAATCCCTGGGTCTGGAAGATCCCCTGGGGGAGGGCATGGCAACCCACTCCAGTATTCTTGCCTGGAGAATCCCCAGGGACAGAGGGGAGTCTGGCAGGTTACAGTCCATGGAGTCACACAGAGTCGGACACAGCCAAAACAGCTTAGCACACAGCACATGGTACTCAAGAAAAGCCGCCTCCTCCTATTTCTTTTTCCTCTCTTCTTCCCCAAGACAGTCTAAGAAGTTACTGCTCATGCAAACCCAGGTCTATTAAGAAAAATACTGCATTTCAAGAAAATAAATATTGCCCCACGAATGATAAATGGATACATATGTAACAGAGCATGAAGAAGGCACTGGCAACCCACTCCAGTGCTCTTGCCTGGAAACTCCCATGGACGGAGGAGCCTGGTGGGCTGCCATCTATGAGGTCACACAGAGCCGGACACGACTGGAGCGACTTAGCAGCAGCCGCAGCAGCATGTAACAGAGCACATTTAAAGCTCTCCTCATCCTTTGATAGTTGTTACAGAACAGATAAGAATAATCTACTCAAACAGAAAATAAAAAACTAAAGGGTAAGGAAACAAATTAGACATTTACTTAGGTCTGATTAGTGGGTCCTTCCAGTGGTGATTTGAGCTGAGTTTAGGATCCCTGAACTGTTAATGTGCACTGCTAAGAGGTGACCATATTAAGAAGCTGAATGCATAATTCATTCAAAGTTCACATAGATTGTCTTAGTTTGGGAAAGAACAAACTCAGGTGCAGTTCCATTAATGCAGCAAAACCAGTATGTTTCATGACAATAAGTTTAGGTATAGAAAACTATCTTTCTTCTGGATAAATTTAGTTTTCTTATCATTGCTTAATTTTTTTCTTTTCGTTTTTTTCAATATGAGGACCTTAGTTCAGAGTAGAATTAATCATGTTGATCACGTGTTAAAAAACTACATCATTCTAAAAAAGGTAGTCTTGGTCAGATTTTTATAAGAATGCATTCTTGAATAGGAAGAAGGGCACTAGGTTAAATTCAAAAAGTATGAGTAATTCAGGAAAAAAATCATGCATTTCTTTTTATGTTTTCTGATATAAAAATATTGCTCTACCATTGTTAAGTAACTCCCATTGGCACATTTAACTCTCTGAAGGCTCTGATGGAAGATGCAATATCATGTTTATGAGAAAGTAACAACTGAAGTTTAATAAATTTGGAGAGAGCACATGCAAGTTTGTGTGTGTGTAGAAACTGACTTTTTGCAGTTATCTCTGGTTTGAAGTTTTGCAGTTAGAAATGTTGAAAGTGAAAAGAAAAATTGAATTTGCACCATGTTCAGGGGATCTGAAGAGCTTGTATGTGAAAATCTGGTAATGGTGATGACCATACAACCAGTTCCATTTGTGTAAGAAAATCAGCAGAAATGCAGCAAGCTTTACTCTAAATATAAGCTGAGGTCATAAATCAGGCTGTAAACGGAAAATAAAATGGATATACACACATCCAAATATACATGATAAATTCTTTACATTCTCTTTGTCTCATCAAAGAGAATAGAAAAATACGAATAAAATTAAGCTGCCTTCTGCCTTCCTCCTTTCATGTGGACCTGATTGTAATAGTGGCCTCTTCAATCTGGTTAAACTTTGTGGTCAGTAAATTTTGTTTAACAGAAATTCTTTTTAAAAAACAAGGTCTGTGCTCCGTTCATGCACACATTTGCCTCCATCTGACTGATCCCTGCCATCCGTCTCAGGCAGGTCAGGTCAGAGCGTCGCATCAGCCTGCGACGAACGGATTTAGGACACGAAGCATTTCCTCAAAAATAAAATTCCCTGTGAAAACTGTGCAGGAGCAACAAATACATCAAGAAATGCGATATGGGAAGAGCGCCAGAAGTCAAGCTAAAATGAAGGCCGAATCCTTGAGATCAGGGAGAAGGGGAAAAGGGTCAGAGAGAGAAGTGAAAGGAAAAGCAGGGCAGGAGGAGAGAAGGGACCCAAATTAGAACAAGAGGCGATGCTTATTAATAACCTTGCTGACCCACAGGCCCCTGACACAAAATGCATTAAGTATTGTTGGGACACTGCTCCGTCACTCACAGGAGAAGTGTGTGAAATGGTGTTGGAAGCTGCAAACTCTTGAGAAGAGCAAAAAAAGCCAGGGTAAGGTAAGGGCGCGGACTCACGGGGTTGAGAAGTTCCCTTTCTTCTCCTGCAGCATCCTCTCTGGGCAGCCTACCTCACACCTCCACGCTTCCAGCCAGCTAGAATGTAAAACACACACATGAAGCCATGTTTTTGTTGAATGCAAAAAATAACACACATCCTGGAATTCCATGGCAGTCCAGTGGTTAGAACTCCACGCGTCTACTGCAGGGGCCCTGGGTGGATCCCTGACTGGGCAACTAAGATCCCACAAGCAGAGCAGCGTGGACAATTAGAAAAAATAAAAATAAAATAGATACACGTTCATTGCAGATCATTTGGAAATTACGGAAAAGCAAGAAGTCAATAATTGTTCTAGTCCCTCCGCTTGTGTATCATCATTGTCAGTACATGGATACACATTTTCTCATCTTTTTCCTCTGCTTTCTTGCATGCATATATTTGCATGTTGGAAAAGTACAACTGAGGCCCTGGTGTCATCCACTGTTTTGGAACCTGGTTTTCCTATCTGACTAGTCCTAAAAGATCTTTGCAAGGGTTATTAAAACTATCATAAAACACGATTTTTATCTTGGCCTCATAATTCCTTATTTAATGGTGAATTCACTTGACCTCTAGATATTCATGGGACGTTGTAAATTTTTGCATTTTAAAATGTTCATGTGCATCTCTGTCCACTCTGGAAATAACTGTGACTGAAATTCCTGGGTCAAAACCTTTTGGGGGGGGCTATAATTTGCAGAGATGCCCTCTTAAGTACTTATGCCAGTTTATATTCCCACCTGCCATGAAAAAGAATCTAGAACTCCCAAACCATCATTAATTCTTCCCAAACTGAGATAAGAAACTTAGAACCTACTGTAATCCCTATTTCCTTGATTATTTGTGATGCTAACTTCATGTTTATTGGCTGTTTTGTGTGCATGTTATTTGCCTGTTATTTTAATTTCTATTTAAAATTGGAAAAGTTGTATTTAATTTTTAGTGGTGTTAGATCTTTACATGTTAAGCTGTAAAAGTTCTTTGAATAGTGCATTTATTAACCCTTTCACTCCTGCCCATTGCGAACATTTCTCCATTTTGTCACTAGATTTTTAAAATTGTTAATGGATTTTTAATGTATATGTTTAGCAATTTAAATATATAACTATTTTCATTTAGTCTTTCTTCCTCTGCTTTTGTGCTTAGATAAGCCTTGCACATCTCAGGGTTAGAGAAATAGTAACCTATATTTTCTACTAGTATATTTGTGGCTCTTGTTATTTTTAAAAAATCACTTAAATCTCTTATATATTTGGTCTGTGTGATAATCTATTTCCTCACTGATCTAAATGTTGCTATTTATGGACCTATTTCTGTATTTTAGAATTTTATTCATTGTCTTTCTGTCTTTATCACTTCTTTTGCCAAAACTCCTTTTTTTTTAAATCACAATTTAAGGATATGCTTTCATATCTAGTAATGCAAGTTTTTTTTTTCTTCTTTACAATTAGCTTTCTGGGTTATGCCTCCCTATTTGTTATACCATAAGAACTCATCAAGTTCAAAATGTAAGAGAAGACAATTGATACATCGGTGTGTGAGGATTTGAAGTCATTAATACTGAATTCTCTCATTTAGAAGTAAAGCATGCCTTCTCATTTATTTTTTTCATGTGAACTCCTGTTAAAGTTGTAGTTTCTTCATGTATTTTTCAATGTGCGTGGTGTCAAATTTATTTACTGCTATTGTGAATACAATTTCTCTGTTAAATCCTATAACTGTTTTCTGAGGAAAATGATTTACTTATGTATTTTTATTTTGTATTTTCCTACTTTACTGGTTTCTTATTCAAAAGAATTTGCCAATGGATTCTTTTGAGCCATTTAAGTACTTTCATCTGCAGATAATAACTTTGTCCCTTTCCTTCAAATTATTTAATTTCTTCATTTTCCCACTTTTTCCAAGAGTCAACTTCCACAGTATTTAAATTATTCTTTATTCAGAATGCTGACAATATTTTACTACCATGTATGAGGGCCTGAATATAATGTATTTTGGAAGGGCTCTGGCTTTTAGAATGTGTTCAAGGCTTTAAATTTTGATTTCCCTTCCTGAACCTTCTGTCCACTGGTCTCACTGTATATCTCCCAGCCCTCTCTGCCCAATACTGAACAAGTCTTACACAAGTCAATACACAGTGTTTTATCTCTATATAGACAGCCTCATCACTTACCTACCTAGTCTAAACACTCACATTTCACTGCGGGAAAGTTCCCCTTGGATTCTCAGAGCAATACATCTAAACCACTATTGTTTTACTTAGGGCCTGCCATGAAACTGCCAGGCTATTTCCTGCCAACTTAGAAGTCAGAGTCTTGTGTAAGAATTTTTTTTAAGTTTGCATTTTAAGAAAATATTTTCTCACATAGAAATTATCATTTCATTTGAATTTGCTGACTTTTTGCCAGTGACAAGTTAAAATAACCTGGATTTTGCATATGCCATGGAAAAAGGCTTGGCTCCTTGGGTTCCACTGGTTAGAACGATGTGTGAAAATAAGAGTGAGGAAAGGAGTAAGAGCGATAGTTGGAGATCTTGCCCGGGGTTACCTATGGGGAGGCCAACGGGTGAGTCCCTGTAAGATGGGAATGGAGCTGGTCTCTGAATCACCTGAGTCTTCATTTCTTCAACTCTAATTCTGGGCCATCACCTGCCTTGCAAACGTAATTCGGGAATGAGAGACAACATGTATAAAGCTTTTTGGAGGACATTGTGGGCACTTACTGAGACAAACTGTTGGCTTCTGGCTAGGTTTGAAGGGAAGGATTCGGGTCACATTATAGGTAACAAACGGAGAAGGCAATGGCACTTCACTCCAATACTCTTGCCTGGAAAATCCCATGGATGGAGGAGCCTGGTGGGCTGCAGTCCATGGGGTTGCTGGGAGTCAGACACGACTGGGCGACTTCATTTTCACTTTTCACTTTTATGCATTGGACAAGGAAATGGCAACCCACTCCAATGTTCTTGCCTGGAGAATCCCAGGGACAAGGGAGCCTGTTGGGCTGCCATCTATGGGGTCTCACAGAGTTGAACATGACTGGAACGACTTAGCAGCAGCAGCAGCAATAGGTAACAAAATGGAAAGAAGATACCCTTCTTTCCTATAAATTTGTACATAGTTAACCCCAAGTCCACTCAAGGACTTTTGGATTCAGCACTCAGTGCTTCCCTAGGGGTGCCATTCTCGAACAGTGTCTGCCCACCACCACCTCCCAAGGAGACAGACACTGATACTTGTTTCTTCTCTTTTGTCTGGCGTGGTCTTTGCCGTGAGTGCCAAGTATCACTGGAATCAACCTTTCATCCCACCTTGATGAAGCAGGGCCTCCAAATGTTTAGATTTCCTCGTCCACTAAGGGGTACCAGAAGGGCTCCTCGTTTTGATAATACGGTAGATAGGCCTTGTGGCCATGTGCCTGGCATTTAAGGACTTCCTTGTCAGCACGCCTTCGCTTTTCCAATTTGTTCGCCTAGAGAACATGCTTATTAATATCAAACTTAAGCCTTGCCAAGGCAAAGTGAAAACTTTCCTCTATCTTTTCCAAAGTGAAGCTAGAGATCCGGTTTTTTTTTTTTTTTTTTACGTGGTGGGAGGTTTCTGTATTATTATTGTTTAAAATCAATTTCCTTTACTCCATATTCTTTTCCTGTTGTTTATTTTATCTGTCCCTCTCTCCCAGAGGAGTAGCATTAAGGCCCCCATTTGGTTTTTATTAGTGTAATCAGTTAATAGCTGTTCTATAATGCTTTACTTATTGTGTTAATTTTCTGTACTTATGTCCAGAGGCAGCTTCCTGGAAGACCACATTTAAAAAAATAGGAGATTTAACTTACTTCTTCTTTAATGGGTCCAGCAGCCATTTATAGTTTCAGCTAAGATTACTGAATACTGTTGATTTACAAGGTCATTGAAAAGATATATAAACCGCAGCTACTATTTTTTTTTTACTAGAAAAAAATTTTATTTTTCAAAGACATAATAGATTCTTTACCCTCAATTATTTCTATAATAATTTTATCTTTTTATTAAGACTAAATACATATAAATATTAATACATTTCATCTTTTCTCAAATTAATGACAGTGGTATAACTGTGATTATCTTTTAGCAACCAAAGTCTATTTCCAGAGGTTTGAGTTTGATATGAGGAAAACACTGCATCAAGTCCATTGTACCTGATTTGGTGCTGAGGTTGAACTGGTTGGTATGAACTAGTTCGCTGCAGGATCCAGAAGCTATTGTAAGCTTGAAAGCAAAGTGAAACCCTTAGGTTGACCTTGGCTGCTTAAGGATTCTCTGGATAGGGGTGAGGGGTGACTGGTTCTGTTTTGCACAGGACGGCTCGTCCTCAGGCTAAGCTGGAATCTCTGGGAAAAGTGTGTGTGTGCGTGTTAGTTGCTCAGGCATGTGTGACTCTCCACAATCCCATGGACTATAGCCCACCAGGCTCCTCTGTCCATGGGGATTCTCAGGGCAAGAATACTGGAGTGAGTTGCCATTTCCTTCTCCACAGCTACTATTTTAAATATATCTATAGGAAGTCTTAAAAACCCACTAGTTCTGATAAAGGTACAGACATTAACCTCAATATCTCAGTCTCTATTATTCTACTTCTCTGTGTTTGTCTTGAAAAAGTCAGAGCTATGGGTATATGCCTGTCTCNATTCTTTGGAACTCTGCATTCAGATGCTTATATCTTTCTTTTTCTCCTTTGTTTTTCACTTCTCTTCTTTTCACAGGTATTTGTAAGGCTTCCCCAGACAGCCATTTTGCTTTTTAGCATTTCTTTTCCATGGGGATGGTCTTGATCCCTGTCTCCTGTACAATGTCACCAACCTCATTCCAATAGTTCGTCAGGTACTCTATCAGATCTAGTCCTTTAAATCTATTTCTCACTTCCACTGGATAGTCATAAGGGATTTGATTTAGGTTGATTATATTCTTTGCAGCCAAAGATGGAGAAGCTCTGTATAGTCTATACAGTCAGCAAAATTCTAGTGGTTGTACCCAAATGCTTTCATTTATGTCTTGGGATTTCTAGAATTCCCCCCTCCCCCCACCAAAAGTTTAAAAAGTTATTGAGGTGATTTTCCAGAGGGATTAATACATAAAGCATCTGCTGGCCAGCTCTCATAAAAACTATAGCAGCATAGATTCAAGTGATACAAGCGTCCAGTTAACAGCACCAAACTAAGAAATCTGTAAAGTTGATTTGATGGAAATGAACTGTCAAGGTACAATTGGAATTTTCCCTTCCAATCATTGTTGGGGTTTTAATGGGAAGGCACCCAACATGGACTTTAGAAATCCTGGCTGTAGTCCTCAAATTCAAGGAAAGCTTCAAAGCAGAATGTAGGGACAAACTAACTTAATTAAAAGATATCAAGGGAGCTAAATACAAAAAAGGAATGTGATAGTTTGAGCCCCAATGTTAGGTTGCTGCTACTGCTAAGTCAATTCAGTCATGTCCAACTCTGTGTGACCCCATAGACNAAATTCAAGGAAAGCTTCAAAGCAGAATGTAGGGACAAACTAACTTAATTAAAAGATATCAAGGGAGCTAAATACAAAAAAGGAATGTGATAGTTTGAGCCCCAATGTTAGGTTGCTGCTACTGCTAAGTCAATTCAGTCATGTCCAACTCTGTGTGACCCCATAGACAGTAGCCCACCAGGCTGCCCCATCCCTGGGATTCTCCAGGCAAGAACACTGGAGTGGGTTGCCATTTCTTTCTCCAATGCATGAAAGTGAAAAGAGAAAGTGAAGTCGCTCAGTCCTGTCCTACCCTCAGCGACCCCATGGACTGCAGCCTACCAAGCTCCTCCATCTATGGGATTTTCCAGGCAGGAGTACTGGAGTGGGGTGCCATTGCCTTCTCCGAATGTTAGGTTATTTCTTCTCAAAATTTTAAGCCCTAAATACTCCAATAAAGTGAAAGTGAAAGTCGTTCAGTTGTGTCTGACTCTTTGTGACTGTACAGGCCATGGAATTCTCCAGGCCAGAACACTGGAGTGGGTAGCTATTCCTTTCTCCAGGGGATCTTCCCAACCCAGGGATTGAGCTCAGGTCTCCTGCATTGCAGGTAGATTCTTTACCAGCTGAGCCACCAGAGAAGCCCAATACTGGGGTGGTTAGCCTATCCCTTCTCCAGGGGATCTTCCTGACCCAGGAACCTAACCAGGGTCTCCTGCATTGCAGGTGAATTTTTTACCAGCTGAGACACCAGGGAAGCCCTCCATAGTTCCTGTATATAAATGCTAGACTATCAATCAGTTCCTTGATGGCAGATGAAAGGTACTGTTCTCTTTTTGCTTCCTGGTACCCACAGGCTTCCCTGGTGGCTCAGCTGGTAAAGAATCCTCTTGCAATGTGGGAGACCTGGGTTCGATCCCCTGGGTTGGGAAGATCCCCTGGAGAAGGGATAGGCTACCCACTCCAGTATTCTGGCCTGGGGAATTCCATGGGGTGGCAAAGAGTTAGACAGGACTGAGTGACTTTCACTTTCACTTTCACCCAGCATGTAGTTCTTCACACATAATATATTTCTGTTAAATGTTTATGAAATAGTGGAATAAAAACACTGTGTTAATTTTTTAAAGATGTGGCATATTTTTCCGCTAGTAACTAGATGGATTCACCACGTGTGCACCCACTAGGAATCCGAGCAGAGCTGGCCTCTGGGCTCAGTTTGGCCAGTGCTTGTCTAACCTTCAGAAAGGGAGAAACTTCAGCTTCACATAGCAGTGTGGGTTTCTGGATTCTTTTGACACCTGAGATGCGGCAGGCTTTGGGCCACAGCTGCACGTGGTGACGCTTAGCTGAGGCGCAGGAGCAGCTGCCCCCATTACTCAGGGTTCCTTCCAAGTTGCCACCGTTCCCTAGCATATGACTCCAGGCCAATTTCACTTTTTAATTTACCAGCCTGGTCCACGGGACAGGCTTTCAGATCAGGAGGGAAACTTTGGTCTGCTTCGCATCACTGCTAGTTTCAAATGGAATTAAAGATCTGAATGTGGGCTTAACTGTTTTCTCCAGGTTCATGAAAAGAGAAGGCGTGCTTCTAGGTACTAGGCTTGGAGGGTTGGTCTTTACTAAGTTCGTTGCTGACTTCTCTGTGCTCCAGGGGCATTAGTGTGGAATTCTGGATACTCCTCATGGTATTGGATAGGAGCCCACTGGGGCTCTAGTTTATCAAAGCATATTAAAATGCAACACCCTCACATCATCAAAAAGGGTACAGCAGTCCATCTGTCTATACCTTTCTGATATTATGTTTGTGCAGGAACTTTTCAAAATTACATCTGTTCTCTTACAGTGAATCAAAATGGGGAAAGAATGGAGAGTAAGTCAGAATAATGCCCATTGGTGAAAGTCCAATAATTGAAATCATTATTGCTTAAGATACCATTGCTTTAATCAGCCCTATCATAAATCAATGCTTTTCACAAATGAAGGTTTAAAGTAAAGTGCTACTAAATCAGGACTCTTAAAAGGCATGATGCAATCGGGAAGCTCCCGATGCATGACTAAATGACTAAAAAAGTGGTTTCTGAATGGATCCACTGGTTCGAGCATTTTATCTTCCACTTAATTAAAAAAAATATTACCTGGTCCTTTCTTAGAAATTACATATTGGAGGTCTGTAATGGCCAAGCCTTTAACCCATTAAAAAAATTTACTCCCAGGAACAGTTCATATTTGACATTTAATTGATTTTTCTTGGAGAGGAAAATATGTTTCTCTCCTTTCTTTTCAAAACCCACATTATGAGCTGTAAAGAGGGAGAGGAGTAATTGATTTTCAAAAACTCAAGTGCATGTACACATGTACTCATGTATGTGGACATGTGTGTGTGGACATAAAGTGAAGTTGCTCAGTCATGTGTGACTCTTTGTGATCCCATGGACTGTAGCCTACCAGGATCCACTGTCCGTGGAATTTTCCAGACAAGAGTCTTGGAGTGGGTTGCCATTTCCTTCCTCAGAGGATCTTCCCCACCTGTGGATCAAATGCAGGTCTCCAGCATTGCAGGCAGACGTTTTACCCTTTTAGCCACCAGGGAAACCCGTGGACATAAAGATCTCCCCTATACTNCAAGAGTCTTGGAGTGGGTTGCCATTTCCTTCCTCAGAGGATCTTCCCCACCTGTGGATCAAATGCAGGTCTCCAGCATTGCAGGCAGACGTTTTACCCTTTTAGCCACCAGGGAAACCCGTGGACATAAAGATCTCCCCTATACTGGAAGTTGGCACTTTCCTGATATAACTCTGAGAGGCAGGTGTTGCTGTCTCCATTTAACAGAGTAGAAACAAAGCCCAGAGAGGTTCATTGCTTGTGGAGGGTCATGCAGGTAGTATTGATGGGAGGCTGAGTCTTTATCCCTTCTACCATGTTGCTTGCTTTTGGGTGCATTTCATACCCAGGTGTGCAGGCATCCATACCAATGATCCCCACCTTTGGAGTCACTAATCCTTTTAGCCTGTTTACCCGACATCAGGTTCTGGAATTTAACAACTAAAGCTATGCCATCTATAAATGTCAAAAGAGCCCAACTCTGATTTGTACTTTTTCTGTGAATATTGCATTGTGAGTGAGCCAGGAGATGCTGCTGAACTAGCCTCCTAAGTGATAGCATCTTAAAAGAGATTTCTTGTTGAAGAGTTTGGTGTGGATGAGCAGGGAGGTCAGACGTTTTCTTGTTAGAACAATGCCCACACAGATTTCAAATGAAACTTGGGGCTCCTCAAGATTTGTTTAAAGAGAAAGAGGGGGTCAGGAGGACACTGATGTGGAAAGGGAAGAAAAGCCTCTATTTGGTCACCTTGAGTAAGAAAATTCCATTTCGACGTTGTCAATCCCTCAGCTCTCACATGCAGTAACTTACCACCAAAGGCCACAGTATTCTCTTTCTTTTCTTTCCTCTCTTTCCACAAACCCAGCTATTATTTAGTCTTTAGCAAAGCTGTACAAACCAACTGTTCCTCCTCAGATTATCCCTTTCAAGGCTCAGGTGATATGCCTCCTTGGGTTACACCTTCCAGGTTTTGTGGTCAGATGGGGCTGTGTCAGTCTCCAGTATTCCACCTTGCAAGAAAATATTTATATGGGTCTCACCAGGTCCCATTTCCTCTGGGAATGGTCCTGTGTGCTGTGCTTTCATGCTAGTGGTGACAGCTGAATCGCTGGTTTTCATGGGACACTGGACAGCTGGCAGGAAAACCAGGAACCTGCGCCTTCCCCTCTGTGACTTCACTCAGCCTGAAAACTACAAGGTGTGTGACTGTGGGCTGAAAAGTTTCTGAGAGGTTATATGCAACATGTTGAGAAAACACTTGGAAGGAAACTCTCTGCTGCTGAAGCAATGGAAAGTTGTACCATTCACAGAGTATTTCTTTTCCTAGATCTGGAAACACCAGAGCTTGCTTGTACAGAGTCTTTTCATTGTTATTATTATTTTCATTTGGTTACTGGTAAATAGTAATTCCCGTTATTCACCAAAGGGTCGTGAAACTGACACTTCTATATGGCTGAGATGGGGGTACGTTTGCAAAACCCTTTTGGAAATTCAATTGATCACATGTGTCAAAAGCCACTGGCTTTTTCTAACAATGTTTGACTAAATAATTTTACTTCTAGGAGTCTGTTCTCAGAACCAAAAAGATAATGCTTGAAGATGTTCATCAAACTATTGCTTACAATAGTTAGAACCTAATATAAACGTACCAATATGGGAAATGGAAGTATAAAATATTTTCTTTATATTTACTGTTATGCAGCTGATATAATAACATTGAAATAGGATATGCATTCTTAATGATTACAAATATGTAGGCAAAACATCCACAGTTATAAAGTAGATGAAATTTATTGTCTGCTTAATATATGATAGGCAATGTGGCAAATGCTTCATAGTCGTGTCTCCTTTAATCTGTTCATCAGATTAAGCCAAATTTACCATAGCTCCAGTTCACAGATGAGGAAAGAGAGTCATAGGAATTGGTTTATCTAAAGTAATACTTCTAGGGTGAAATTTGAACCCCATCCTAGTTGACAACAGACCTTCTGCAACATACAATTCCTTGTGCTATGTGATTAATTTCAAGTAAAAAACAAACATCAGCCACCAAAAATAGAGAAAAAAACACCCCAAATCAAAAACAACCCAACACCAATAAACAAAAATCTGACAAGCCTTAATCTTAATGGTAATCACATGAAAAGGTAAGTAGGAAAACTTAAACCGAGAGAAAACATTCAAACTTGAAAAGATTCATCCTACGCTAAATAAAATGACAGATAGCTGTCTAAAACAACCCTTAAGTGTTTAAGGTGTTTTCTGTGGATGGGAATTAGATCCCATGTACCTGATTTTCTACTAAGACAATTTAAGTATTAATGATCAAACGTAAGGAAGCAAATCTTATGAGAGCAACTTTTGTACACAGATGGAAAAGACTGTGTCCAAAATGACTTGTTAGGACTTTGGACTTCCCTGGTGGCTCAGACGGTAAAGTGTCTGTCTACAATGCGGGAGACCCAGGTTTGATCCTTGGGTTGGGAAGATCGCCTGGAGAAGGAAATGGCAATCCACTCTAGGACTATTGCCTGGAAAATCCCATGGATAGAGGAGCCTGGTAGGCTACAGTCCGTGGGGTCGCAAAGGGTCAGACACAACTGAGCCACTTCACTTCACTTCAAAATGACTTGAGAATTTTCTTGTAGGGTGAGTCCTAGACTAGTGATTCCATACCTGGTGTGAGAACATATTTGAAAATACTGATGATAACTACGATCCATCTCTGATTTTCTCTCTCTAGAAAAAAACCACGAATATGGTTGTTTCTCCATCTCCATCTGGGATAGTTTCCTGGATTTCTGAGGATACCAAAATCTGCAGATGCTCAAACCCCTTATATAAGATGATGTAGTACAATTAGCCTTCCATAGCAGTGGGAACCAAATCCACAGATTCATCTAAATGTGGATCAAATTTTGATTGAGTGAACACACAGATGAGGAATCCGTAAGTAACAAGATCCCATCATATCACCATATGTACATTTGATTGTACATCTATCTAGTCTTATTTAGAGATCTTTGAAAACTTTTGGGTTCATTTCTGGTTTGAGGATTTAAATTAAAATTACCTTTTATGTTTTGGCTTGCAGAATGTTCTTTGTCCCACAATATGGGAGGTTTTTTTTTCTTAAATCATTCAAACACTGATACCATTTCTTTGGAGTCTTGTCTACACCTGCATAGCTAAGATTTGTAAAGTAAGTTAGTATAATGAATAATTCAGTTTTGATGTTTTCTTTAATGTGATCACATCTCTTTAAGGAGACTTGTATTCCAATGCATGGCTGACAACTGCCTTTTTGGTTTTCCATGTTAGGATGAAGAAAAAATGGAGAATATGCATTTTAAGGGGCTTCCCAAATGGCACTAGTGGTAAAGAACCCGCCTGCCATTGCAGGAGATGTCAGAGACGCAAGTTCAATCCCTGAGTTGGGAAGGTCCTGGAGGAGGTCATGGCAACCCACTCCAAGGTTCTTGCCATGGAGAAACCCATGGCAGGCAACAGTCTGTAGGGTTGCAAAGAGTTGGACATCACTGAAGCGACTTAGAGCACTCACATGTATGCATTATAAGAATTAAAGGAAGTGCCTGGCAGTGTAACTGATTCTCTAACAAAGAGAAAAGCTTCACAATGTGAGTGGACTGCATTATGAACAGCTTTCCTCCCACATCTGCAAAAATGCACTTTCATTAAACACATATGTGTTCAGTGCACATGCAGAAGGCGTAGTGTTAGATGGCTGTGAAAGAGGGATGGATGATGCCCTTATACATGATTTTCCCAGGACTCCTGCTGAGGTTTGGAACTGCACAGGTAGCCTCCTAGAGCTGTTGGCTATGACACTAATAAGATTACAGCTAGAGTATGATTTCATTTTCTGAGATAGTTTCATATCAAAAAGAAGTTATTTTTACCTTTTCTGTTTTCTGAAGTTGAAAAATCTTCAGGTAAAAATCTCCTCCAAATGTATGTGTTTTCTCTACCTTCTATTCAGGACCGTATAACAGGAAGACAGAAATAACCATGGTAAGAGGTCATTGGTCTGACTTCTGCAGAAACTTCCCCTGGGCAGTGGTCTCTACCTCTGTTACAGAAGACTGCAAAAATACCAGCCATTGTGCATCTGGCCAATTATGCAATGCTCTATCACAAGGGGAAATTCCTTCCTCACCCAGCTGGTGAGCAGTTATGCCCTGGAGCCCAGGACGGACATGCCTTGTAACTTTTTAACCTAGTTAGTGTAACTGCCAATATTATTCCTATTCGTATAAATGTCTAATCCTTTCTTGAATCTTGCTAGACTATTTGCCTCAATAATATCCTGCGGCAGTGAATTCCACAGGTAGATTATATGCTGTTTTAAAAAAGTGTTTCCTTTTATTCATTTTAAATTTGTTACCTTTTAATATCACAAGATGGCTCTTGTTCTTGCATTAAGTGGTACAGTGTACAGGCATTTCAAATTGGGCTTTAATTCTTCCAGGTCCTTTCTCCGCCATTATTAAAATCCCATCTTCTTCATGTGCTTTCTATTTAGACACGTGTAATCTTGATTAAATTTTAAGCCCCCTTGGACTGGGGCTAAGGCAAAGTCTCATACTGCTTTGGACACATCGTAGGCACTGGAAAAAGTGCTCTGTGATTTTCAGTGTCATTTATTGCACAGATATTTTTAAGCACCTGTTCTGGGCAGGAATTGTTTTAAGTGTTGCAGAGACAGCTTTGAATAAGAGAAGATCCTTGTTCTGAACGACCTCACTTTCTAGAGAGAGAGAAGACAAGTAGTAAAACAATGGATAAAGATAGGATCTACATCGTTTCAGATGTCTTACATATTCTGGGGAAATTAGACAATTGTCACTAGGAAAGAATGCCAGGGGCCACTTGAGGTCGCCTGGCCAAATATCCACCTGTAAAGGGGACATTTGAAATTGACCATCATGGAGTCATCTATGTGAAATCCCCAGGTAGGTGCATTTCAACTCCTAGATCAAGGCCTGGCTCTGGTTGAGATTCAAGTTGTGGCCGAGTGAATAAATGAATCAAGGCTAAGAAGGGAAATCTTAGTTACAGAAATCATCAGTGTATTACCAATAGACCCAGGAGGAACTTTTCTTGAATCTCTGGGTTCAGTAACTCCAAAGACTATTAGAGTAGAAGGAATAGGGGATTTAATCAGTTAGACTCAGCTTTCGAGACCTGTCCACGTCCCAAAATAACCAACTGTATGACTTTGGCCAAGTCGCTGAATTTCTCTCATTCACCGTGTTCTCATTCCTACAAAGAGGACTAAAACTTCCTTCCTTCACCAAGCTGGGAGGACTGGAGGTCAGGCTAAATGACTGCCCTTTACAGATGGCCAAATGGTGGGAATATGTTGCTCAGTCTTTCGGGAGCCCATCCTTCGCAGCACCCTGCCCTCTTTCCTTGTCTCCACTCATCCTTGTACGGTTCCCTATTTGGGTCTTGCCTCTACCTAACGCTCATCCACGGCATCCATGTACTTGGCTTTCTGCCCCAGAAGTTGCTTAAGAAAGGAGGAGTGGGGGTACCTTTCTGACATTCTCGTCTATATTTTAAGGACTTTAAAGACAGAAGAGGATGGAGCTGGTTGTTGTTGGGACAGTAGACTGGAGGTCTATAACAAATAATCAGTAGTGATTATTTGTTTTTATTTTGTTTATGGCTTAATTTTCTAGGATCGGGTTAATCAAACTTTTGTGTGTAAAGACAAAGGCCTTGCCTGAATTTCTGAGGACATCTTGCCCCAGAAATGGTGACTTTGATTGCAGCTTCCTTTTGTGTGCCGGCCTGACATTTTCTGTTTCCTCTTGTTACACTTTCTAATGGCCCCTTCGTTTGCTCCCCCTCCCTCCGCCTGCCATTTCCCACCCCTTATCCCACCACCTTTTGAGCAATTTGCAGTAGAGGCGTGCCCAGCTCTGCATAATGATATATTATAAGGGCATTTCAAGGAATGAATGATTTGAATTGTTTACATGCACGGTTCAGATTTACCGGCAAATCGCTCAGGCCTTGGTTTTATGATATAGCTGCCAGCTAGCTTCCTTCTGGGTAAAACTCTGAAATAGGAGAAGTTTCCTTTTGGTATTCCTCACCAACACTTCCTTTGCCTTGTTCCACTCCTTTCAACACCTCCCTTCCTTTCCCGCCCCGACATAACTCCGCGGAGCTGTCAGGCCTTTTACACCTTCATGTGAAGACATATGGGTGCCTGGGTCCCTGCCCCCACCCAGACTGGCCCCCAGGGAAAGGGAGGTGTGCAAAGGAATAAATCTTCGATGGTATAATTTTAGACCCAGCGGCAACTGGGGAGGGTGTCTATTTTGGGCTGTGGGTTTTCTCCTTGACCTGAGATGATATTACTTTGCCTGCTGCTGGTGTGCTGGGCCAAGCCTGCACGTGGTCCTTTTAGCAGCGTGTTTGCCATTCCTGGGGGTGGCTTTTTCCTTTCTCTGCTGGGCAGCTCTGTGCGCCTCCGGAATCCCGCGCGTTCCTGCAGCTGCAAGGCTGTCCGTGTGCGCCCACGTGGGATTATCGCAGGTGGTGTTTCCAGGTCCGGGCGCGGGCTGCTCCTTGTCGGGCAGCGCAGATGGACCGCACACCCTTGCGCACNACTTGTTTCATGTTCTGCTTCCTCGCTACCTGCAACCGCGCTGCCATTTTTCAGACCAAAGCAATGAACCTGCTTTTTCTTGTCCATTCTCCACCTGATTGTTTGAAACATGTATTTTCATTTTGCTTTCCTCTTTGACGGGCTCTTCCCTTCTGCAGTGATGTCTTACATTCCATGTAGCTCATGTCTTTCTTCTCTGCTTTGCCTTGTCTATCCTAGGAGCCGTTAGCTCAGCACGTAGTTATGGAGCAATGGCCTGAGTGCAGTAAGTGTTTAGCATCTCCATCAATACAAGTTTTTTTTTTTTTTTTTTTTTAATTTGGACCATTGTAAAAAGTCTTTTTAAAATTGAATTTGTTACAACATTGCTTGTTTCATGTTTTGCTTTTTTGGCTGCAAGGCACGTGGAATCTTAGCTCCTCAGCCATGGATTGAACCTGCTTCCCATGCATTGGAAGGCACAGACTTAATCACTGGACCCCCAGGGAAGTCCCATCAATACAACTTTGACATCTTCAAGGTGAGGTCTTGCTCTACATGCAGCAGCTTTCAGGTGGGGTCTGCTGTTCAGCTATAATTTATATCTGCTGTAGAAAACTTAGAATGCATAGAGAAGCAAACATAAGTGGAAAAATGTGTATTTAAACCCTGTTAATACCTTGATGTGGGTCTTTCCCATCTTTTTGCCACATATTTTTGGTTTTTAGTTACAAAAAATAGAATTATTTCTTAGATGGACAGTGCTTCCCTNGTGGGGTCTGCTGTTCAGCTATAATTTATATCTGCTGTAGAAAACTTAGAATGCATAGAGAAGCAAACATAAGTGGAAAAATGTGTATTTAAACCCTGTTAATACCTTGATGTGGGTCTTTCCCATCTTTTTGCCACATATTTTTGGTTTTTAGTTACAAAAAATAGAATTATTTCTTAGATGGACAGTGCTTCCCTCCAGGCCATGTACTGTTTTGTGGATCAGTTGTTAGAGAACTCTGGCCCTGGCTAAGTGGACGAGGGGGAATCTCAGGCCCCAGCTGGGTTACGATGAGGTGGGATTACAGAAGAAAGTGGTTTGCAAGAGACAAGTAAACGAGACACAGGGTGAGAAGCAGAGGAACAAATGGAAGGATGCTAGAGGTACTCCTTGTATCTGGCACTGACCTGCAGTGATTTTTGCGAGATAGTCTTTCTTCTCACTTCAAATCCTTCTTCAGTGGTGGAGCAGTGTCTGCTAGACTGTGATATTTTCCTAGAGGCCAGAGCAAGATGAACTTTTATTGTAACCTGATTTTTCTACCTTATAGCAGTCTTGTCTGTATCATCCTATATTCTCCTAGATTATAATTTTGGTGACTTCACAGTGACCACAAAGGATGTCAGTTATTTATAGGAGAAGGGGAAGACCCTGCTTAAGCTCTGGTATTAGATAAGTACTGAGTTCAAATGCCTGTGCTGTGCGATTGGACCAATTATTTAAACACTCTTGTGTCTCAGAGTCCTCATCTGTAAGATGGATAGAACATTATGGTTAAGTGATAAAAGGAGCCCAACATTCCAAGTACATAGCCTGCCATGTAAATAAGAGTTCAATAGATTTCACCTGTTGTTAATAATAGTCATTCATAAAATTATTATTAATAATAATAGTTTATTAATAAATGCTAATAATAGTAAATCCTCTATTACTGCTCATGTAACAATTCCCATATTTTTTCAACATTGTAAACAAAGCTGCAATGAATATACTTAAAGCCAAGCATTTATGCATGATTCTTCCCTAAGTGGCTCAGACGGTAAGTGGATCTACCTGCACTGCAAGTGACCTGGGTTCAATCCTGGGTTGGGAAGATGCCCTGAAGAAGGGAATGACAACCCACTCCAGTATTCTCAGCTGGAGAATCCCTTGGACAGAGGAGCCTGGCAGCCTACAGTCCATGGGGTCACAAAGAGTTGGATATAATGAAATGATGAACACTTTCACTTTTCATCCCTTGAAGTAAGGACCTCATCAGATCAAAGACTGTGGGCATTCAAAAAGGTAAAAAAATATACTGTCATTGTTTTGCTGAGTCTTCTAAGTTGTCCACACTTCAGTCTTCACCACTTCCTCCTTCTTGCCCACAATTTCCGGGGCAGCATGTCTCTGACCCAGCATTTGCTCTCTGGCCACCTTCCAACGAAATGAAGACAGTGTCCTGTCTGACACTTGAGTTGTGGTTCTGGCAAGAAGACTTAGCTCATCCATTGAGTTATTCACTTGCATGCCAGGTACAGATTCAGTTTATATGTAGGCTGTGTAGACTAGGTTTATATTTTCAGAGCTGATTCCAGTGTTGCTAATCATGGGGTAGAGTTTGAAACTTTGTAGGAAAAGTCCCAGACAGTTCTAAGGAAGTCAGATACTGACCAAGGCTTGTGATACCTATAACATCTTTTCTCTTTAGAAAGAGAGACATTTGGAATGGGAACTCCTTGATTCTTTGACCTGCCTGGAACGACCTCCCACCCGCAGACCCTACCCTGTCTTTCAGACTCAGGAAATATCAATGTAAACTTCTCTGAGATGCTTTTTTGAGCCACTTGCTGCAGTCATTGGAAAGACAAGGCACGCCCAACAAACTCCTTGTCCTTCTTGGAGAAGTAGGTGTGCTAACAATTATAGGCAAAGAACGGAGGGGTGCACCTGTAAGGAAATCCCTAAGTCTGGTGACTCAAGAGCCAAGGTCTGCATACAGTTAGCCATTTGGTCCCCAGAGGGTTTTGTCTGGCCCAAAGTTATAGCATTAATAAACTTTTGGCATGTGTGCTAAGTTGTTTCAATCCTGTCTGACTCTTTGTGACCCTATGGCCTGTAGCCCTCCAGGCTCCTCTGTTCATAGGATTCTCCAGGCAGAATACTGGAGTGGGTTGCCATTTCCTCCTCCAGGGGATCTTCCTGACCCAGGGATTAAACCCTCATCTCATGTCTCCTGCATTGGCAGGTGGGTTCTTTACCACTAATGCCACCTGGGAAGCAAAAATCCTTTTAGATGTCAACAGTTAATGACGAGATTTCAGGTGAGAATGTAGATTTCTTTCTTCCTTTGAAGCAATGAAGTTTTGGCAATACTGAATGCTCATTTTCTCATGGCAACAGTGAGGAGTGGCTAACTCTTTAGCCAGGGCAGGGGTTCTCCTTTTTGCCACAGTCCCCACCACTCCCTACTGCTTCACCTGGCTATGCTATCTGTGTGCACCCTGAGTTTGCAACCATTGGCCTCATAAAGGGAACACTACTTTTTTTTCATAGGGTGTCAGGGAAGACAGAGAGATCTGCTAGAGGGCAGACCAGCAGGGTCAGCAAGATTGCCTGTGTAGTAGGTGGAAGCTGAGCCATCCATGTCAGGCAGGGTAACCTGTGCAAAGGAGCAGGGGCCGGAGCCCAAAGGCCTCTTTGGATGATGATAAGCAGACAAGGATGGGAGGAGTGTATCTGAGGGAGGGGACTGAGAGAAAGAATTAGAGAAGCAGGCAAACACCAGCTCCTGAGCAGCCTGGGACACCAAAATAAGCACATTAGATTTTGTCTTTAAAAACCTGGATCTGATGATTAATAGTAGAAGAGCTAAAGGAGTTTCTGCCAACAGAGGCCTGACTTTCAAGCACATTCCATGCAGACTTCATCAATTCCTGACACCTAGCCCATGAGAGCTGCACTTTAGTTTTCTCATCCTACAGATGAAAAGATACAGGTTTGAAGGAAGTTGGATAAGTGAATTCCTCAAGGTCACAACCAGTAAATGACAAGGCAAGGTGTGGACCCAGGCCAAACTAGAGAGCTTGCAACTTAGCCAGCTTCCTTTATAGAACCAAGGCTTCAGAACCCCGACCCTAGCAGACAGACTGATGCTGAAGCGGAAGCTCCAAGACTTTGGTCACCTGATGCAAAGAGTCCACTCATTGGAAAAGACCTTGATGCTGGGAAAGGATCGAGGGCAGGAGGAGAAGGGGGTGACAGAGGATGAGATGGTTGGATGGCATCATCGATTCAACGGACATGAGTTTGAGCAAGCTCCGGGAGATTGTGAAGGACAGGGAAGCCTGGTGTGCTGCAGTCCATGGGGCCTCAAAGAGTCAGACATGAGTGAGCAACTGAACACCAACAACCACAGCAGCAAAATGAGGGTTATATTGGGAGTGGGTGGGGGGAGGCTGAGGGCAGAACTGCTGGGAGACCAGCGCAGTGGCAAGCCAGAGAGCTGGAGGCCTTCATCAGGGCAACACTCGTACATGCCGAGGAGGCAATGGGAGGCCTAGAGCAGGGCGGGTTAGAGGGCTCCTCCTTCACGGGGCCTGCCAGCCAGAGGAGTGTTCTCGGCCTCCCCTAAGTCCTCAGAGTACTGTGTGTCCCTTTCCCAGGGCCTGCTTTGGCCATGTCCCCATAGCAGCTGTATGCCTCTTATCACATCTTGTATATTTCAAGTTCTTAAAGGGCAGGAGGAATTACGCCTTGTTAGCCTTAGTAATTTTTTTTTGCATTGTGGGGCACAGGGCTTTCATAAATTCCAAAATTATCTCTTTCAGATCATTTCTCCTTACGTATGCAGTTTAGAAGTTCCTGGCGAGTTAAACACTTTCTTTAAAAATGTGAAAATAGTTTCTTTCCAGGATCTGCTTTAAAATGCACGAGGAAAAGGAGAGATTGGGAAGTTGTTTAAAAGCAGCAAACCTTTAAGAGTCAATGTCACATTTATTGCTATAAAATATTTTTCTCTCTCTGTTAGACATCTGGTTCCCATTATATACAGTACTGGGTACTTGAGTTCACCAGCCATTTTGCATACCAAGCAGCGTGTCTGCGAAATCCCCACTGACATCCGCCAGTACGTATGTGCAGTGTGCACTCTTGCTTTCCATTTACAGACAACCCTTCTATCACAACTTCATTCTTACCTATATGCTTTTGAGGTTATTTCATTCATACTTAACTCAAGGACCAAACTGCCTATGTGTGAGAAGTGAAGAACTTCAAAACCATGGAATCTTTGCTTTATATGAATATTATCATATGGTCCAACTATCTCTAATCTAGCTCTAAAGTCAATGAAACAACTAAATCTTAAGTCTATATTTCCTAATAACATTGACCCAGAAATGAGAAACAATATGGAATGTTTGCTAATGAGTCATGAATTTCATGATAATTGCTTCCACATTCAGGAGAGCTCCCTTAAACCGTCTAATCTTGACATATCCTGCAACAATCCCATGTGTTGTAAATGATTTTGTTTTATTTCTAAGGTTACTGTTAAGGGCTTATTTTATGGTTCATTTCATTTTCTTAAAGCAAACCACACACATGTACACACACACACACACACACACACACACACACATACACACACACCCCACAGGGGATTTTGTCTCAATCTGTACTTTTTGAAATAAAATAATTACAAAACCAAAAAAGAGCCCTTGTCATTTGGTTTGGAAATAAAAATAAATACAGTTAGGAAGAAAGTGGAAATATGGTCAATTTTATAATTCCAATTCAGATCTCAGAATGAAAGCCAGGGTAGAGCAATGTCCTAGGAAGTGGCCGTCTGTCTTCTCTGGACTTGAGAATCTCTAACCAATTGTATGGACACAACTAGCATTCAGTCCAGTGATAATGGAGAATTAAATATGACTTTTAAAAACTGCTCACATTATAAAGTGATCTATTAGCATTATATGACTTCAGCACTTAAAGTGACTGATTCTAATTGCACAATTTGGCCCATGGCAAGCATTAAAGAGCTGTAGAATCTTTCGGGTATTTTATCTCTTCGGGGATATTTTAAAGTGAATTTTCTTTGGAATAAAGCTTTGTTCCCGCCACACAAAAGATTGTGTGGAAGAAATCTCTCCGTTCTGATAGAGCCAGAGATAATTATAGTTTCTTCCTCTTTGATTCGTGAATCAATAAGCCAAATATTAAAAACATTCTTGCACTTTTTCCTCCCTTTCTTTTATTAAGTGAAATTCTGTCTCTACAGCGTGTGGCTGTTGCCCTGAAGAAGTAAAGATGGATGCCCTTGTCTAATGAGCTTTTCCAGCCATCAGAGAGCCATTCTCCTTCTGCATCTGGTTATCATACGTGGTCCTTCCACCTCTTTCCCAGGCAAGCCTGCGGGTTGCTAAGATGATGTCCCAGTGCCTTCCCTGGAGCTGAACTTGATTTAAACAGGTTATCACAAAACCACAGGGGCTTCTGAGCAGGTACTCTTCTTAGATGCACCTATTCACAGGTTTTTAGTTTTCAGAAAAAAAAAAGGGATGACTATATGGAGGAATGCCATTTATCTCTGAATTTGACTTTATGGTATCTACAGGGTTTTTTTTTTTCATAATTTTCATCATATGGATTTCTAGGAAGCTTATTAATTGAATGGTATTGGAAATTACAGATTTTTATGCTGGGGAAGTTCTTGGTGACCTTCCATGTTTAAGCAGTTTAAGATAAACTGCAATTTCACCTTAATCTGTGTACACAGGGATTTCTTATTGGTGGTTTTCAGATCTTCTAATAGTAGAAAAATTGCCTACCATGCTTCGGATTTTTGAAGTCATGACCCATATTGTTATCCACGTAACTGACAGTGGACTCTTGAAAATGTAATTTAAAAACTCCAGGAACACCATGAGAGTGTACACACTAAATGTATTTGTTTAAAACATCTTTTTCTAACATTGACATTTTTTTCAAAGAACAGTGCTCTGGAAAAGGAAGTTTAAAGGCACTCTGGCTTCCTGTGAGTTTCCCACTAATAGTTCCCTGTAGTCTGTAATTGCTCTCTATCTTCCAAACCCGGGGCTCTGCATAAGACAGACTTATTGACCTGACTTAGGATAAAAGGAGAAGAAGAGAGAAGAACATAGCCATCGGCACTTGGTTTATGAAACTACAATTTCGAGGATATGCTTGAATCAGGCAAAAGTAATGCCTCTTGTTCCTCTCCCAGCATATTTTAAATGCCAATCTGTCAGGACCAAAAGAACAGTGCCCAGAATTAGGGCATTATCTTTCCTGTTTGCTGGTGTAGTGTGTGACAGTGTCATTTAAATCATTACATTTTTCTCAGCTATGCTTAAAATAGATATGAAAATTAAAAGTAAAAAATATAAAAATATAGAAAGAGGTAAAGAGCAAAAAAATTAAAATTTGTTTCTGAGTCATTATAATCTATTTTAAAACTGTTTTAAACTCACAAGAAGCTGTGAAAAGAATTCAGAGATATCCCCTGTTCCCTTCATT
Source organism: Neotragus moschatus (assembly GCA_006410615.1). Taxonomy (NCBI): domain Eukaryota; kingdom Metazoa; phylum Chordata; class Mammalia; order Artiodactyla; family Bovidae; genus Neotragus; species Neotragus moschatus. The sequence continues at coordinate 429,879 of SJYA01002689.1, forward strand.
CAGCTTTCCCAAAGATATCTTATATAACCATCATGCCTTGTCAACACTGGGAAATTGATTCACTACTATTAACCCAGTTACAGACCTTATTTGGAGTTCTGTGGTTTTTACACGCATTCTCTTTTTGATTGTGTATTAAAATGTAGAAATGCATTAACCGTCAGTGTTAAGTGAGTATCTTTCATCAATGAATACTGATGGCACGTAGGATTCTAGAGAGAAGGCATTCGTGAAGCACCTTCATATTAATTACTTTACCCATACATTACTTAACAGTCAGTCCTATACCAAGTGCCAACTGGAGATTCGAACATGATGACATTGCTCTCAAAGAACTCACAGAGGGACAATGAAAAAAAAAATCCACAATGACAATGCAGTGTTGTAGAACACAAGACGCATGAAACAAACCGACATTACCAGGCACCGACAAGTGTCCAGCACAGTGCCAGGCCTTAGTGATTACGTGGTGACTTAAGATCCCTGCTTCTCCTGCTCTGTGGATCTCCCTGCTGTGTGGAGGAAACAGGCCGTTAAGAAGTCCTGCCAGCAGAGTGTCTAACAGGGGGATTCAGAATGGGTAGGTCCTGACCAGTCAGAGGGTGCAGGACAGGGCGAAGGGGGAAGTCGTGTAGCCCAGCCAGCATTCTGAAACTGACTGCTGATGGACCTTGGGAGCTGTTCTCAGTCCATTTCACTCAGAGCCTATGTGTCGTCTTTCAGGTTTGCTGCAGCGTTCGAGCAGCTGTCTTGCTCTCCTGAGAACAGTCACTGTTTCTTAGAACTGACTCAAAAGTCAGTCTTTGGTGTCGTACCCGCTGAGCCAGAGCTCCTCCGTCAGCACTGGGGACCCTGCTGCTGGGTTCACACACCGGGTAGGTTGGAGAGGCCTCTGTTTTCCAGCAGTAAAGGGGCAGTCGTTCCCTAAAAGAGCTCAGTTGGTACCAGGGCTAGACAAACAAAACCATTGTGTGTTTCTTTCTTAACAAATGGAGGTGCCTTGCTCAAACTGTGACAACATCGTCACCAAAAAGCCCATTACAAATATGGTCAGGGGCTCCTCTTGCTTAGAGACCCTCAGTTGCTTTGCACTAGATTGAAGGTAGCCTCCAGAATGCTTTCTGGGGTCTACAAGCCACTACATGGACTGCCTACCTATGTCCTCAGCGTCAACACGTTGTTGTTTACTTCCAGTTCGTAGCAGTCCGGTGGTGCTGCCCTGTTCAATGGCCCTTTGATTGGCTAAGCTGTGTTGTACTCCTGGGCCTTTGCTCGTTCTGCTTCTAGAAATGTGTCCATCCCTCCCCCCATTCTCTAAACATTCATCTGTAACCTCATTCTTCAGGCTTCTGTGTAAGACTTTCTATATGGAAGCACGTTTCTGTATATCAAGATCCCACTATGAGTCCCCATTTTGTCCCCATTTTATACGCTCCGTGTGATAGAGTATGCAGTCTTGTCTTCCGGTGTGATTATGTGTGTGTCTCCCTCGTTAAACTGTGAGTTCCATGAAGGTAAGGTAGATATCTGTTTTTGCCATTGTCTCCTGAGGACTCAGTACGTATTTGTTGGATGAATCACTGAATGGAGGGATAAATGACTAAACAAAATAATGACACGGCCCCTCATTTCTCCTACAAGGTTAGGTAATGTCACACCTGGGATTTGGACATCATACTTACACATTGTTTGGGGATCCTTTGTTTTGGGCCCATTTCTGGTATCTTCTCTTTCTCCCAATTCAGGCAGGAATAGTATTTTTCATAGGAAATTATGGCTGGTGTGATTTTATCTTTGACTTTTGCTTACTCCTGTAGGCTTTTGCTTAATTAGTTTTATTTGATAGAGTTGTCATCTCAAGGCCACTGCTACAAGTGGCAAGCCATTGCTCAGGTGCCTGTCTCTTATCAAACAGTTCTCAAAGAACTGCCCAGAACTGCCTTGCTAATCTCAGGGCTCTGAGTCATGAGCATGGCATGTTAGTGGGGTAGGAGACTTCAACAGATGGGTGCAGCACACCCTTGAAAGAATTTGTATTTTCCGGATTCTGGATGTAAATCCCATCTTCACTGGCTTCACAGTGGAGGAGCCCTTTACTGGGATGGATGAGGCCTGCTTGCTGAGATCAAATCAAGGAGGTATTTGGAACAAGGGTAGGGATAGAAGTCAGCCACTGTTTGTGAAGAGAAGTGATCTTTGAGCTGATTCTGGAATGATGGTTAGGGTTGAGTTTGTTCTGTGGGAACGTGTGGCAAGGGATAAGGGTGGGGCAGAGGGCATATTCAAAGGCCATGGAGAGATGTTTGGTGAAAAGATTCGACCAAGACTCTGGNGACCTTTGTCAGCAAAGTAATGTCTCCGCTTTTTAATATGCTGTCTAGGTTGGAAGTTTACAATAGTATATTTCCAATACAGCAGAGATGTGGCAGCTACATAGTCAAACATTTCAAGGAGCAATGAAAATACGCATTTATTATATTTCAGGCCTATATTTTACGCAGAGTTCAACATTGTAAAAATTAAGGAGAAAACCCTCAAATAAGGACTGATATGAACTTTAGATTTTTAGCGAGAAGGGTATCAAGTGAATTTTTCTGTAATATTTCTGAGTAGCTTATTTGTGGAACTATTCAAAATTATGTAACATTAGTATCACTTTACAGGATATAGTAATAAACTTTCCCAAAAGGTTTTATTTAACCAGGAACTGAGAGGAAATGCAAACACATTTTATATGTAACAAAAGACTATCGCAAACATGAATTTTAAAATATAACAAATCTAAACATGCATGTCCACTTCAGCATTAAGAAGTCAGTGAGATTCTTTTGCTATAAAAGTGATTTTTTCTGGGAAAAGCAAATAAGGTTCACATTAAAGAGGGGAGGGTTGGATTGACCCAGACTACACAAGCCCAGGAAGTGTTTGGTGGGTTATACAAACTGGGTTATTGATGAATGGCAGGAGGTTGGAATGTGGAATTGAAACAGAAACCAACCTCTTGGTAAGTAACCCACCATAAACTATTTTTAACCAAGATAGATTTTTGTCTTGTTCTGTTTTTCCTTCTTTTTCTATCTTGCCAGTTGGGCCACTTGTTTCTTCCTTTACTCCTGAGACTCTCATGAATGAAATAAAATAGATATTAAAATATTGCATGTGGAGAGCACAAACAGCTTTGGAGATGTACCAGCTGCATTCATTGGCTCGCTGGTCAAAACCTTTGTCAGCCGGCCTGTGTAGGAAGTTGAAGAATGTTTTCTTGACAACTTATGACAGTTTAGCAACTTGAAAAGACAAGACTTTTTGTTGAGCAGGGGCTGCAATTCATTTAAAGATGGTTGTATAATGAAATTCATGGTGTAGGGCTAGCTTTAACCCTAGCTTTAACTCCTCTAACCCAAGAGTATAGACTNGTTGAAGAATGTTTTCTTGACAACTTATGACAGTTTAGCAACTTGAAAAGACAAGACTTTTTGTTGAGCAGGGGCTGCAATTCATTTAAAGATGGTTGTATAATGAAATTCATGGTGTAGGGCTAGCTTTAACCCTAGCTTTAACTCCTCTAACCCAAGAGTATAGACTGAGCTAAACCAAGCACGGGAGATGAAACAGACATTTTGGCCACCTGGATGCTCACTGGACACAAAGTCCCCACTGGACACTTTGCCAGACTGTCCCGGGGTCTTCATTGACTCTGAGTCCTTCCGTTGTGTTACCACCTCATCGGCCGCAGAGCCAGCAGGCAGTCAGATGGCTCTTGTATTGAGTCCTGCTCTCACCACTACCTGGGAATTTCTCTCCTCTTGAGTGGAGTTCTTTCCGTGGAGGGTAACCCAAAGTCAGGGGGGTTGCTTACGTCAAGCCTCAGAATGCACACACTGCATCTTTAAGAAATAGTTCACTTGTGAATCAGTAAATGCACCAGACAAAGCAGCCATTACTTATGCATTCCTGCATACCCGGGAAGGTGAAAATAATAGAATAAACATCATATACTTCATTATGATATCGGTTTACACTTCCAGGGTACACAAAAAGAGGCCATTTCATCAAGCTAATTGCCTGAAAGTAAAAGAGAGAGAACTTTAGCTATTAGTCTATTATGGGGCTTTTTTCTTAATCACAAATAGGGGCCGTGTGTCCCTGGGGGGATGTGTATTCTAATTTACAATTGAACTACAGATCAGAGCAATCAATCTTGGGCAGCACTTTTACACTGTAATTGCTGCAACATAAAAAAAAAAAAAAAAAAAAAGAAGAAGAAGACGACGACGAAGGCCTGAGCTGCAGTTTGAGGTGGAGATATTTCCAGGCACTAGTTTGGGGTGGGCGGGAGAGAAGAAACGCCACGGACATGAATATGCAATGAGGGCTCATTAGCGGCCGAGTGTTGCCATGACGAATGGCATTATCCCCGGCCTGGTGCTGCCTAAACATGAATTTTATAACGACCCATTTATCATGACTTGTCATGGGCTTCAGTACTGTACTTTCTTCCAGCTCACACACCTTTCCCGGTTCTGATGGTGGAAAGCGTCCCTTTTATTATTATTGTTTCCTTTTGCATTGATTTCTGGTTCCTCACAGCAAGTTTCATCACACAGAGCCACATGCTGATGAGAGGTCTGTGACTTCAGAAAGTTGAGGAGCTAAAACCCGATTCCTCATTCCGTCTCCTCTATGGTCACATATTGAGAAAAAAAGTTGGACTCAACTTTGAAAGAAATTTCTTAACGTGGGAGCTTTTCTGTACTGTGGTGTTCTGACACAGTGGATTTTTTTTTTTAATTAAAATTAACCAGGTTTGTCTTCCTTGCATTTATTTTCTTCCCTTTCTTGTACTTCAAGAACACTTCCATATCTTAAAAGTAGAACTCAAACATTTTGAGATTTTCTTTTTTTTTTCCCCCCAAATCTTGGAGTCATGACAAAAAAGTCTAAGATTAGCATGCTTGAAAGGTTTTTAGTGTTTAGGGTTTTACAAATGCATGAGCTGATTTCTCACTTAGAAACCGTCTTAGATTGTAGCAGGAAGGTTGGCCTATTCTTTGATGGCAATTTTTTAGGATGCACGTTTTGCTAATAGCACACAATCTTAAAAGCCATCTCCCTTGATAGAAACCATGAGGTCTGTTTGAATATTTAGCAGTCCACAAAATTACTATATGCAGATGTTTGAGTCTTTGCACTAGCCAGGAGGGTTGGTAAGTCCATCAAAGTTAAGCGCAACAGTGGGTCAAGAATACGGTTCTAGATCGGCAGGAGTGCCCTATTGTAGTAGAGACCAAATCAATGGGATCTAGGATTAGTCTATTTAGTTACGAAAGAGAATATCCCTACAATTATTTCTCTATTTACCTAGAAGAAGTGCAGTAAGGGCGTAGACGCACGGAGGAGTGTAACTGTTGCAGGGAGGAAGCCAATTCTGACTCCATGTTGGAAACTGTTTCTTTGACTTGCTTTTATTATTATAATCATACTCATGGCTTGCCTGGAGGACCCTGCTCCTCTGCTTGACTATAAACTAAAGTGCCTTGGTTCAGCTCAAGGAGACAGAGTTTGTCCCTGCCTGGTGAATGGGAGAGATTAACGCACCGCTTCGGAGGGCTGGACCTTCCCTTGGCGGTGTTTCACAGGACTGGAGACCCTTTTACTGTACTTCCCAACCGCATCTCCCTCTCCATTCTGCCTGTTGACTTTAGTTCCTCATTGCTTCTTTCTCTCTGATTGATGAAAGAAACTGGCGTCCAGACCCCAGTAAGATGGCTATTGTGAGGCACTAGTCTGCTGTCTTCTGGGTCTGCTGGCTCCCTAATTAAAGTCCTTTTCTTGCCTCGACACCTCGTGTCTTGGATTCATAGGCGTGTTGTGCGTCAAGTAGAGAGAGCATGGACTCAGTAACATAATCTGATGTTGTTTTGTACACCCAAGAATTATAATCATTTCTGTATTCAATTTGGAAACCGTTATATAGTTAATCAGATCTTTTTGAGTGGGTTATCTTTACTGTTCCCCTGGATTCCATGTTAACAGTGACAGTCATTTTCCCTATTAATACTTAAACATTGCATGCTAAGTTGTTTCAGTCCTGTCCGACTCTTTGCAAACCTATGGACTTAGCCTGCCAGGCTCCTCTGTCCATGGCATTCTCCAGGCAAGAATACTGGAATGGAGTGCCGTGCCCTTCTTTAGGGGATCTTCCCAATCCAGGGATTGAACCCGCATCTCTTACATCTCCTCCACTGGTGAGTCCTTTACCAGTAGCACCACCTGGGAAGCCCCACTTAAACATTAATAATACATTAAAATAATTATAAAATATTTTATAACCAACGATAATTTGTACCTGCGAAACATTTTGCGGTTCCAGATTTCTTTCATTAGATCCTCAGGTTAACTGAGGGAAGGATTATTATTCCCATTTTAAAGAAGAGAAAACTGTGGCTCAGAGCTTAAATGATGAGGTCAGGGTCACCCAGTCAGAAAATGGAAGAGCTGAAGCTCAGTGGCAAGTCTTTCAAGTCCTAGGTCAGAGCTTCTACATTCCCAAAGTCACCAGAGCAGAAATTGTTCCTGAAATGTCTCTTCTGGGACTTAGGAAGTTGGGAAAGGAACCCATTGAAAAGATGGCCATCATTTACACTTGAGAGCCTGGGGTTCTCCTATCTACTTACTAGAATTGAAATTAGCATGTACCTGTCAATTAAAATTAAGTTGCCATTCCAGCCATTTAAGCTGAATTGTCTTTCCTTATTTAAAAATGCAGATGGAAAGTGTTTTGCAGCAAAAAGACTTGGGCATCATTCTGGCTGGGGGTCTTGTGTTATGAGTCTTCTGGCTGTTAAATTTTTTACTTATTTGTGTTTTCCCCCATGAATGAATTAAACAAAAATTTTAGAAATAATATGGTGAAGAGAGGATCCAAATATTGGCAAATGATATTAAAGAACACTGTGATTACGACTAAACAGATTAAAAGTGTGTCTATATGACACCAAACATCTGGATGGAAATGGGAAAAAAATAGTAAAAAACCTTGATGTTTTGTTTACTTGACACCTTACATCTGGATGCTTAAAAACATCTGGGCTTTTAACTCATTTTCTCCCAGGTTTTATCTGGGTATTTGGCATCATGTACAGAAAACTGAACAATTAAAAAATAATAATAATGTTTAAAAATTAGTAATGGTTATTACTGAATTAGAGAAAATTATTGTATTTAATTATTCTGCAGATATTAACTAATTATTCTGTTTAGCATATAATTTCATGAGTAAAATTCTCCACCGGGCAAATAAATACAGAAAGATATAATTAGGTGATTTAAGAATAAAACTTGGCTTCCGGCACATTGAAATCTTGGTCATAGTTTACTGACAGCAGTTTCCTTGGGTAGAAATCTTTTTAGGTCCTCAGACAACAATTGTCTCTTCTGGTGAGTAGTTTCCATGTGTTATGAGAATCTGTTAATTTACAGTGTGTTTTGACAATAGTAAAATTTCGTAAACACTTAATAACATATGAGATACATGGAGTAATAGACGTTTGCTTTGCCAAGTGAATTACCCAGCCTGATAAAATCTGTGTAAACCCACTCTCTAAGCAGGCTTCTGACATGCCCGAGGCTGAACCCCGAAGAGGAATCCACTGAAACAACTTCAAAGACTTCATTGCAGGGAAAAGTACCTTATGTGACTGACATTTTTTTGTGATCTCATCTAAAAAAAGTTATCATAATTATTGAACATTTCCTCTGTAGCTTATTCTCAATCCAATCAGTTATAATGAAAATAGTCTGCTTGCTTTTCAAATTCTCAAGTTTTCGAAATGATTAGTGCTTCCTTGAGATATCCCATTAATTGGACACACAACCCAGATGAAAAGCCTGAAACCCAAGAGTATATAAAAAAACATAAGGTTGTTGCAATTTAAGTGCCTTCAAAAGATCTAATTTGATTTTTAAAAGCAATTCTGCAGATGTGAAAATTAAAGGCAGGCAGAAACAAGATATGGTTTAATGAATGTGTAGGTTAAGAAACATTTAGAGGTTTCAGTAGCCTTCCTCTGAATTTTTTTTTTTTTAATTTAGCTGTTAGGTTGGAAAGATTGGTCCCACCACACAATAGAAATTGCTGAATTTTACGAGTTGCTATTTCCTTGCCAATTGCTCTATTTTTTTTCTTACCCAGTGAATTTCTGAAGCAACTTGGTGTTTCTGGGTACAGACGTTCAGTCCTCGTACCTGTCAATCAGATTTCAAGTTCTAATAAAGTTAAAGGGTCTCTTCACTGGGTTTGCCTTGGCTGTTTCCCCCCTCTCACCAGGAGCAAATTGTGCACTTATTCTCGATAAAAGAAGGAAAGAATGAAAGAAAAAAAAAAAGTAAAAACCCTTCTACTGGTTCTAATGACATCTTCAGTCATTAATGAGTTAATAAAAATCTCAAAGTCATCTGGGGCTAGATAAGAGGAAGAAAGGAAAGTATTGTACTGTAATGACAGGCTCCCCGACTGCCCTCTGAGATGTCATGAGTCAGTCATGTTAAGAATGTGTGCATCCAATCATCTGGTGATTTTTATCAGCAAGCCCTCCAGCGGGAACTGACAAGGGCCAGTTTGGGAGTCACGATGAATAAACAATGACTTTGGGGATTGTTGGGGGCTGTGGAATAGAGTGAGGGGTTTATGTATACTAAAACATGATGACATTAGCAATCAATATACCAATTACCAGACAAGTTATTGGTCGAGGCATTCACGGGTCCTGGGCCTCCGTGCACTTTGAAGATGCCCTGGGCACCCAGGCAGCTTCCTCCGCGGCCAGGCAGGCGGGGTGCCGAAGGCCCAGGGCCCTGATCTAAAAGGCAAGCCCTGCTTCTCTGGCTGAGGTAGTCCAGGCCTGGATGTTTCGAATGGCTTTGCAGCGTTTATTATTATACAAGTACAGCCTCCCACATTTCCTTCCTAGAGATGCCATCTCTGGAGTCGGGGGTAGGGTTGCTGTTTGGTGTTTGGAATAACACCCCCAGGTAACTGTTCAGGCAAGTTGGGGAGTTGTCGGACAGCTGGAACTCTCCCAGTGCGCTCCCAGACCAGCCACACCAGCATCGCTAGGGCGCTCCTTAGCCACGCAAATCCTCAGGCCTGTGCTCAGACCCGCTGACGCATTTCTGGAGCAATGTGGTATTTCTGTGTACAGATTCAATCAATCAAACTCCGAAGGTGTGGCCCCAGACCTGTTTTGTTTTTTTTTTAACACAGCTTCCAGGTGGTTTTGACACTTCCTCACAGTTTGTGAGCCAAAGCCAGGGGTTTGTCACCCAGCACCATCATCTCCTCTCAGGCACCTTACGGGTAATTTTCTACCCATACAACTTAAGAGGTTGAAGTGTGCAAATGGTTTACTTAAAAAAAAAATTAAATGAGGGCAGATCCAACTTCTATCCACAATCACTGTCACTGTTGTTCACTCCCACACACCACTAGGTTTTCTTGAGTGATCTTGATATCTGAGTGACTTTGATTTCAGAAAGGAAAGGAGAAACACTGGCTTGTGGCTTATATCTAAAATAGAACAGGGAAATGGGTTTATAAGCAATCTTAGAAAGAAAAATCAAGGTATGTGAAGAATTTATTTACTAATAAATACAACTAATATTCACCTAGATATAGCATCACTTTGCCAACAAAGGTCTGTCGGCATCACTTTGACTAACCTTTGGGGCTAGTCAAAGCAGTGGTTTTTCCAGTAGTCATGTATGAATGTGAGAGTTGGACCTTAAAGAAGGCTGAGTGCCAAAGAATTGATGCTTTTGAATTGTGGTGCTGGAGGAGTCCCTTGGATAGCACAGAGATCAAACCAGTCAATCTTAAAGGAAGTCAACCCTGAATATTCATTGGAAGGACTGACGCTGAAGCTGAAGTTCCAATACTTTGGCCACCTGAGAGAGCTGACTCATTAGAAAAGACCCTGATGCTGGGAAAGATTGAAGGCAGAGGAAGAAAAGGGGGCATGACAGAGGAAGAGATGGTTGGATGGCATCACTGACTCAATGGACATGAGTTTGAGCAAACTCCAGGAGATGGTGATGGACAAGGAAGCCTGGTGTGCTGCAGTCCATGAGGTCGCAAAGAGTTGGACATGACTGACTGACTGATAGCAATATTCATCTGGGCATTCAGTGCCCACAGGTGCTTGGGTAGATTAGTCAGATCTACTTAAAAAAAAAAAAATATATATATATATATTGAAAATGAAAGTGAAAAGTGTTAGTGTCCAACCCTTGCTACCCTATGGACTGTGGCCCACCAGGCTCCTCTGCCCATGGAATTCTCCAGGCAGGAATGCTGGAGTGGGTTGCCATTCCCTTCTCCAAGGGTTATTCCTGACCCAAGGATCGAACCTGTGTCACCTGCATTGCACACAGATCATTTAACATCTGAGAGCTTGCCTGAAATATCAACAGGAAAAATAGGAAGGTTCCAAAGTATCACCAAAAGCTAGGGAATCCAAAAAGCTACTTTATTAATGCAAGACCACAATTTCCCTCAAATGCCATTTTATTAGGTGTCATGCATGCTTACTAAAAAGTTTCATCCTTAAGTATATATGAATGATTGTTCACTTTTTACATATCTTAAGCTATTTAGGGAGAAGGCAGTGGCACCCCACTCCAGTACTCTTGCCTGGGAAATCCCATGGATGGAGGAGCCTGGTGGGCTGCAGTCCATGGGGTCGCTAAGTCTCAGACACAACTGAGTGACTTCACTTTCATTTTTCACTTTCATGCATTGGAGAAGGAAATGGCAACCCACTCCGGTTGCCTGGAGAATCCCAGGGACAGAGGAGCCTGGTGGGCTTCCATCTATGGGGTCACACACAGTTGGACACGACTGACGTGACTTAGTAGTAGCATATATATAAAGACTTCCTTTAGTCCAGTGGTTAAGAATCCACTTTCCAATGCAGGAAATTCGGGTTCAGTCCCTGCTTTGGGAAGTAAGGTCCCACATGCCTTGGAGCAACTAAGCCTGGGTGCTGTAACTTACTGAACCTGCAGGCTCTGGAATCTGTAAGCCACAACTGGAGAAGGAAAAGAAAGACTGATCTCAAGGAGAGATCCTGTATACTGCAACTAAGACTCAACATAGCCAACGTTTTATATATGTATATAGCCATGCAACTTGTGCCAATTAGGAGAGGAATGTGTGCATGATTCAAGGGTGGTATATGGCAAGGAGTGAGGCTAGAGATTTCTCTTATTTTGCTGGAGAGTCTTACTGAAGGGGCATTCCAGAACTTGTTAAACTTTCAAATGAGGTGGCCCAGTCTGCTAGATATGCAGTAGGTTTAAATTAGTTCCCAGGTTCCAAGCTTAATACAAAAAAAAAAAAATGGTCTCCGGTCAAGTGAGAAGCTGTAGGTACACTGCATAGGTAGGATTGTTTGCAACAGGGGTCCTAACACTCTCCTATGTGTTATGATTCGCCCAAAGAGTGTTGCTTCCCTGGTAGCTCAGTTGGTAAAGAATCTGCCGGCAACGCAGGAGACCTGGGTTCTGTCCCTCGGTTGGGAAGATCCCCTGGAGAAGGGATAGGCTCCCCACTCCAGTATTCTGGCCTGGAGAATTTCAGGGACTTGTATAGTCCATGGGGTCACAAAGAGTCAGACGTGACTGAGCGACTTTCACTTCAACGTATTTGATCAGCAAAACCCTTTTATAAAGGATGCGTCCGTGCATGCTTGCTAAGTCACTTCAGTCATACCCAGCTCTTTGCGACCCAATGGACTATAGCCTGCTAGGCTCCTCTGTCCATGGGATCCTCCCGGCAAGAATACTTGGAGAGGATTACCGTGCTGTCCTCCAGGTTTATGAAGGATAACCTTGTAGAATCAGTGTTCCAGGGAGTAACCTTTAGGAAGTATGGATTCTAAGCATGCATTTTCTAAGATGGCTCACATCTGTGGGGAGAAGCTAGTTATTCTCTGTGTTGTATAGTAAGGAGTCTCTTTGTTGTAATTTATTAAACCCTGTATGTCTGGCATCAACATTAATTATGTGGTGGCTTGAAGCCAACAAGAAGGTTCATGTAGCCATCACCAAAGAGTTAAGTAAGTTGTCCAGCTGTTGATGGTCTGGTTAAATCATCTCTGAGTTGTTGGCATATCTCCCAGAACAGGTACTCATTAAAAAAAAGAATAAACTGGATTTTACTACTGAGATTACATTGTGTTTTCACAAATCATGACTCCTTGCATGTACCCAGAAATGTCACACAAGAGCAGATGTGTACCCAAGCTGGTGCTGGAAAGTCCTGTCCTCTGCCCCTCCTCCCACTCCCCATTGAGGGACATGTTTGCTCAGTTGTGCCCCACTCTGCAACCCCGTGGGCTGTAGCCCACCAGGCTCTTCTGTCCATGAGATTTTCCAGGCAACAATACTGGAGCGGATTGCCATTTACTCCTCTGGGGGATCTTCCTGATGCAGGGATCGAACCTGAGTCTCCTGCATTGGCAGGCTGATTCTTTGCCGCTGGGCCCCCTGGGAAGCCCATCCCATTGACAGCATGGCCCCACCTGTTTCCCACCACACTGAGGTCCAGATGGTGGTGGCCGTGGCAGATCTTGGCTCTTCCTCTGGCTATCCATGAAGGTGACCAGAGGTTGGGGGTGTGTATCACAAAGGCCAACCCAGCAGGGATCTTAAACACACCCTAGCTTATAAATGTCTCCTCCTGAAGCTCTTGCCAGAGCTGTGCATTAATGCCAAATGCTAATTCTTGCTGGGGACGTGATGTCTTACAAATGTTATGAAAGAATATCATCTTTCTTGTAGAAGTGAAGGTACTTTTAAGGCCACGTTAGGCAAAGGATTAGTTTCCCAAGTCACATCTATAGGTCACGTAGTTGCCTACCAGTGGCTTCTTTGCTCAAAACCCCACCCTGTTCCCCCCTGGTGACACAGAGTTGGAAGAAACTCTCAAATGGAAGAAAGAAGAGAACTGACATTTGAAAGATGGGGAGAGATGAAAAATACACAAACAAGAAGCCTAAACATAAAACAACCCCATCACCCATGCTAACATTTGTCATCTTTTCTCCATAGTCCTGCAAGTCTGGCCAAGACACGGGACTCACTGGGTTGTGTCTCTGAACTAAAAATAATAGAGCAGATTCAACTTTGGGAGGTCTCAAAGCCTTTTTTTCTCATCTCCTTTGTAAACATATTGTTGACACCATATGTGTTTCTCAGCTTTGCAACTACAAGGCATTTAGCCGGAGGGAAGGGCTTCATTCTCCGCCCTTGGAGGAAAGAACAGAAGTTCAGCAGAGTTAACTGAGGTCTACCCACCGCTTGTCTGGTTTGTTATGGAGTTGAATATTTCTCCCCTCTCTATTCTTTGAAATGTTTTGAATTAAAATAGCTTACTCAAGGTCACTGAAGGCATATGGTCCTGCTCAAAACTTTAAACAAAACATTAGTTTTTACAACCTTTTGTAATTTGGTATTGTATACAACATGGTTATATGCAGAGTTTCTGTAATCTTTTCAGTGGGTGACAGAAATATGAGAAGCAAATTTATAAGCCATTTAGTGAAGCATTTAATCAATTTCATGCATAGGAAATAACTCCGATGGCTTTGCTTTATCAATCTTTCTCTCCAGGAGAACTCCAGTCCACATGATCTCCAAACGCCGGCTGGGGGTGGAGGTGAGGGCGTGGGGGTGGCAGGGAGCAGGGTCAGAGCTGAGGAGGGGTGGGAGTCTTTGCACACCTTGTGATGCACTTCAGATGTCAGGGCTGTCTGAAGTCTGCCTCACAGTGTTGCCAGCATCTCAGCTTTCTGGAGGCTGTTAATGTATTTCCAAAAGTAAGCACAGGTCTAATGTTTAGAGGAAGTTTTCAAGGCCTTTTACTGCAAAGTTATTCATTAAACACCCTTTTCCCAGAGTGACCCTCATGGGCTCAGCATGGCAGACTGTTCAACTTTTCAGCTCAAAGAAATATTCAGTGGTGATTACTTTCAAACACATGAAAAATAAAACAACTTACGCGAAAACTTACTTCTGAGACTTGAATGAGTCAAAGCAAGGTGACCAAAACAACTGAGAACCCACTAAAGTGGACTGTCGCAGTGGAGATAGCCGAGCAGTTTTCAGAACACTTGAGCTGTCTTTCAGGGTTCATGTTCTGATGCTCTTCTGAATTACTTAGAAGATTAATCCAGCTCTTGGCTGCATAGTGGGTTAATATTTTCTTTTCCGTTATGTGCTAGAAGCCCTCTTAGAACACTTTACCATACACACCATCAAGTTTTCAAGTGAAAAAGTCCTAAGGGATCAAAAGAAGATCTTGTGATAATCACTGTCTGCTAAACTATATTGAAATTGCAACAGCTCTGCCTTGTCCTCAAAAATTAGAACTGATTGAAAGGTCCTGCAGATATAGTTTCTAATTTGGAAAATGATTTGCTTCCACTTATTTCTAACCCCCCCCCCAAAAAAAAACAGTTGAGTGAATAAATTCCAGTCTAGATTATTTGGAGCTGATTTCAAATCAGCTCAATTGCTGGATTTCATCTCAGGAAGAAATAATATATCACATTCCCTTTTAAATAGGACATAAATGGGGATGTTCCTGCATTGGCAATTCAGTGGCATGTCTTGGATATTTATTTTGCCAAATTATTTAAGCTATGGCAGCTGTACCATTATTTGGAGAGCTGCTTTGGTAATCCTACATACATTTGGTAGCTCTAACAGAGTTTGCCAGGGAGGGTTTGTTTGTCCATCATCTGTTGTGATTCAACCATTAACTCCTGGATTGTACCTCATTTGACTTTTTTTTTTTTTTTTAAATGAACTATTTTAGAGGAAAAGATGTCTTTGGTATAAAACATGTGTCATATTGTAAATATCATGCTCTTGATTTTTTCACTCGTCAGTGTCTTGGAGAGATTACCTTGTTAGTGGGCAGATACAGATCATACTTTCTGTTTCTAGATCCACATGGAATGACTAGCAAAATAGCCATATTATTCCCATATATTAGAGGTAGATTCCTTTTGATATTATAAACAGCCCTGCAGTGAATATACCTGTACACACTTCCTTATGTGTCCAAGTATTTCTCATGTGCTCCTAAGCATATTACTCATTTGCCATGAGTATTTTTCTAGCTTGGCTACTTAGAGTGAAGTTGCTGGATCTGCATGTTTTATACTTTAAGTTACTGGCAAATTACTCAGCAATTTTAATTTTCAGTGAAAGTCCTACCAGAATCTCTGATACAATTTTTCTCAGCTCTGTTTAAACCCACATGTACTCAGCCGCTCTAGGTTTTTCTTTGCCTTTGCTTCTCCAAGAAGATGGAGACTCTCCACAGTACCTTTCACTGAGTTTTCTGTCTGCCAGGGCAGGTAGGGCCAGGCAGCTTAATCACTGTTGCCAGCTGTTTAGAAACAGGGCTGTTCATGTCCACCGAGGTGGCGAGCCATTCAGAGACTGGGCAACATCAGTCAAAAAGCCCAACCAAATCACACCTGTTGGTCCTTTTCAAATACGGTCACAAAGACAATGACACATTTCCATTTCAAACACAACATTGGTGCCCAGGTTCAAATGATTGTTTCAGCCAGTTTTATACCTGAGTCTTACAGACTTTTGCTATTTTAGAAGACAGCTTTGTAAAATCTGGTGTTTTCTTAGGACATAGGGCCTAGGCGGAGATTGTCCAGATAACAACTTTCTAAGAATAACTCTCCATGCCTCCTTCACCCAATGATTTTCGTTCCTCTTACATCCATGTCCTTTCCATTCTTACTGCTGCCTCTTTATCCAGACCCTTCTCACCAGCTCTTAACCATTCGTAGCTCCCTATTTACTTAGCCTTGGCAAGCCCTTCTCTCTTCCATCCACTTCACTGAGCTAAATCTTTACAGTGGAGCACAAATCTGGATCTGATTTACTCTTGCTTAAAATAATTTCTTATCCAGACTCTTTGTCCTGTCTTTCAAAGTCCTCCGTGACAAGGGCTCCTCTGGCTTGTTTTTTCTTTTTTTGCTTGTTTTGCTAAGTAGAAGATCTAGGCAGGAGAAGGAGAAAATAAAATTTAAAAGATTGCTTGTCCCCAACCCCAAGTGGGGCTATTCCATGTGGCTTCTGCTGTCTTCCTCATGTTCTACCAAAACCAGTGTCACCATCACTGGCAACGGGGCAGGGGGTGGGGGGAGACAAGGACCAATAACAGAACAGAAAAGGGAACACAGAAGTCAGATGTCGGGCCAGCTCACAGTAACGTGGCTGGATTGAGTGTAGTCAAAGAAAGGTTAAACTGATTTTAATGTGTTTTCAATTCTACAGTCTAAAACAGGGAGAATGCAATCAAATTACAGCTGTGTTACAATGTTAGGCTACAGCAAACCTCTGGTCGGCTCTACCCAAGTGAAGGCATCTAATCAGGAAGTGGCTGGCTATCTAACCCGTGAATTGTTTGTAACTCAGAACCTTTCAGTGCAATGACGCCAACCCCGTATATATTAATAACATACTTCATCTATATTATTTAGAGTAAATCGTACGTGAAAAATGATACTTCTGGGTCTCTTAGTAGAACATGTACATTCAGCTGATTTTTAAGATAAAAAGGATCAATCTTATATAGTTTTCTTTATCCTTTTCTGCCTGATCCCCACTGTGACTAATGATATGGACTTATGAGTAGGCTAATGGAAGTCAGCAAAGTAATCCTGGCCTTGGGCCAGCTTCTTCTTTTCTTTAAGGATAATTGTTCAATATTGGGATTGGATCTCTAAAAATCTCTAAAATTACCTTTTAGAATGGATCTCTCAAAATGAAAAATTGGAAGCCAACTGGATGTCCAAGAGCAGTAGGTTGATTCCATATACATAGCATACCAAGATTGCCATACAAGGCTACGAAATCTGTAGCCATATNGGGCCAGCTTCTTCTTTTCTTTAAGGATAATTGTTCAATATTGGGATTGGATCTCTAAAAATCTCTAAAATTACCTTTTAGAATGGATCTCTCAAAATGAAAAATTGGAAGCCAACTGGATGTCCAAGAGCAGTAGGTTGATTCCATATACATAGCATACCAAGATTGCCATACAAGGCTACGAAATCTGTAGCCATATTCAAAAATGCAACATACTTTTGAAGAAAGTTAAAGAGCAAAAGCAAATCCATATGTAAACTTAGCTCTACGTGTGTATGGACCATGAACTTGTGAGGGTGGTAGACTTGAGAGCAGTTTTGTTTATTTAAAATTTCTCTTAATGTTACAGTAATGAGTTACACTAGCTGTGGTACTCTTAGTTGAGTGGTGAGAATTGGACCAGAGGAGGATAATTCCTTCTTCCCTTATCCCAGGATGGAGGCTGGAGGGGTTTCCCCAAGTAATTGCAAGCAAGGAGAAACTTGCCCAGGTGCCCTCATGGAGCCTGGTTTAAACGAACACTTGTATGAGAAATCTGAAGCTTCAGCATAGGGTAGAATTCATCATGGCTTCTTCAGGTAATGTAAACACACCCGGCTCTCTGAATCTGATGGATTGATTATCATATAAGGGGGCAAAGAAAGCCAGCTGATGGGATTGCCCAAGGGCTTTACTTGTCAAGGAACTATGGGAAATGGGAGGATTACTGGGAATTTAGACTGCATGCGTGCTGTCGCTTCAGTTGTGTCTGACTNGTCTAGTGGTTTTCCCTATTTTCTTCAATTTAAGTCTGAATTTGGCAATAAGGAGTTCGTGATCTGAGCCAGTCAGCTCCTGGTCTTGTTTTTTGCTGACAGTATAAAGCTTCTCCATCTTTGGCTACAAAGAATATAATCAGTCTGATTTAGATACTGACCATTTGGTGTTGTTCATGTGTAGAGTTGTCTCTTGTGTTATTTGAAGAGAGTGTTTGGTATGACCAGTGTGTTCTCTTGGCCAAACTCTGTTAGGCTTTGCCCTGCTTCATTTTGTGCNTAAAGCTTCTCCATCTTTGGCTACAAAGAATATAATCAGTCTGATTTAGATACTGACCATTTGGTGTTGTTCATGTGTAGAGTTGTCTCTTGTGTTATTTGAAGAGGGTGTTTGGTATGACCAGTGCGTTCTCTTGGCCAAACTCTGTTAGGCTTTGCCCTGCTTCATTTTGTGCTCCAAGGCCAAACTTGCCTGCTACTCCAGGTATCTCTTGACTTCCTACTTTTGCATTCCAGTCCCCTATGATGTAAAGGACATCTTTTTTGGGTGTTAGTTCTAGAAGGTCTTGTAGTTCTTCATAGAACCGTCCAACTTCAGCCTCTTCAGCATTAGTGGTTGCTGCATAGACTTGGATTACTGTGATATTGAATGTTTTGCCTTGGAATCCCCCTTAGCATTCAGTTTTCCACCATCACCTAAGTTTTGAAGACACGTGGGTTGATGTGCATAGGTTTCCCAGAGTTAGATACTCTGGCAAGTTTTGTACCTTCCATATTAAAAAAAAAAAATCCTACGCATATTTAAAGAAGTTCTATCAATGGGCAAAAGGCTGTGCTCTGTATTTTGGGAATAGAAACAATAAAGAGGAAGAGATTCTAATTTTGTGAGATAATATATACATACATGATTATGTATACAAATATGGCAACTCTGTAGCTGTGACACTTACAGCTACAAGAAGAGTAGCTGAGTAAGTACAACTAGAAAATGTAGCAGCTGAATAGTAAATTACATACTATGTGAGACAGTCAAGCAAACTTTGTACTCAGACAACAAACTATATCCTGAGATTATCTTTATTGTTTAAAAAATAAAAATTGAAAGTAATTTAAAATAAACTAAAAAGTAATGAAACTAAAGAAGGAAGCAGTTAGTAAAGATTAAAAACTAAAATTTATGGAGTAGAAAACAAACATAAAAAGGGGTCAGTAAAATCAAAATTAGGTGCTTTGAGAGATTAATGAACTAAATATATCCTGGTAAAGCCTGGCTAGAGAGGAAGTTATATAAATACAGCACGGTAAAGGAGACATACTCATAGATACGGAGAAGAGAAAACTCTCTGGTGGGTGTTATGTGCAGATCTATAGAAATAAATGTGGAAAACTGAAGGCAATGGATAATTTCCTAGTAAAAATACCAAAAGCGATCATTTAAAGAACCGTGAATAGATCAATTATTATTGACACTGGAGAGTAAAAGATCTATGATTAAAAAGGCACCAGACTGAAATGGTTTTATAGATGAATTTCTTATTAAAAATCAGTTTCAATAGAAAAATCTATTCAACCATAAAAAGGAAAAGTAGTAAAATTATTTTGTGAAGATTGTTTCTAAAGACAGCACAGAATTTGAAGACCAATTTCTACCAAGAATTATAAGCAAAATGTGAAGATTCTTCTAAAGACAGCACAGAATTTGAAGACCAATTTCTACCAGGAATTATAAGCAAAATGTTAGCAAATCAAATCCATCAGTATATCAGAAGTGTATGACACCATTACTAGAGTCTATTACTAGAACGCAAGGATGTATGTTCCGTTTTATGTAAATTGTGGGAAGCCTCCAATCATTTACAATGGATGCAATGGTGGCCAACGAAGTCTTAATGTGCAACTCTTAAACTCTAATTCTTGAACAGTTTGGAAACTGTAGGAGTGAGGTAAGGATTGAAGGTGGACACTGGAGAGAAAAGGAAGAGGTCATTCAGCTTTAAGCAATTGCACTAGTTGTTTGTGCTTATTTAATTTGGAGGATGTGCAAATTGAAGAGAGGTGTGATAAAATAAGGAAAGAACCTGTAAAGAATATCAACCATGTTCTAAGCACTTGCTAGGCGCTCTGCATAAAATGTCACTAATGGTTTAATCAGGTCTGTGTTAACATGCAAAACATACCTGTGCACAGGCGCTTCAATAAGGAACTTCTCAAGGAACAAAGTTAACTTATTTTCTATATAACTTATTATATATATAATACCGTACATATATACAAGTGAAGTGAAGTGAAAGTCACTCAGTCGTGTCTGACTGCTTGCAACCTCATAAACTATACAGTTCTTGGAATTCTTTAGGCCAGAATACTGGAGTGGGTAATCCTTCCCTTCTCCAGGGGCTCTTCCAAACCCAGGGATTGAACCCAGGTCTCCTGCATTGTAGGTGGATACTTTACCACTGAGTCACAAGGGAAGCCAGTATGAATATAAATATATATGTTATATTTTATATGTAACTTATTTTTTATATAACTTATAAAAATAAACTTATTAAGGGACAAAATCCAACATATTGTTTTAAAAATGTTGGTTAGGNACTGCTTGCAACCTCATAAACTATACAGTTCTTGGAATTCTTTAGGCCAGAATACTGGAGTGGGTAATCTTTCCCTTCTCCAGGGGGTCTTCCAAACCCAGGGATTGAACCCAGGTCTCCTGCATTGTAGGTGGATACTTTACCACTGAGTCACAAAGGAAGCCAGCATGAATATAAATATATATGTTATATTTTATATGTAACTTATTTTATATATAACTTATAAAAATAAACTTATTAAGGGACAAAATCCAACATATTGTTTTAAAAATGTTGGTTAGGAGAGGGGCTTTTACATACACCATTATTATGGAAATTGACTACAAATAATCACTTTAAATACTTTATATATAATATATATAAAGTACAATTACATATAAATATATAATATATATAAAATATTTGAAATGTTTATATAATATATATGTATTATATATAAACATACATATAAAAATATATTTTATATATAATATATATTATGGAAATTGACTACAAATAAACACTTCAAATACTTCATTGACAGATGTCATTCATGAGACAAGACAGACAGTAATTTTAGCTGACACATTAGTTCATAGACCCTGACATTCCTTTACAAGCCCATTAGGATGGTTTTGCCGGTTGCAGCCACAAAGAACTAATACTCACCCTGTAAAGACATCCCTGCTCACTGTGACCTTCTCAAGCAATCTTGATTGGGTAAGTTCCTCCTGGTTGTAGCATCTCTGAAGGAGGGCCTTCTAAGTTCACAATGCCTGGGCAGAAGTTTCTTTGCTCTCCAGCACAGCTCTGTCTGGAGCCCCTTGGGTTCCTGGGGGAGGAGAGTGGGTCTCAAGCAGAAGGAGGAGATCTCTGGACATATTTTTGCCAGGAAGCAGTCTCCCGTTATGGCCCCTTGAGGATGCTTTCTCCTTTATGTGTCTCTGGCATATAAGGGAGCTGCTTTATAGGTTTCTGTTTTCTGTTTATCTTCAGATAGGGGATTCTGTGCTACAGTTATCCTCCCTTGCCGACCTGGTGCCTTCCTATGGGGAGGGGAAAACTCTTTTCTCTGAAGAGCAACAGAGCAGAGCTCTGGTCCAAAGATACTGCTAAGAGAATTTAAACAAAGTAAATTGCGGACACCTCAGATGCTAGACTTGGTAACTTAACAAGGTGGAGTAACAACTATTAGGTCAGTGACTGTAAGCCTATCCTATAAACAACGATTATAAGATTTAAACAGGGCTTTGCCTCCCAACAACTATGTCAGCAGCCAGTGGGTGATAGCTACGGAGCTACCCTGTCTTTCTGCTTCATCACTTAAAGTGACAGTATCCAGCCTTCCACTCCGCATCTATCATAAAGACACATTGATTTCCTTTCTGGAGAAACACATATTTCTTTTCTCCTGCTAAAAAGATAAATCTGACAGATTTTAATCAAATGTAGTTGTTTACAACTGCAGAAATACGTCCAGTGCACATATGAAAACAAAAATACACCAGCAACTAAAGACAGAGTTTGGTGGCCAGGTTTATTTGTAGAAAATACTTGTATTCACACACATGCAGGTGCACACACACACATGCACTCTCTCTCTCTCACAAGGCAGTAAAGCCTAAGAGTTGATTATTATAAGATTCTTCAAGATAGTGTTTTGTTTGTAGTGACATCAATAAATGTCGACCTCAGTTTAAATTTTCACTAAAGATGTGTTCTTCAGACTCTCTGTTTAACCCTAAGATTCAGGAATATTGGGCTTTGGTCTTTAAAGTGAGGTCGTTCCCAAGTTGAAACTTGACTTTCAGAGGAAACATCATTTGAGATGTGATATGTGATATTTGAGATCCGACAGGTTTATGTGGTATATAGTCAATCCTAAAGGAAATCAACCTTGGATATTCATTGGAAGGACTGATGCTGAAGCTAAAGCTCCAATACTTTGGCCACTTGATATGAAGAGCCGACTCACTGGAAAAGTCCCTGATGCTGGGACAGATTGAAGGCAAAAGGAAAAGAGGGCAACAGAGGATGAGATGGTTGGATGGCATCACTGAATCAATCACTGACCAAACTCCAAGAGACGGTGAAGGACAGGGAAGTCTGACATGCTGCAGTCCACGGGGGTCACAAAGAGTTGAACACCTTGGCGACTGAACAACAATAACAGCAACAAATGGAAGGATGAAGCATCTTCACGTCCTTATCCCATAGGTTCTCACAATGTTATTTTTGTTCCTGACTTGGCTAAGATTCGGCTAAATGCACTGTGGGGCATTTGCATTATTTCATAAATTTATATATTGATTTTGGGTAGCTCAAATTTTTCTTTTCAATGTATCTAAGGGAGCCAAGATGTTTTATACATATATATTTCTGAATTAAAACATTTAAACTTATTTTTTTTAATTTTTGGATATGAATAATTCTGTGACAGAGAGACTTAAAGTCTACAGGGCTTGATGGTGTTTTACATCTTACTTATTGATTAGGTCATGTCCTCTCATGGGTTGCACAGAGCTGGATTTTTCATGGCATTTTTCTAACTTTTTGAGTCTTTGGTATATTTGCCTTCTTCTCAGCATAGATATGATTGGTCACATTTTCATCAGAATGGAGAGATTGGATGTCTCTTGCTCATATCTAGTGGCAATTTCCTGCCCAGGTATGTTGGCATAATATATCTTATTTCAGCTACTTTACAGAGGTTAAAAAAAATAATCCACATCCCGAATTAAAGTGTGGAGATACAGTTTTTGTTTTTTTTTAACTTTTTATTTTGCATTGGTATAGCTGATTAACACTCTTGTGATGGTTTCAGGTGAGCAGCGAAGGGTCTCAGCCTTGCATATACATGTATACATTCTCCCCCAAACTCCCCTCCCATCCAGGCTGCCACTTAATCTTAAACATATACTATATAGTAGGTCCTTGTTCATTATCCATTTGAAATGTTCAGTGTGTATGTGTCCATCCCAGACTCCCTAATTATCCCATCCACCCATCCTTCCCCACCCCCAGCAACTATCTTCTAAGTCTCTGAGTTTCTTTCTGTTTTATAAGTAATTTCAGTTGCATCATTTATTTTTAGATTACACATATAAAGGACGTCATATGGTACTTCACCTTCTCTGTCTTACTTCACTTAGTATGACAATCTTTAGGTAATCCATGTTTCTACAATGGCATTATTTCCTTCTTTTTAATGGTTGCGTAATATTCCATTTTCAGAGAAGGCAATGGCACCCCACTCCAGTACTCTTGCCTGGAAAATTCCATGGACGGAGGAGCCTGGTGGGCTACAGTCCATGGGGTCGCTAAGAGTCGGACATGACTGAGCGACTTCACTTTCACTTTTGACTTTCATGCACTGGAGAAGGAAATGGCAACCCACTCCAGTGTTCTTGCCTGGAGAATCCCAGGGACAGCGGAGCCTGGGGGCTGCTGTTTATGGGGTTGCACAGAGTCGGACATGACTGAAGCGACTTAGCAGCAGCAGCAGCAGTATTCCATTGTATACATATATCACATCTTCCTTGTCCATTCCTCTGTTGATGGACACTTAGGTTGGTTCCATGCCTTGGCTATTATAAACAATCCTGCAGTGACTATTAGGGTATATGTGTCCTTTTAGATCATGTTTTTCTCTGGATATATGCCCAGGAGTGGGATTGCAGGGTCATATGGTAGCTCTGTTTTCAGCTCTTAAAGCAACCTCCTAGTACTCTCCAGAGTGGCTATATCAACTTACATTCTGACTAGCAGTGTAGGAAGGCTTCCTTCTCTAGAATGTGGAGACAGTTTTAATTGACCATCAGTCCAGTTCTGTCTTAAATAGACCATTTCCCAGTAAACTTTTTTCATTCTGTTCTCATTATTTTGAATATTAAATTAAGATATATGATTCACGAATTGTATTTGGAAAGAAAATCATTGAAAGGAAAGTTATTTTAATAATCCTATGTAGTGATTCGTAGTGTACATACATATATAATTTCACTACATTTCAATGGGCAAAAATAGAAAACTATTTCTCTTTTAAATGTGAGCTTTAAAATTTCCTTCGAGTGTGCTCTCACTGTCATTTCTAAGTTTGCCAGAAATTAAAAACATTATTATTTACATGCTAATTTNTAGTATACATACATATATAATTTCACTACATTTCAATGGGCAAAAATAGAAAACTATTTCTCTTTTAAATGTGAGCTTTAAAATTTCCTTCGAGTGTGCTCTCACTGTCATTTCTAAGTTTGCCAGAAATTAAAAACATTATTATTTACATGCTAATTTATCTTATAAGTGAATTGAGCTGCAGTGCATTATTGGACTAATTTTGACAACCACTTTGGTTTAAAAATGATCTTCAACTCTGATATTTGTTCTTGTTGTGCCATTTAAAGATTTTTTTTTGTTCTGAAAAGCATAAGGTAACATGGGAAAGAAGGAAGATGAAGACTGGCCAAATTCAGTTACCTTGCAAGAATAATATTAGAAGAACTTGGCATTTAAATTGTAAGAGGAATAAATTAACTTCTTAAAGTAGAAAGTATGAAAAGGAAGCCAATAAAAATGGGTAAACTTACTCACTTGAAAATCATGGTGTCTTTATTAAGTGTCAGCCAAGAAACTGGTGGATAAAGATGTGTCCCAGTTTCTATCGGGTACTACTGTCATTGAAAAGTGACCAAATTGAAATGCCATCATGACACAGGAAATATGTGTTTTTTCCTGAAAGAATATTTGTGATGCTCCAAACTATAGCCACTAGTAGATGTGAAGGCAAGCGCAAAATATTACCTGGATCATGATTTATACATGATGAACAGACAATAAACTCACTGCCTTTCTTTGCCCCCACAAAAAGTGGGGGCAAAGCTACCAGCTAGCTGTAACTCCAGCACAGTATTTCAAAGCACTCTTTCCCAAAGTTTTTCTTACAAAAGGAGCAATTCATTTTGTAGGACATTCTAAACTGGCAAATGGCCAACAACAATTTTGACCAAAGCGAGTGCAAAAGGTATTACAAAACCGAAAGTGAAAGAATATTTTGGAAAGATGGAAACAAAAAGGAAGATTATTCATCCTTCCATATGGCTTTTTAAAGCCATTTACAATTATGTATCGTTTCCGGTAGTTTCTATAAAAACTTTTTCATTGAGCAGGCAGAAGACTGAATAAATTTGTGAATGCATCACACAAAAAAGAAGATATTCAGAACAATGGAACTTAGCTAATTGTTTGAGGATGTGCGTGTGATAATGACGCTGTTAACCAGGAGAATGCAGAGTGCAATCGCATTTGTTTTTTCAGAAAGGGATTTCAAGAATTTAATGAAAAATTACAGTTGCTAACGATTGTGTGAAACGTAAGCAGTAACAGCGCTACTACAATTATGCATCTGATTGAAAAGGTACAGTTTATCAGACATCTTAGAGCAGTGATTTTTAAGCTGTTTGCTCTGCATGGAAACACACTTCGAGAGAAAAGACAAAGTGTTGGGTTTTCTTAAGATGTATTTAGATAACTTTATGCAACACACAATTTATACCATGTGCCATGCCACCAATTCATGTCCTTGACCTCTTCTGGAAACTGTAAGGAAATTTATCAACATCTGTGGCTAGACGGGATTCTTNATGGAAACACACTTCGAGAGAAAAGACAAAGTGTTGGGTTTTCTTAAGATGTATTTAGATAACTTTATGCAACACACAATTTATACCATGTGCCATGCCACCAATTCATGTCCTTGACCTCTTCTGGAAACTGTAAGGAAATTTATCAACATCTGTGGCTAGACGGGATTCTTGGAAGTGTTATAGACTATTTCATGGCTGCCTAGTAAAGAGTTTGTTACAAACTTCCAGCTAAATTGAAAGACATCTGTCAAATTATTTGCAGATCGTCACATACAACCCCACTTCCTCAACACACCACCACTTGACAAGACCCAATTTTCTCTTAAAGATGAAATGTTCAAAGCCTCTCTACTGGGATTGGCTTTCCATTTGTTTTGGAAATAATTCTGGGAACCCTCTCAAAATTCTCTATAGCTCCCTAGAATTGGGATGTTAGATATGACATTTCTTTAAGAGGATACTCACTTTGGACATGGTAAGACCTAGTTTGAGTCTCAACTTGGCCGAATACTTGATGCTTGACCTCAGACAAATTATTAACATATTTTTAGGTCTTAGCATTCTCAGAGAAAAAAGGAATAACAGTGCCTACCTCATAGAAATGATACGCGCTAACGTAGCTCATGTATTGAAAAAACCTAACATAGAACTTACTAGATAATACTGAGCTAAAGACAGAAGTCGAAAGATCCTCTGTTCTGCATGAAGGCTTGAATTTCATGCAATAAAATCTCTTCATTGTGCGAAAAGTATTTGTTGAGTACCTACTAGGCATATTGTGCTATGCTTTACGGATGCAGGAAGCCAAGTAGAGAATCTAATCTCAAGAAGAACACGGTCTAGTGGAAGAATGATGGAAACAGGTTACGATGGAAGTGCAGAGAATAGGAACCCAAGCGAGACTACTGAGCATTTTATCTGCCATAAGTCCTTATTAGGGCTTCCCTGGTGGTTCAGTGGTAAAGCATCTGCCTGTCAATGCAGGAGCCTCTGCTTTGATCCCTGGGTTGGGAAGATCTCCTGGAGGAGGAAGTGGCAACCTCCTCCAGGATTCTTGTCTTGAAGGTCCCATGAACAGAGGAGTCAAGGTGGGCTATAGTCCATGGGGTTGCAACAGAGTTGGATGCAACTTAGCAACTAAAAAACAACAACGAAGTCCTTATTAAGATGTACTGAAACTGTGAAATGTACATCAAATTTCAAAAATTTAATCCTGGAAAAGGATGCACACTATCTCTTTAATTATCATATTGAATCCATGTTAAAATGATATTATTTTTTATATATTGAGTTAAATAAAGCTACTATTAAAAATTTTTTAAAAAGAAGTAGGAGAGACTTGTGGCTTTTCTTTTCCTACCATTCCTACTTTGTCACTTCTGCTGATTTTATCAGCAATGCTGTGGACATGAAAATTTGCTAGATTCTTGTGTTTGCTCCTTGTTTCTTCCTGATGCACTTTCTGCTCATCTTGTTACAGACCACTCTAAATCTGGACCTTCAGAACTTCAAGAAATTGAATCTTCTCTGTAAAAAAGAGACTTCTCCAGAGGAAGCCCCCTCTCAGGTGTTCCATTTAGCAAAGTACTATCAATACTTTGATGCAATAAAGAACACCCTGGAGACAGGGAGTGGTGTCTCCTGCATCCCAAGTCCCCAGCCTTCCCTGGGATTAGTCACTTGGCTGTCTCTCTCAGCAGCTAGTAATTCAGAGATAATCATGTTACCAAGATGCCATTTAATCTGTATTTGGCATATCTCAAGTTTTCATCTTCATTAATAGAGCCATCAAAGTTTCATTGGGCCTGACTGATGTTGGACACACTAGTGATTTGCCCACAGGAGGGGTTTGCAGTTTGCACGCAGAGCCTCTGCTTGCCAGATGGCAGCTGTTAATCTGCTTGCATCACGGGTGGGGTGGGGGGCTAAGCTTGTTTGGCCCCTGGCCAGTGGGGCTCTTCTGCACCTCTGATTACACAGTACTATGGGCCAGGCTAGGGAACACAGACCCTTGGGTCAGGGTTAGCTTTCCCTGCAGATCTGAAGACCCCTGGGGGCATGCATGCCTGGTGGAGGAAGGAATCCTTTCCTGGCCTGTTTCCTGCTGCCTCAAGCATGGAATCAAAACATCCCTGTGGAAGGCAGGCTGTGCAGTGGAAGGGAGTCAGAGAAACTTGGCTTTGAATCCAGACTCTCCACCACTGAACCAGCTCTGTGGAGGTAGGCATAACTCTCAGAAGTTAACCTCTTTGAGCCTCAGATGGCTCCCATTTCTGTGATGTGAACCTGGTGATATGACGGGGCCACATAGGTGCACCTTAAAGTAGTCAGGACAGGACAGCTGGACGGAAACCATCCTTCAGTCCCACGCCCGGATGTAGAACCCAGAGAAGCCGTCATGCAGCTCCCTGAGCAGGCTGGCCTGGGATGTCCATCACAGTGTTCTCTATCGTGGTGAGGATGGTGGTAACCTAGGGGTTCATCCCTTGAGGGGCAGATAATGAGGCTTACCGCAATATACCATACGAAACAGACAGAAGTATCCAGATAAATCTTAACAACTGTGCTGGGTGGATGAAAAAGAAACAGAAAAAAGTCTGTGGATATCACATGTAAAAGCTAAAAACATACATGCAGCAGAGGAAGATACCACGTGTTTAATGAGGACTCCTAAAAATTTGAGATCATCAGATCTAGTGGTGGTGTGGATATTGGGCTGGGGAGGAAAGTGGGGAAGGGAAACGGGATAAAAGGCAGTAAACAATGAGAGAAGGACCTGGCGCAAGCTTGTAGTGATAGCGTGTTATCAGCAGAGGAGTATGATTCGCCCAGTGTTCTGCCTCTGGATTGAAAAGAAAAAGGAAAGATCAAGAAAAATGTCAACGTGTTCCTGACCAGTGTTCTTGGGCTCCTTGTTGTTCAATCGCTAACTTGTGTCTGACTCTTTGCAACCCCGTGGAACGCAGCATGCCAGGCTTCTCTGTCCTTCACTATCTCTCAGAGGTGGCTTAAACTCATGTCCGTTGAGTCAGTAATGCCATCCAACCACCTCTGTGGACAGAGACATCCATCGGCCTCCCTTCTCTCCTGCCCTCAATCTTTCCCAGTATCAGAGACTGTTCTTTGCAGCAGGTGGAGCTCCAAAATTTTGGAGCTTCAACTTCAGTACTTCCAGTGAATTTTCAGGGTTGATTTTCTTCAGTATTGGCTGGTTTGATCTCCTTGCTGTCCATGGGACTCTCAAGAGTCTTCTCCAGCACCACAATTCGAAAGCATCTTTTGGGCTCCTTAATCAATAGAAATTGATCAGAGAGACCAGACAAGAAATTCAGGCAAGGCTTTATTGGGGTTCCCGCTCTAACAGGAGGGAACAAGGACAAGTAGCAGGTGTCTTTGTTCACTTGCTTCCTGGGAGGCTCAGGCCAGCTGGTCTGTACATGGGGTGAAAAGGGGGTGTGTCCAAGGGTTGGGCTGGTGGGATGGCTTAGGTGGCGTGCCCACCCCTTTGGTGGTAGTGTGTGCAGGGGGCATGCACAATACCCTGCTTTTGTTCCTTGCTTTTTTGAAGTGACATTTGGGCTTTCTTTATCTCAGTATCAGGTCATCTAGAATTTGCCCCAACCAACACAAACACAGAGTTATTTTTAGTCCCTTATAATTTTTTTGTCGTTCAAGGAGACTTAATCCAGGTCCTGCAGCAAAGGGTCCCAAGTCCCAGAGGGTTTCAAAGGGAAGGGAGAGGGTCCAATAAAACTGGTGCTGTGGGGGCTTCAGGATCCAGGCATGAGGATGGGCACCTCCGAGGCTGTGGAATGGCTCTCCCTTTCTCTCTCTCTGCCTCCCCTCTTCCCTTGAGTGAGAAGCCTCAGGAAAATGTGAGACTGGAATGAGGTAGAACAGTCTGAGATCCTCATTCTCCCTTATCTGAACTCTCAATCTCCACAGACTCCAGTTGCCTGAAGACACTCCTTGGGTTTTTTCCTGTTCTCATGGTGGACCCAATTTTTGTGACTTGCTCACCAAAGAGCTTCAGGAAGGTGTGGTGCCCATTCTTGTTGAACCAGTTGGGAATTTCCTGGATCTCCAACCCTTTGGGCCTGCACATCAATGTCACTACCCTGCCAGTCAATGAGACCTTTGTGTGCAACAGGGCAGAAGGCTACATCTGTGTGAGAAAGGACCGCAGGGGACATCTCGTCATGTTCTTAGAGTCTGAGAAAAAAAGTTACAAACGTGTACCAGGGCACACTCTGTGGTGTTCTTTTGTTAATGTATGAGTTGGAAGACGAATGTGGATTTATTGGAACAGCATAATGAAGCATCACTGGCATGTGGATCATATTATCACCATGTATAATGAAGCAGGGAAAGAAACAGCTTCCCTCCTGAAAAGCATCATCCATATAAGCCTCAGCCTCTTCAAAGCTCTGTGTCCATTTCCTTTAAGTACAAGAAATAAGGTAGAATAAATACAGGAGGTGATCTAACAAGGAGGATGGAATGACCTATCACTCACTTCCTTTCTTGGACACTAAATTAAAAAAAAATTAATTATTTTTTGGCTGCGCTAAGTCTTCATTGCCGTGAGAGGGCTTTCTCTAGCTGCAGGGAGCGGGGGCTACTGTTGGTGGTTGTGCAGGGTCTTCTCACTGCTGTGGCTTCCCTTGCTGTGTGGAATACAGGCTCTGGGCACCCAGGCATCAGTAGTTGTAGCACGTAGGCTCAGTAGTTGTGGCATGCATGGCGTATGGAATCTTCCCTTTGTTTGAACCAGGAAACAAACCCACGTTCCCTGCATTGGCAGGTGGATTCCTATCTACTGCACCATGAGGAAGTCCTTGGAAGTGGAATTTTTGAGATAACAATGAAACTAAAAATCAGCAAGACATCTCCAGACTAAGAAAGGTTACTCTTGGGTCACTCTTCAGTTTATTACCAACTTCTTCTCATATTCTTTCTCTTCCCTTCCTTTGAATCTCTTCTTCCTTCTTGGTTGGCAAATCAGACAATTTATCTCTCCAAAGGCAGGGATTAGCTCCAGGATGTGTGATCCTGGAGCCATTCCAACTCCAGGCTTTCTTAGGACTTTTGTTGGTGATGTAAAGAAAGCAGCGCTATCAGAACAAATAATTTCACAATTTGTATGGAAATACAAAAAACCTCGAATAGCCAAAGCAATCTTGAGAAANGACTGAACTGAACTGAAAAAGACAAAAGACTGTATACAGAAAGCTAAAACAGTGAAGAAAGAAATCAAAGATGATACAAAAAGAGAAATATACCATATTCTTGGATTATAAGAATCAATATAATGAAAATGAATTTACTACTCAAAGCAATATATAGATTCAGTTCAATCCCTATCAAAATTACCAATGGTATTTTTCACAGAACTAGAACAAATAACTTCACAATTTGTACTGAAACACAAAAGACCCTGAATAGCTAAAGCAATCTTGAGAAAGAATGGAACTGGAGGAATCAACCTTCCCGATTTAAGACTATACTACAAAGCTACAGCTATCAAAACAGTATGGTACTAGCACAAAGACAGAAATATAGATCAATGGAACAAACTAGACAGTCCAGAGCTAAATTCACTCACCTATCCAGAGCTTACCTTTGACAAAGGAGGCAAAAATATATAATGGAGAAAAGATAGCCTCTTCAACAAATGGTCCTGGGAAAACTGGTCAACTGCATGTAAAAGAATGAAACTAGAACACTTTTGAACACTATACACAAAAATAAAATGCAAAATGTTTTAAAGACCTACATGTAAGACCAGAAACTATAAAACTCTTGGAGGAAAACACAGGCAGAACACTCTCCATCATAAATTACAGCAAGATCCTCTATGATCCACCTCTCAGAGTAATGGATATAAAAACAAAAATAAACAAATAGGACCTAATTAAACTTAAAAGCTTTTGCACAATAAAGGAAACTATAAGCAAGGTGAAAAGACAGCCCTCAGAATGGGAGAAAATAATAGCAAACTAAACAAGTGACAATCTCCAAAATACACAAGCAGCTCACACAGCTCAATACCTGAAAAATGAACAACCCAGTCAAAAGGTGGACAAAAGACCTAAACAGACATCTCTCCAAAGAAGTCATATAGATGGCTAATAAACATACGAAAAGATGCTCAACATCACTCATTATTAGAGAAATGCAAATCAAAAACACAATGAGGTGTCCTCTGGTCAGAATGGCCATCATCAAAAAGTCTACAAACACTAAATGCTGGAGAGGGTGTGGTGAAAAGGGAACCCTCTTACATTGTTGGTGGGAATGCAAACTAGTGCAGCCACTATACAAAACAGTGTGNTGCAAATCAAAAACACAATGAGGTGTCCTCTGGTCAGAATGGCCATCATCAAAAAGTCTACAAACACTAAATGCTGGAGAGGGTGTGGTGAAAAGGGAACCCTCTTACATTGTTGGTGGGAATGCAAACTAGTGCAGCCACTATACAAAACAGTGTGGAGATTCCTTAAAAAACTCACAATACAACAGCCATGCTGCTGCTGCTAAGTCACTTCAGTCGTGTCCGACTCTGTGCAACCCCATAGACGGCAGCCCACCCGGCTCCCCTGTCCTGGGATTCTCCAGGCAAGAACACTGGAGTGGGTTGCCATTTCCTTCTCCAATGCATGAAAGTGAAAAGGGAAAGTGAAGTCGCTCAGTTGTGTCCGACCCTCAGCGACGCCATGGACTGCAGCCCACCAGGCTCCTCCATCCATGGGATTTTTCAGGCAAGAGCACTGGAGTCAGGTGCCATCATACAACCCAGCAATCCCGTTGCTGGGCGTATACCCTGAGGAAACCAGAATTGAAAGAGACACAGGTACCCCAATGTTCACTGCAGCACTATTTACAATAGCTAGGACATGGAAGCAATCTAGGTATCTATCAGCAGATGAATGGATAAGAAAGTTGTGGTATACATACACAATGGAATATTACTCAGCTATAAAAAGAATGTATTTGAGTCAGTTCTAATGAGACGGATGAACCTAGAGCCTATTATAGAATGAAATAAGCCAGAAAGAGAAAGACAAATACTGTATACTAATGCATATCTATATATACACGGAATTTTAAAAGACGGCACCAATGATCGATCCTACGTACAGGGCAGCAAAGGAGACACAGGCGTAAAGAACAGAATTTTGGACTCAGTGGGAAAAGGAGAGTGAAGGATGATTTGAGAGAATGGCAGTGAAATATATATATTACCATATGTAAAATCTGTCTCTTATACACATCTTGAGTGCTGAATCATGTAATAAGACTATGCTTCGTGGGGAAAACACACACTCATTAAAACTGTCTTCCA
>SJYA01002689.1:464035-530621 GCA_006410615.1 Neotragus moschatus
TGGGAGGGGGTTCAGGGTTGGGGGGACACATCTGTAGTGTACCTATGGCCAATTCATGTTGATGTATGACAGAAACCATCACAATATTGTAATTATCCTCCAATTAAAATAAATAAAAATGAAATAAAAAATACATTAGAAGGAATCAATAGCAGGATAACTGAGACAGAAGAATGAACAAGTGAGCTAAAAGGTAGAATAGTGGAAATAACTGCAAAGGAGCAGAATAAAGAAAAAGAATGGAAAGAAATGAGGAGAGTCCCAGAGACGTTAAACTCACCAACGTTTGAATGACCGTGATTGAAAAAAGAGAAAGAGAAAGGGTCTGAGAAAATATTTGAAGAGATTATAGCCGAAAAATTCTCTAACATGCAAAAAGAAATAGCCATCCAAGTTCAAGAAGCAGAGACCTGTTACAGGATAAACCAAAGGAGAAGCATGGCAAGACACATATTAATCAAACAAATAATGAATTCAAAGAAAAAATATTAATGCAAGGGAAATGCAAAAAAAAATTAAATAACATACAAGGGAGTCTCCACAAAGTTACCAGCTGATTTTTCAGAAGAAATTCTGCAGGCCAGAAGAGACTGGCAGGATATATCAAAAATAATGAAAGGGAAAAACCTACTTTACCTAGCAAAGATCTCATTCAGATTCAAAGGAGAAATCAAAAGCTTTACAGACAAGAGCTAAGAGAATTCAGCACTACCAAATCAGCTTTACAACAAATGCTAAAGTAACTTCTCTAGGCAAGAAACACAAGAGAACAAAACGACCTACAAAAACACACCCAGAATAATAAAGAAAATGGTAATAGGAACATGTATATTGATAATGACCTTAAATGTAAATGGATTAAATTCTCCAACCAAAAGAAACAGACCGGCTAAATGGATACAAAAACAAGACCTGAGTGTATGGTTCATCCTTGGTGGCTCAGATGGTAAAGAATCTGCCTGCAATGCTGGAGACCTGGGTTCAATCCCTGGGTTAGGAAGATCCCCTGGAGAAGGAAATGGCAACCCATTCCAGTACTCCTGCCTGGAGAATTCCATGGACAGAGGAGCCTGGCAGGCTACAGTCCACATGATCGCAAAGAGTTGGACACGATGGATCAACTAAGCACACAGCACACTAGAGACTTACTTCAGACCTAAAGACACATACAGGCTGAAAGTGAGGGGATGGAAAAGATGCCAGGCAATGGCACCCCACTCCAGTACTCTTGCCTGGAAAATCCCATGGACAGAGGAGCCTGGTGGGCTGCAGTCCACGGGGTCACTAAGAGTCGGGCACAACTGAGCGACTTCACTTTCACTTTTCACTTTCATGCATGGGAGAAGGAAATGGCAACCCACTCCAGGGTTCTTGCCTGGAGAATCCCAGGGATAGGGGAGCCTGATGGGCTGCCATCTATGGGGTCGCACAGAGTCGGACAAAACTGAAGCGACTCAGCAGCAGCAGCAGCAGCAGCCATGCAAATGGAAATCAAAAGAAAGCTGGAATAGCAATACTTAGATAAAACAGACTTAAAAATAAAAAGACTTACAAGAGACAAGGAAGGTCACTACATAATGATCAAGGGATAAATCCAAGAAGATATAACACAGAAATATTTACGCACCTCAATACATAATGAAAATGCTAACAGCCATAAAAAGGAAAACTGACAGGAACACAATAATAGTGGGGGACTTTAACACCCAACTTACACAAATGGAAACATCACCTAGACAGAAAATAAGGAAACACAGCTTTAAATGCCAATATAGACCAGGCAGATTTAATTGCTATTTATAGGACATTCTACCTGAAAGCAGCATATTACACTTTCTTCTCAAGTGCACATGGAACATTCTCTAAGACAGACAACATCATGGGTCACAAATTAAGCCTCAGTAAATTTTTAAAAACTGAAATCGTATCAAGTATCTTTTCTGACCACAACATTATGAGACCAGAAGTCAATAACAGGGGGGAAAAATGTAAAAAAAAAAAAAAAAAAAAAAAAACCAACTTCCACTTCAATGCAAAAGAAGAACTTGATCAGAACGGGCAGCTGCTACGGGAGCTTCAGATTTTCAGATAACAGACTGGAGAGTAAAAACTGGGGGTCCATTTCCCCTTTTCTTTTGGGAAGTGCTGTAGAGAGAAAGCAGATCTTTCTAAGTCCTGTTATGAGCAGCATCGTGCCTGAAATAGAATTTCCTCCAAGCTGAGTGGGAAACTCTAGAATAAAAGATTTCTACCTTGGAAGCCTGTCTGGGGAAAGGCACGCACCATAATGTCCTAGAGTTTTCCTCCACGTTTTCTTCTCTTTCTGTTGTATTTCAGTTTTGTTTCTCCTTGAAGGAATTCAGGGGGGAGGAGAACACTGGTGGCAACTTTTATTTGGAAAGGAAATCTGAAGCGTGGGGGACTCAGATGGGTCTTGCCGTGCCCTTTCTTGCTCTCTGCGGGCTGTGAACCCTGCTGCTTCTGGACGCCCGGTGCCTTCTCTGCTTCTGCCTTTCCAAGCACAGTGCACCGGCGGGCTTTGATGACCGAGCTGGGACCGCTGACTGCAGCAGTCAGCAATCGAGATGCCTTTCTTTCAGGCAGACTGTTTCTCCACCACCTTTCTTCCTGATTTATTTTAAACTAACAAAAAAAAAAAAAAAAAAAAAAAAAAAAAAAGAGGAAAAAAAAAAAAAAAAAAAAAAAAAAAAAAAAAACCCAACACACAAAAACAAGGCTAAACAATATGATGCAAAATAACCAAGACATCACTGAAGAAATCAAAGAGCAAATTTAAAAATACATAGAAACAAATGAAAATACAATGACCCAAAATCTATGTATGAAGCAAAAGAAGTTCTAAGAAGGAAGTTTATAGCAATTCAATCCTACCTCAAGAAACTAAGAAAAAACTCAAACAACCTAACCTTATATCTAAACCAATCGTAAAAATCAGAGCAGAAATAAATGAAATACTGAGTTGGCCAATGAATTCCTTTGAGTCTGTCCATAACATACTATGGAAAAACTTGAATTAACTTTTTGGCCAACCCAGTAGAAAGAAAACAATAGCAAAAATCAATGAAACTACAGCTGGTTATTGATAAACCTTTAGCCAGCCTCATCAAGGCAAAAAGGGACAAGATTCAAATCAATAAAACTAGAAATGAAAAATGGAGAAATTACAACTGACACCACAGAAATACCAAGGATCAAAAGAGACTACTTAAAGCAACTATTTGCCAATAAAATGGACAACATGGAAGAAATGGACAAATTCTTAGAAAGGTACCATCTTTCAAGGCTGAAACAAGACTAGACCAATAGAAAATATAAACAGACCAATCACCAGTAATGAAATTGAAACTGTAATTAAAAATCGTAAAACAAACAAAAGTCCAGAACCAGAATGGCTTCACAGGTGAATTCTATCAAACATTTAGAGAAAAGCTAACACTCATCCTTATCAAACTCTTCCAAAAAATTGCAGAGGAAGAACACTCCCAAGCTCAATCTACAAGGCCACCATCACCCTAATCCCCAAATCAGACAAAGATATCACAAAAAAGGAAAATTACAGACCATATCACTGATGAACACAAGACACAAAAATCCTCAACAAAATACTAACAAACAGAATACAACAACATATTAAAAGGATCATACATCATGATCAAGTCGGCTTTATCCTGGGGATGTACGGATTCTTCAACAAACGCAAATCAATATGATATATCATGTTAACAAATTAAAGAATAAAAACCATATGGTCACCTCTATAGATGCAGAAAAAGCTTTTGACAAAATTCAACACCTATTTATGATAAAAATCCTCCAGAAAGTAGGCATAGAGGGAATCTACCTCAACATAAAAGTCATATACAAATCCTCTAAGATCAGGAATAAGACAAGGATGTCCACTCTCACCACTATTATTCAGCATAGTTTTGGAAGTCCTAGCCATTGCAATCTCTTAAGAAAAAGAAAAGGACTCCAAACTGGAGAAAAAGAAGCAAAAGTGTCACTGTCGGCAGATGACATGAAACTATACACAGAAAATCCTAAAGATGCCAGCAGAAAACCACTAGAGCCAATCAATGAATCTGGTAAAGCTGCAGTATACAAAATTAATGCACAGAAATTTCTGTTACCCCTACACACTAACAATAAAAGATAGGAAAGAGAAATTAAAAAAAAAAATCCCATTTACTACTGCAACAAAACAAATAAAATACCTAGGAATAAACCGACCTAAGGAGGTAAAAACCGGTACTCAGAAAACTACTAAGAAACTGATGAAAGAAATCGAAGACAACACAAACAGGTGAGAGATATACCATGTTCTTGGAAGAATCAATACTACCCAAAGCAACCTACAGATTGAATGCAATCCCTATCAAATTACCAATGGCGTTTTCCACAGAATTAAAAGAAAAAAATTTTACAGTTTGTATGGAAACACAAAAGACCCCAAATAGCCAAAGCAATCTTGAGAAAACAAAATGGAGCAGGAGGAATCAGACTCTCTGGCTTCAGATTATACTACAAAGCAACAGTAATCAAGACAGTATGGTACTGACACAAGAACAGAAATATTAGATCAATACAACAGGATAGAAAGCCCAGAGATAAACCCACATTGCTATGGTCACCTAATCTGTGACAAAGGAAGCATGTAAATACAGTGGAGAAAAGACAGTCTCTTCAACAAGTGACGCTGGGAAAACTGGACAGCTACATGTAAAAGAATGAATTAGAACACTCCCTAACACCATACACAAAAGTAAACTTAAAATGGATTAAAGACCAGATACTGTAAAACTCTTAGAGGAAGACACAGGAAGAACACTGACATAAATCACAGCAAGATCTTTTTTGACCTACCTTTTACAGTAATGAAAATAAGGACAAAAATAAACAAATGGGGCCGAATTAAGCTTAAAAGCTTTTGTACAGCAAAGAAAACCGTAAATATGAAACAACAACCCTCAAAATGGAAGAAAATATTTGCAAATGAAATAAATGATGAGATTAATCTCCAAAATAAAAATAAAAAATGAAAAAATCAGCCTGTACCTCCTAAATATGCAATCCACTCCAGTGTTCTTGTCTGGAGAATCTCATAGAGGAGCCTGGCAGGCTACAATCCACAGGGTCACAAAGAGTTGGATATGACCGAAGTGACTTAGCACACATGTATGCACTAAATATACTGAAGAAGACTAAATGACAATAAGGAAAAAAATTTATGGTTTCATAAAAATGAAAGCCCATTTTTGCACTTCTCCCTCAGTCCTGGCCCCACCTTGGAAAAGAGAGAGAAAAAGAAATTATATATAAAACATATGCATGCATGCAAAGGCCAAGGACCGGCAGGAAATATGATAGTATGTCACAGAATTATGTATATTACTGTTTTTCTTGATGCATAGAATATTACCCTAAATGTTTTACAGAAAATATGTACTACTTGTTAAAAAGGAAAAAATCAGAAGAAAAAAAAACACAAAGAATTTTTAAAAATACAAAAATGAAAATTCAGTAAGCATTTTTAATCAAAGAATAGTTTCTCAGAACATTAATTTATTCAAATAGAAATAGGAATTTCAAGTTACCGTACGAAAAGGTTATTCCTCTGCGTATACTTATTTTCTGCTTTTTCCTTTCTCCACACTATGCATGCCCACCACCAAACTTCCGTATTGGTCTATTTGCCGCTTCATTCACTCACTCTAATTCTTCCAGGCAAACCTGCAACCTCGTACCTATCTTCTCAATTGTACTATAACAGCTCTGGTCCATGTGTATATTTCTCCAGGTGAATTATCCACAGTCCAGTATCAATGTGCACATTTGATCTAACCTTCTCTCACACATCGTATCATACCCCAAAACACATGCAAGGACAGGCAAACACACAAGCACACTCCTTAGGAGCTTCCCAAGTGGCTCAGGAGTAAAGCAACCGGATGCCAAAGCAGGAGACGCAAGAGACATGGGTTTGATATCTGGGTTGGGAAGGTCCCCTAGAGAAAATGGCAACCCGCTCTAGTATTCTTGCCTGGGAAATCCCACGGACAGAGGAGCCTGGCGAGCTACAGTCCAGGGGGGGGTCGCAAAAGAATAAGACACGACTTAGCGACTAAACAACAACAAACAACTCTCCATCCAGTGGTCTCCATCCAGAAACGCGCTCCGCCTCCCTACCTGAAGNACAGCAGGATCCTTTATGACCCACCTCCCAGAGTAATGGAAATAAAAGCAAAAATAAACAAATGGGACTGAATTAAACTTAAAAACTTTTGAACAATGAAGGAAACTATAAACAAGGTGAAAAGACAACCTTCAGAATATGAGAAAATAATAGCAAATGAAGCAAGTGACAAAGAATTAATCTAAAAAATATACAAGCAGCTCATGCAACTCAATTCCAGAAAAATAAACAATTCAGTCAAAAATGGGCCAAATAACTAAACAGACATTTCTCCAAAGAAGGCATACAGATGGCTAACAAACACATGAAAATATGCTCAACATCACTCATTATCAGAGAAAGGCAAATCAAAACCACAATGATGTACCATCGCACACCAGTTAGAAAAGCTGCTATCCAAAATTTACAAGCAATAAATGCTGGAGATGGTATGGAGAAAAGGGAACTCTCTTATACTGTTGGCGGGAACGCAAACTAGTACAGCCACGATGGAGAGCAGTGTGGAGATTCCTTAAAAAACTGGAAATATGATCCAGCAATCCCACTGCTGGGCATACACACCGAGGAAACCAGAATTGAAAGAGACATGTGTACCCCAATGTTCATCACAGTTCTGTTCACAATAGCTAGGACATGGAAGCAACCTAGATGCCCATCAGCAGATGAATGGATAAGAAAGCTGTAGTACGTGTACACAATGGAATATTACTCAGCTATTAAAAAGAATGCTTTCAAATCAGTTCTAATGAGGTGGATGAAACTGGAGCCTATAATACAGAGTGAAGTAAGTCAGAGAGAAAAACACCAATACAGTGTATTAATGCATATATATGAAATTTATAAAGATGGTAACAATGACTCTATTTGTGAGACAGCAAAAGAGACACAGATGTAAAGATCAGACTTTTGGACTCTGTGAGAGAAGGTGAGGGTGAGATGATCTGAGAGAACAGCATTAAAACATGTGTATTTTCATATGTGAAATAGATCACCAGTCCAGGTTCGATGCATGAGACAAGGTGCTCAGGGCTGGTGCACTGGGATGACCCAGAGGGATGGGATGGGGAGGGATGTGGGAGGGGGGCTCAGGATGGGGAACATATGTGCACCCATGGCTGATTCATGTCAATGTATGGCAAAAACCACTACAATATTGTAAAGTAGTTAGCCTCCAATTAAAATAAATGAATTAATTTAAAAAAGAGAGCAGTGTTATCATTTCTAGAATAATCATATGTAATTTAATAACTGCTGGTAAAGAGAGCCTGACTGAGAAGGAAGCCAAGGAAGAGGAAGGCAGAGCAGAGAGGGTGTGGTTGTGAGATGGACAAGACGCGCCTGAGTGCCAGCACCAGGACGGCTAGACTCTTTATTTACATTGCTCAAATGTAACAATTCCTCTTGTGCTTTTAACTAGTTGAGTTGACTTTTCGTCATTTGTAAACCAAAGATTTCTGAATAACACGCTAGGTAAGTAAGGCAAAATCAGTCACACTGGGGAATACCTGCTTATGTATCAAACATTTAGTATATGTTTCCTTTATGCCAGAAAGAGCCTTTGCAGAGAAAAATCTTATGACTTATTTGAATCATTGTCTAATCAGGAGAGCACACCTCTGTGTTAGTTCAAGGATACCTGACATATCTCTGGTTATCTGAATAAGTTTGTGTGTGTGTGTACATATGTGTGTCGTTTAAAATCTTCAGTAACTACTAGTCATGTATGGATGTGAGAGTTGGATCATAACGAAAGCTGAGCGCCAAAGAATTGATACTGTTGAACTGTGTTGGAGAAGATTCCTGAGAGTCCCTTGGACTGCAAGGAGATTCAACCAGTCCATCCTAAAGGAAATCAGTCCTGAATATTCATTGGAAGGACTGATGCTGAAGCTGAAACTCCAATACTTTGGCCACTTGATGTGAACAACTGACTCATTGAAAAAGACCCTGATCCTGGGAAAGATTGAAGATGGGAGGCAAAGGGGATGACAGAGGATGAGATGGTTGAATGGCATCACTGACTCAGTGGACACGAGTTTGGTAAACTCCAAGAGTTGATGATGGACGGGGAAGCCCGGTGTGCTGCAGTCCATGGGGTCAAAAAGAGTCGGACATGACTGAGCAACTGAACTGAATAAGCCATAAGCAGGGTTACCTGGATTACACAATATAACAGACTTAATCCATAAATTTTTTGCCCATACTTTTATTTGCGTGAGGATGTGAAGGACTACTTTGATGGTCACAGGCTGATGAGCTGTGTGACCTTAGGCAATTTACTTAACTTTTCTGAGCTTTTAATGTTCTTCTGTAAAATGGAGATGATGGTAGTCTGACATTAACCTAGTGTCATGAGTAATAAACAAGCAAATACATGGAAAGTGCTTAGCATAGTTGCTGCCATATAATAAAATCACTCAACTGATGAAGAGATTTAGTTGATCAGTCATGTCTGACTCTTTGCAACCCCATGGACTGTAGCCCGTCAGGATCCCCTGTCCATGGGATACTCTAGGCAAGATTCTGGATGAAGAGATTTAGTTGATCAGTCATGTCTGACTCTTTGCAACCCCATGGACTGTAGCCCGTCAGGATCCCCTGTCCATGGGATACTCTAGGCAAGATTCTGGGAGTGGATTGCCATTCCTTTCTCCAGAGAATCTTCTTGACTCAGGGATTGAACCTAGGTCTTCTGCATTGCAGGCAGATTCTTTACCGTTTGAGCTACAGGGATGTCCTCAATCAATGATAGCTATCACTATTATTGCTACCATCACCATTATCAACATGAAGGAAGGGCCACATGTAGTCTGAATAGTCTGCTCGCTTGTAGTGCTTTATTTGGGCTTCCCTGGTGATTCGGAGGTAAAGACTCTGCCCGTCAATGCAGGAGACTCTGGTTCAATCCCTGGGTTGGAAAGATCCCCTGGAGAAGGAAATGGCAATCCACTCCAGTACTCTTGCTGGGAGAATTGCATGGATAGAGGCGCCTGGTGGGCTACAGTCCATGGGGTCTCAGAAACGTTGAACATGATTTAGCGACTAAACAACAACAACAGCGTTTTATTTATCATTTACAAAGTACTTTCACATGCATCATCCACCGTGACACCAAGAGTCTACAGGGCCTCACAATATCCATTTCACATTTTGGCTTCTTGCAAGTTGATAAGAGCAGTTTTTAAAAAAGGTTTTCATATTTGACAAGATCTACTGTATATAGTATCACATGTAGTGAATGAGAAATGCATTTGTTTTGGCAGCAGAATTTTAAAAGACAGGAAAACATATTTTAGCACAAATGTGTTGTTCAGTTGCTATGTCCGACTCTTGGCGATCCCATGGACTGCAGCACACCAGGCTCCTCTGTCCTCCACTATCATCTCCTGGATTTTGCTCTAATTCATGTCCATTGAGTTGGTGATGCTATCTAACCATCTCATCCTCTCCTGTTCCCTTCTCTTGCCTTCAGTCTTTCCCAGAATCAAGGTCTTTTCCAATGAGTCAGCTCTTTGCATCAGGTGGCCAAAGTACTGGAGCTTCAGCCTCAGCATCAGTCCTTCCAATGAATATTGAGGGTTGGTTTCCTTTAGGATTAACTGGTTTGAAGAGTCTTCTTCAGCACCACAATTTGAAAG
The DNA here is from genome assembly GCA_006410615.1 of Neotragus moschatus. Taxonomy (NCBI): domain Eukaryota; kingdom Metazoa; phylum Chordata; class Mammalia; order Artiodactyla; family Bovidae; genus Neotragus; species Neotragus moschatus. The sequence continues at coordinate 473,888 of SJYA01002689.1, forward strand.
CATCAGTTCTTTGGTGCTCAGCCTTCTTTATTGTTCAACTCTTTCATCCATACATGTACACTGGGAAAAAGCATAGCTTTGGCTCTATGGACCTTTGTCAGCAAGGTGATGTCTCTGCTTTTTACTATACTGTTTAGGTTTGTTATAGCTTTCCTAGCAAGGAGCAAGTGGGTGCAGTCACCATCTGCAGTGATTTCGGAGTCCAAGAAAATAAAATCTGTTGCTGCTTCTACTTCTCCCCTTCTCATTGCCATGAAGTGATGGCACTGGATGTCATGATCTTAGTTTTTTGAATGTTGAGTTTCAAGCCAGCTTTTTCACTTGCCATTTTCACTGTCATCAAGAAGCTCTATAATTCCTCTTCACTTTCTGCCATTAGGGTGGCATCATCCGTATATTTGAGGTTGTTGATATTTCTTTCAGCAATTTTGATTCCAGCTTGTGATTCATCCAGCCTGGTGTTTCACATGATGTACTCTGCATGTAAGTTAAATAAGCAGGGTGACAATATACAGCCTTGTCGTATTCTTTTCCCAATTTTGAACCAGTCAGTTATTCCATGTCCAGTTTCAACTGCTGCTTCTTCACCTGCATACAATTTTCTCAGGAAACAAGTAAAGTAGTCTGGTCTTCCCATCTCTTTAAGAATTTTCCACAGTTTGTCATGATCCACATAGTCAAAGGTTTATTTCTGGCAGATTCTTTACCAACTGAACTATCAGGGAAGTGCTTAGCATAGTCAACGAAGCAGAAATAGATGTTTTTCTGGAATCCCCTCGCTTTTTCTATGATCCAATGGATGTTTGCAATTTGATTTCTGGTTTCTCTGGCTTTTCTAAGCCCAGTTTGTACCTCTGAAAGTTCTTGGTTCACACACTGTTGAAGCCTAGCTTGAAGGATTTTGATTGTTACCTTGTTAGCATGTGAAATGAGTGCAATTGTAAGGTAGTTTGAACATTCTTTGACACTACTTTGACCAGAGTGTCTTTCTTTTTCTTTTCCTTACTATGTCATTGTTACCATAAAGACAAGTCTGAAGCAAATTCATTTTTTATGTCATTGGTCATTTAGAATATTCTCAAAGTTGGAGCTCTTGGAAGACTTGTATTTCATGTTACCAACACAAGCAGATTGTTGAATTTGACACAGTTAAATATTTTCTTTGTTTATGGAATGTTTTCACAAAGGCAAGCTTTCAGAAATGCTAAAACAGTAAGATTTTTTTTTTTTTTTTGGACAGGAACATACTTCTTAATTAACTGGGTAAAAACCCTTAGTTGTATTGTTTAAGGGAATATTTATATTTAAGGGAATATTATATTTATATGTTTAAGGGCATGGCAAAGTTCTAGAATAAGAAAAGGCGTTGATTTACTAACATAGCAAAGTTAGATTTTTCATCTTTTTGAATCTGGATATTACTTCATCTAATTTGGCTTCCTTATTAACTACTAAGGTGACAATAGTGATGTGAAAAGGAAGATTTATACAATTTTGTAAGTATAAATTTTATCAATCTCTCGCATAAAAAACCAAAAACAAACCAACAAGCTTGTAAAACAGGGCTTTCTTACGTACTTAGATTATTTCCTCTTTATCAGAGCTTCCACAAGAATTTGGCAGAAATATTGAGTTCTGGATTTTTCTTTGTTTAGGTTGCTCATATAGTCCTGTTTCTAAGTGACTTCTAATGTCACAACACTAAAAAAAAAAAATCAATAAACATTCTTTTCTTTGTATCATTAATTTATTGATTTATTCTATATTCTATATTTAAATATATATATTCTATATTTCTTAGAGTAACTTATCAAGAGTACTTAGTTCTGTATTATTTATTGTATATCACAACGTGAATGCCACATTTTAGTCTTAGATATTGACACATAATTATGAATGCCAGTCATTGTACATAGATGAACCATGATATTTAGGTTTTATGAAAACTGAATATATTTTAAAAGACAGGAATTTTGATTCTCCTAATTCTTAAGCAATTGCTTACTAACAAATCAGACAGTCTTCAAAGCTGTATTAATTCAAATGTCCATTGACAAATGAGTGGATAAGGCCAATGTGGTATATTTATATAATGGAGTCCCAGCCATAAAAAAGAATGAAATAAGGCCAATTTTAGCAACATGGATGGGTCTGGAGATGATCATACTTTGTAAAAAGCAGACAGAGAAAGAAAACTATCATATGATATCACTTGCATATGGAATCTAAAAAAATGATACAAATGAACTTATATACAAAACAGAAATAGACAGACATAGAAAACAAACTTACAGTTATCAAAGGAGTGCAGGAGGCATAAGTTAGGATTTGGGGATTAACATATACATACTACTACTATGTATAAAAGAGATAACCAGTGGGGGTAGACTGTAAAAAGCAGGGAACTATGGGCTTCCCAGGTAGCATAGCACTAGTGGTAAAGAACTCTCCTGAGATGCAGCTTCTATCTCAGGGTTGGGCAGATCCCCTGGAGAAGAGCATGGCAACCCACTCCATTATTCTTGGCTGGAGAATCCCATTGTCAGAGGAGCCTGGTGCACGACAGTCCATAGGGTTGCACAGAGTCGGACACGACTGAGCGACTTAGCATGCACGCATGCACAGGGAGCTATATTCAATATTTTGTAAACAAGTGAGAAGAATCTGAATATACATACAGGAAGTGAAGTGAAGTGATATGAAGTCACTCAGTCGTGTCCGACTCTTTGCGACCCCAGGGACTGTAGCCTACCAGGCTCCTCTGTCCATGGGATTTTCCAGGCAATAGTTCTGGAGTGGATTGCCATTTCCTTCTCCAGGGGATCTTCCCAACCCAGGGATCGAACCTGGGTCTCCCGCATTGTAGACAGACACTTTACCATCTGAGCCACCAGGGAAGTCTTTATATATATGTGTGTATATATATACACACACATATATAAAACTGAATCACTTACTGTCCACCTGAAATATTATACAACATTTTAAATCAACTACACTTCAACAAAATAAATATAAAAAAATATGCAGCAGACTTAATTGGTAATACATACAAGAGTCCATCCTAAAGGAAATCAGTCCTGAATATTCATTGGAAGGACTGATGTTGAATCTGAAGAGCTTTGGCCACCAGATGTGAAGAGCTGACTCATTGAAAAGACCCTGATGCTCGGAAAGACTGAAGGCAGGAGGAGAAGGGGACGACAGAGGATGAGATAGTTGGATGGCATCACTGACTCAATGGACATGAGTTTGGGCAAACTCCGGGAGTTGGTGATGGACAGGGAGGCCTGGCACGCCTCTTTGCGTCCATCGACTCGCAAAGAGTTGGACAGGACTGAGTGACTGAACCGAGCTGAACAATAGGTGTGTTAGTGTTGGTGGTGGAGGATCCGTATTAGGGAAAGAAGCATATTATCAATGAACATTTTAGTTACCTGCTAAGTATTTCAGACTTAACAAATAATTGCTTATAGGTTTCAGGTTGGTAATGCACGTTCAACTCAATATTCCATACGTGAAGGGAGACTGGTTGTTCCTAGGTCTCGGTTAGCTGGTTCAGAGGAGGGCAAATCAACCTTAGGAGCTCTTGAGAACCTCCCCTGGACACCACCAGGCCCTCCCGTGAATGCCCGGCCCTTTGCTTCATTCCGTCTGGGCTCTGCTGGGCTCTGCGTTTCTCTGCCGCGGGTCAGAGCTGCTGTGAGGTCTGGGGAAGGCTGTGCCCAGGAGGTCCCCTGGTCTGGGTGCTGCTCTTCAGCACTCTAGGGTAGAGGTAGCACAGCTTGGACCCGAGTCTCACAATTTTGGTTTTCATCCAAACAGCCCCTTTAGCCTCATCCTGCAGTGTCTTCACAGACGGTACGATTGAGTTTCTGGCACTGCCTGGGAAATACACAGCATCCCGTTCCATCGATGTGGCCTCCTGGGTTGTTACTGATGGCGTGCCCGCTAAAGCTCTTCTCTTTCAGTTCAGACTCCCAACCAGAACTGAACATGAATTCATGCAAACAAAGTGTTCAAATAAATGGGGTAGCAAGAATGGGAATTTCTGGTCCCACGAGTCTCGATATTTATCAATATTCTGCTACTATTATTTGCATATTTCATTTTAAAAATTAAAACGACTTGATTTATTTAAACTAAAAAAAAAAAAAAATCACTGATTTCTCTTAGCCCATGCCTCCCGCCTCTGGCAACCACTAATCTGTTCTCTGTGTCTATGAGCTTGTTGCTGTTTACATTTCACACATAGGAGACATCATACATATTTGTCTTTCTCTGTCTAACTTATTTCACTAAGCATAATATGCTCAAGGTTTATACGTGTTATTTCAAATGGCAAGATTTCATTCTTTTCTATAGCTGAATAATATTTCATTATATATATAATATATATGTATATTCACCTCAACTTCTTTATGCAATGAGTACTTAGGTTTTTTTCGTTTCTTGGCTATTGTAAACAATGCTCCAATGAATGGTAGTGCATCTGTCTGTTTGAGTTCTTGTTTTCATTTTCTTTGGGGAAATTCCCAGAAGTGGGGTTCATGGATCACAGGGTAGTTATATTTGTAATTTCTTGAGGAGCCTCCATACTATTTTCCATAGTAGCTGCATCAATTTACATTCCCATCAACAGTACCTCAGGATCCCCTTTACTTCACTTCCTTGCTCACACATTTTTTTAAAAAAATATTTATTCATTTATTTGGCTGCACCAGGTCTTAGCTGCAGCATGTGGGATTTAGTTCCCTGACCAGGGATCGAACCTGGGCCCCCTGCATTGGGAGCTGAGAGTCTTAGCCACAGGGCCAGTAGGGAAGTCCCCACACTTTTTATTTCTTATTTTTGTTGATAACTTTTCTAACAGGTGTGAGGTGACATGTCATTGTGGTTTTGAGTTCCATTTCCCTGATGATTAATGGCGTTGAGAATCTTTTCATGTACCTTTTGGCCATCTGTATGTCTTCTTGGAAAACTGTCTATTCAGAGTTTTTGCCCATTTAAAAATCAAATTGTTGATTTTTTTCGTATTGAATTGTATTTGTTCTTTATATATTTGAATGTATATTTCATTTTAATAGATTCCTTTAGAAGATGACTTGAACATATAGTTATTATAGTCTCAAAAGATAAACAGACCCAGAACTTTATAAAAAAGCTTCGTTTGTGATTTTGTGGTTATGACTATATCGGCCTCTTAAGAAACATACTATTAATAGGTGATGGTTGTAGGTACACAGACCATCATAGAAAGTGAGCAGGAATTTAAAGAAATCTGTGAAAGATCAAAATAACACACTTGCCATGATGATTTTTTTGGGGTGGTTCAAATATTGAAGAGATGTCAGTTTTCAGTAGTCAGTGACTTCTGCATGATATTTGCATAGGGAGAACTTTGAAAAGGTTACATTTCTTTTCTACTTTCATATTTACTTTGTGTTAAGGTTATAGGATCTTGTTGGCAACGTTGCTGATGCTATTTTGGTAAACTCCAACTCTGTTCAAATGTAGTGGGATGGAAAATTTGAGCTGCAGGAACAATAAATATATTTTATGTCCTTGTAACATTCAAGCTGTAATATGTTTGAGATGCAGTGAAAGTTGCTTTTTTTTTCGCCTCACACTCTGCAGGAAGAGAGAAACTTTTGTTTATACATTTTAAAGAGTTTTGTCTTTGCAGTTAACACAAAGTCAAATGTAGATATAATCCACTTTAAGCATTTCTGGAAAAATATCGAGTATACCTGTTTTTTGATAAGGGACAAAAATAAACTTTTCATCAATACAAATCCTCTGCTCTGAGTATGACTTCTGGCAGTCAAGCTGTGATCTTGTGGACTTATGGAATACTGATGCTTTACAGGAAGTAAAAGGCAGATGTGTAATCTGAGACATCTCCCTATTCTTATTAGTTATGTCTGATTCTGAGTTGACTTATACAGAATTTCACATAAAGGATGCTGTTTATATATTCTTTATTTCTCTCTTCTAAAAGTGTAAAAATTTATGTGCTTATTTGAGTGAAATGGTCTGAGGGTATTCAAAATCAATCAGACAAAGATTATTTAATTTGTGCTTCACTGTGTTCTATAATGGATTCCTTTACAAAGATATTTGATAACATAAGAACTGTCTGTGTGTGCATAAATTCTTTTAACTCACCATGCTTGCATGTGTGTACTAGACTGTAAGTGCCTTGAAGAGCGAGACTATGTGGTTTTGTTCATTTTGTCAGCCTCATAACACCTAGTGGATGGCTTTTGAGAAATAAATGCCAGATTCAAATTGTACAGACTTTACCCTCCTGAAGATGTCTATCTATGGTGCTTAGCCACGAAAGGTGCCTTACCACAAAAGGTGGCGGGAAAAGGGTTGCTGACCAGTTTTATGCTTGCATTCATGGGTCAGGTTATTGACACCTGATGGAAGCCTTCCTACAAAGCTGCAGGACTTCTTCCTCACCGCTGGTACCTCACTTCCAGGACTAGAGGGAGTATCCAACTACATTCAAGCTAGAGATGAGCCGAACCTCAGCGTGATTGGCAACGGAAATGCATTAGACGCATGGATAGTGGTGGAAACGCACCTCTGCCTGCAGGTGGTCTCCGGTAGTCATTTTCCCGTAAGCTTCAGGTTCAGTCCTTGAGTTGCTGGACCATCTTTACCTAACTTTTACCCAGTCTCACTCACTCTAGACTGAGTTATCGCTCAGATAGACAGGCATTTGTGTTGAGAATGAATCAGTAAAATCAGCACGGCTCATTGCACACGTGACACCTTGTGTCGTTGAGTTACAAACATGTATCTAGCCAACTGTTCTTATCTCTCCGAGTTTTAGTGAGAGGCTTAACATTTACCTCAGTGCTGCACATAATTCTGGGGTGGATGATGTAGCAGTTTGGCTTGACCCCTGGCACTGTGCTATACGCTGATACATTTCTGTCCAATTCAACAAATAGTTAACCGAGCGCACGTTACATGCCAGGTGACTGTGCTGATGCAGGAAATGACGGATACACAGTCCTTGCCTTCACGGAACATATAACCTCGTTGGGACAGATGAGAAGAGAGGAATGACTGTTGGATTAATGTGATGAAAGAAGAGATGGGAAAAGTTTTTTTTTCAGAGGGCCAAGTATGTCGGAACTTTCTGGTTATCGCAGATCTTAGATTACCTTAACTTCTTCATGTCCTAACAGGTATAGACTCTGGTCTTAGTAGAGATGAAATATTTTGAAAGTTCTATGGTTATAGATGAAACTGTAGTTTTACCATCTGTGAACACACAGGAATTAAACTGGATGGTTGTAAAACTCTTGGCAGTGAAAAATTAGAGTCATTCCTCTAAGACTGGGAATAAGACAAGGGTGCTCACTCTGACCACTTCTATTCAACATAGTTATAGAGTCAGATCAACTAGGCAAGAAATAGAAATAAGTTGTCTAAACTGGAAGGAAAAAAGTAACTGTCTCTGTTTGCAAATGATATGATCTTAAGTATTGAAAATGTTAAAGATACCACCAAAAAACTCTTAGAACTAACACAGGCATTCAGGAAAGTTTCAGGACCAAAAAATTAACATACATAAATTAGTTGTGTTTTTATGTACTACCAACAAAATATCTGAAGAAGAAATAAAGAAAACAATTTTATTTATATGTCATCACAGACAATAGGAATAAATATATTCAAGGAGGTGAAAAATCTGAAACGAGAAAACTAAAAGATTTTAATGAAAAAATTGAAGAAGTCAAAATAAATGGAAAAAAAAATCTCTTAATCATGGATCAGGAGAGTTAACATTTTTAAAATGTCCATACTACCCACAACCATCTATGTAGTTATTAAAATTCTAATAGAACTTTTCACAGAAATAGAAAACAATTCTAAAACTCATATGGAACCACAAAAGACCCTGAATAGCCAAGGAAATTTTGAGAAAGAACAATGTGGGAGATATCATATTTATTTATTTCAAACTGTATTACAAACCAATAGTAATCAAAACACTGTGGTACTAGTATAAAAACATAGATTAATGGAATAGAAAGAAGAACCTTGAAGTGTGCATGGATGATCCACTAATATTTGACAAACGAGCCAAGAATATTCAACAGGAAAAGGCTAATCTCGTCAATAAATGGTACTGAAAAACTGGTTAATCACGTGCAAAAGAATTACATTAAACCCTATCTAACACAATTCACAAAAATTAACTCAAGATAGATTAAATACTTAAAGAAATAAGATGAAAAACCATAACACTTAAAAGAAAACACAGGGATAGTCTTCTTGACACTGGTTTTAGCGATGATTTTTTTTTGGAAAAGACATTAAAAGTACAAATAACAAAGGCAAAATTAAATAAGTGGGACCACAGCAAACTGAAAACTTTCTGCATGGTAAAAGAAAAATTCAATAAAATGAAGATGGAATGGTAGAAAATATTTGCAAACCATATATCTGATAAGAAGTTAATATCAGAAACTGTTAAGAGATTCATACAACTCGATAGCAAAAAAACTTAATCTAGTTAAGAAATGTTCAAAACACCTACATAGATATTTTCCAAATAGAAAGGATACAAATGGCCAATGTGTATAGGAAAAGGTGTTCAACATCACTAATCATTAAGAAAATGCAAACCCCAAATCACAATGAGATACCTGAATTCAATCCCTGCACTGGGAAGATCCCCTGGAGAAGGGAACGGCTATCCACTCCAATATTCTGGACTGGAGAATTCCATGGACTGTATAGTCCTCAAGGTCACGAAGAGCTGGACACGACTGAGTGATTTTCACTTTGTTAGGCATACGTGGTCTTCTGCTACCTGCCAGGGCTTAGTGGACATTCCTTCTCTAAGGTGACAGGAGGAACATGAGCAATGTCTTTGCAATAGACTAAAAGTACTTGCTAGGAGAAAGAGGTGGGGGTGTTCAGTGTCCCCCTCACGTGTTATTGTTCCGTCGCTAAGTCGTGTCTGCCTCTTTGCGACTCCATGGACCACAGCACATCAGGCTTCCCTGTGCTTTCACTATCTCTTGGCGTTTGCTCAGATTCATGTCCATTGAGTTGGTGATGCTATCCCCACTAACCTGGCAAGTTAGTTAAGTAACTCTGAGGACGATGCTATGACTTTAACAATGATGATGGAGATGATGACCGCGGTGCTGGTGGTGTTAGTGACAAACGCGTGTCTCAGCAAGTTGGAAAACTGCTTTGCGTAACTGTTTTACTTAATCCTCTCAACAACCAAGTGAACCCAGTGCTCATACGTTCATTTATGAAGAATGTAACCGAGCGTCCGCCTCTGCACTGGACAAGCTGGGATTTGAACCCAGATCAGTCTAATTCCAGATCTTGGGCTTTATGTTTCTACATGGCACTAACTTAATACCTTGGTGCCAAGATTCCTGTCTACGGGACAAGGTAGATCAGCTCCATTATCTATAGTTCGCCTATGATTTAAATGGAGCTATCTTTATTTGAACGGAATCTGTAAATGAACTGGAAATTCTTCTCGTGTCACATAGTTGGGAAAAGTAATGTTACATAAATGTCGTGAAGGCGCAGCAGGTGAAGAGTCCGTCTGTGAGTGAGAATACAGCATGGCCCAGAGGGGGGAACCTGTGTGTGGGGCGGGCCTGGCCAGCACCTGGCCCCACCCTGCCAACTGTGTGATCTGCTGTGATCCTACCCTTGCTCAGTCTCAGGTTCCCCTGACCGAGAGGTGGGGCTAAAGGTCGCCACCTTGAAGGGCTACTGGTACCCATGGTGAAGAAAAATTTCAAATATCTACAGTGCCTGTCAAGGAAAGTGCAACATTGCCACTGCTCAAAAAAGGTCATAAGGTCCTGTGGTGGTAACGACCACTTTACCTTCCTGCTTACAAACCACTAGTTTCAATCAAATCTGGGGATAAAATTATAATGCCTTAACTCAGCATAAAATAGCTGTTCCTGATCTGATCCCTGCCCACGCCGTCAGGCCTGTTTTTAGCCATTCTCCCTCTCACTGGGTTTTTGATTGCTCAAGTGGTTTAAACATTACCTTTCTACCCCAGGACCTTTGAACATGCTGTGTCTGTGGCTTTCTATTAATTCACTACTTGTTCTTGTCTTTGAGGTCTCAAGTTAAATGTCATTTCCCCAGGGAGACTTCCCTGAACCCCAGAAAACATCAGGCCCTGTTTAATATATTCCCATAACCTTTTCTTACTTGGGATACTCCTCACAGTGGTAATTAAGTACTTAATGCGTCATTACTTGTCTGTCTCTTCGCTAGGATGTAACCTCCAAGGGCGCCAAGCCCATGCTTTAGCTCCAGCTCCTTTCATAGGGCTCCATTCATAACTGGTATTTGATGAGTGTTTATGGAATGAATGAATAAAATAATGAGTGAGTTGATGCATAACGCATTGCCTTCTTTAAAAGATTCCTCTTGTCATTTCTCAACCTGTTTTGCCTGGAGGAAGATCATGGGCTGTGAGCCATGAGATTTTTTTACCAAAGTCACAGATTTTTAGCCAAAGCTGTATCCTTTTCACTCCTGATGAGAACAAGACTTCCTGAGGGACTATTTGTTACCCCTGGCACAGCAGGCAGCCTTGTGTACCCAAGGAGCCCCATGCACTCTGACCAGAGCAATACACTGGGTGATAGAAAGATTCCACCTCCGGGAAGCAGATGCTCCGTTCTACGACGGAAGTAGAGAAGCTGAAGGCTGCAGGTGCGGGCTAGGCTGACATGGGCTCTGTGGAGGATCATTAAGAGCCTCCTTAGAAATGTGGGTTTACTCTGTGTTTAATCAGCCACAGGCAGAAGAAATGGCTTCATTTCAGCTCGATGAGAGCCAGATCACAAAAGGAAGATAGATGGCCAATACAGTCCATCACTGCAAGCATATTGTCTTAATTTGAAGGAACAGCCTGGCACTCGTACTAATCAAGGAGGGAAGTACAACACGGTTACCGTGGAGGATGGGCCAGTTTAACTCTCAGCGCGCCCCTTGAAGAAAAGCGCTCGTTTGTTTCCTTAATTAATATTTTAAGGAAAGTGAGAACCATAAAACACATGACTTTTTCACTTAAGAAGTTCCCCGACTTGGAATCCATGATGTTTAAGGGAGGACTTTTTATATGCAAAACTTCTAAACCTCTACCAATAAAGAAGTATTGCCATCAATGAATGAAGTGCCTTAGGAAGGACAGCCCATTTGCTGGCGGCTTTACTTACCTGGTCGTATTTGCAGCTGACTGCAAAAAAAGCTACAAATGGAGCCAATGTCCTGTGGATTGTGTGGTTACCTGATGGCTGCTCAGAGGCTCTTGTCAGTGGCTCGGACCTCTGTTCATCTTGGGTCCTCGAGAGCTCACCTTGGGGAGGTATGTGAAATGAGATTCAGCGCAGCTCAGCTCAGCTCAGTTTGCTTCTTGATCGCCTGAAAATGCCAGAAAAGGGATTTGAAGCTTGGGTGGGAGCCGTGACACAGATCTGAACTCAGAGTCCTTGCCAAACCCCTCTTATTTGAAGTTGGAGCAGGTAATGAGTAGTTTGGGTACTTACAAACAAGTGGATGTTTTAGAGTCATTTGGTGTGTGTGTGTCACATCCGTGTTTTTCTGAGATCCCTGGAGCCTTAGCACAAAGAGCTTTCACTGCCCTCCCCACCCCAATGACTGTTTTCCAGATGTTCTGAAACAATGTCAAATGACCCAGTTTACCCCTGAGAGGTTTAGAAAGGGGCATTTATGGAGAGACTGGTGAGGGAGGCTGAGATACTCACTCAGCAGCTAAGTCCTAGATAATCTCCCACGAACGCGGTATCGGATGGTACTTTACCTAAGGCACACTGAGGACGGTTTTTAGAAAACGATATGCTAAACACTCCTACAGTGAAGAAGAAACTTAAGAAGCTTAACAATGGATGTAGAAATATTATCATCGGCTATCGAGGTAACAGTATCCAGTCATTCCTCACCTACCGGCGCAGATTTAGGCTTGAGCAGATGAAGACAACATGGAAGAGGTGTGTGGTCTTAGAGTGTTTAAACCTCAGCCAGTCAAGGCGAAGGACTCTCTGTTAACATAAAACCTGAACATGTGTCTTTTGCTTTTTGCGCTGACTCTCATGAATTACAGAATCACAATTGCAGAAATGAAAGTAGTGTATCGAGGTGGGCAGAGATAAATTAGGATGTTGGGATTAACAGATACTCATGCTTGCTTCCCTGATGGCTCAGCAGGTAAAGAATCCACCCGCAATGTAGGAGATGCAGAAGACGCAAGTTCAATCCCTGGGTTGGGAAGATCCCCTGGAGAAGGAAACGGCAACCACCATTCCATGGACAAAGGAGCCTCGTGAGCTACAGTCCAAAGGGTGCAAGGAATCCGACATGACTGAGTGCCTAAGCACACAAGCACTACCATATATAAAATAGATAAATCACAAGGACCTACTGTACAGCATAGGAAACTATATTCAATATCTTATAATAACCTACAATGGAAAAGCATCTGAAAAAAGAATGTGTGTGTGTGTGTGTGTGTGTGTATAGACAAGGAAAGGACAACCCACTCCAGTATTCTGGCCTGGAGAATCCCATGGACAGAGGAGCCTGGTGGGCTACAGTCTATGGAGTTGTAAGAGGCTGAAGCAACCTAGCACGTAAGCGTACATATATTTATGTGCACACACATATATATAACTGAATCACTTTGCTGTTTACCTGAAACTAGCACAACACTGTAAATCAACTATGCTTTGTGAAAAAAACAAAAAATACCAAGAGGCATCCTGAGGCTTTGTACAGACCTTTATGAGGAAGTAATAACATTGAAACAAGAAAACCATAATTTGCAATTAGGAAATTGTTTCATTCTCTGCACATGGGCAGTACATGCCAGAACAGTCCCCAGGATCGGAACCCAGCTCTTTGACCACATGAGGGAAGCGAGCCATTCGCGAGAAGAAGCGGTACACTGCCTTATGCATATGTGTACTCAGTTGCTTCAGTCATATCTGACTCTTTGTGACCCCATGAACTGCAGCCTGCCGGGCTCCTCTATGCATAGGATTCTCCAGGTAAGTATATGGTGGGTTGCCGTGCCCTCCTCCAGGGGATTGTCCTGACCCAGGGATTGAATCTGCGTCTCTTATGTCTTCCTCATTGGCAGGCTGGTTCTTTATCACTAGCGTTAGCTAGGAAACTCCACCTTGCCTTATACCCAGTCTTATATTAAAAAAACAAACAAACCACCAATTCCTTCCAAACATGGACATCAGACAACATGTCAAAATCTGGCAAGAAGGTAGGATAACTCTTCCGCAGCACATCTGGTGCACGTAGATGGCATTCAGCGGAATCGGTTCCCCCAACACCCCAAAGTAAGCAACGTGCCAAAGCCTTGATGGGAAAAGTACTTAATGACCTACAGCGTGTCAGTCACCCAGCGGCTGCCAGTGCAAGACGACAACCTTTCCTGGCACCAGTTTCATGATCGCTGGCACTGAACTCAGGGCAGCCATCCTGCCGGGGTCCTCTATACATGAAAGGGAAAGGGAACACACGTGAGGGGCTCCTAGTCTCTGCAGAGCTCAGGATGCCTGCTGGTCGCCCTAATGCTTAGCAACTGTCTACCCAGGAGAATGTTAGGCTGCAACACGCCACCAACTCAGGCTAACAGTCCTTTCCCTGAGTTCAGAAATAGATACCCCTCATCTATTAGAAGGCTGGGAATCTAGGCCTGTGCTGGCAGGTTTGCCTGACTGCAACTCTGGTAAAGAAGCAGAACTCCACTCTTCACGAAGACTTGGATGCCCACGTGAGATGAGATGGCTGCTTGCTGACTTGCAAACATGTGGTCTGGAGCAGAAAAGACTGAAGCTTTTGAGTCAATTGTGTCACCACCCGTGCTTTCCCGATTCCTTCCACCGATCTGTTCATAGTTAGAAACATGACTTACATTATCCTTATCTTAACATCCTGAACCATCAGTGCTGCTATTGGTCATCAAATTAGTCACTTCCTCTCATTTCAGATCCACTGACAGTTTTGGATGGTTTGAGTTGAGTGGGTTGGACAAGGGGAAATAGGCGATTTCCTTTGCCTCTTGTAGAATTAATCTCTCATCCAGATACTGCTAAAGCATCTCTTTCAACAGAGGTCTTTATTCCTAGTTTAGCAGCGTGACTATAAGGAACGAGTTTCTTCTTTACAAGGCTACAACTCAAAGTCTAAATGATAGACGATTTCCTGGTCCTGAAGAAGACACTTAAGCACTTATATTTCTTTCAACAATTTATTCCAGTTTGAACAAGACAGTCCATTTCTCATGTAAGCATGGAGCAAACAAGTTATGTGTGTTAAAAAAAAAAAAAAGGTATGGCATTCTTTCAAGTGTTGGATTAGAAGAAGGACTTAGAATGTTGCCAACCAGAAATAGTATTTTTTGAGTGTCCATCATTTAATATTTGGGGGCCTCTCTCCTGTCTGCTGACTTCCTAGGTGGTGCAGTGGTAAAGAATCTGCCTGCTGACGCACGAGACACAGGAGACAAGGGTTCTATCCTGGGTCAGGAAGATCCCCTGGAGAGGGGAATGGCAATCCATTCCAGTATTCTTGCCTGGGAAATTCTACAGAGAAGACTGGCAGGCTACAGTCCACAGGGTCACAAAGAAGAAGCCACAACTGAACAACAGAGCCTGCACACAGGAGTGTATGCATGAGTTTTCTCTGCTCTTAAAAGTCCTGTTTAGATCTGCCGAGAGAACAGACTTTCTTACCAAGGATCTTTGGATGCTTTCTTGATTTACTCCAGTGGCCCCAGTAAAGGAGATTTTTAGTTCTTAATCCTGTTTTTTTTTTTGCTATGTGTGGACCTCTCCCCCTCCCCTCACAGCCTGTCTACCTACCAAATAGCTGTTTGGGCTGCTCAGGGAGTCAGGATGGCCCAGAATCTAGAACGTATCCACAGCTTCATCCAGCTGTGCAAGTTTCTCTTTCCACTCCCTTCTCCAGGGGATCTTCCCAACCTGGAGATTGAACCCGGGTTTCCTGCATTGAAGGCAAATTCTTTAACATCTGAGCCACTAGGGAAGCCCTCTCTTTTCCCCTAAGTAGAAATATTTGTCTCAACTAACTTCCCTGGTGGCTCAGAGGTTAAAGCATCTGCCCCCAATGTGGGGGACCTGGGTTTGATCCCTGGGTCAGGAAAATCCCCTGGAGAAGGAAGTGGCAACCCACTCCAGTATTCTTGCCTGGAGAATCCCATGGATGGAGGAGCCTGGTGAGCTACCGTCCATGGGGTCACAAAGAGTCGGACACGACTGAGCGACTTCACTCACTTAACATGTTTTAATAAGTGTGTTGCGTCATCACTGTTAAAAATATAAATTCTGCTGCAATTATTGCCACAAGGAAAGATTTGTAAATATCTGGNAGCTACCGTCCATGGGGTCACAAAGAGTCGGACACGACTGAGCGACTTCACTCACTTAACATGTTTTAATAAGTGTGTTGCGTCATCACTGTTAAAAATATAAATTCTGCTGCAATTATTGCCACAAGGAAAGATTTGTAAATATCTGGAAAAAGAGTCCTTTTTCACCCCCAATACAAATACAATACAAATACAATACAATACAATACAAATAGCTAAGTTAGCATATGTCTTTCTAAAATATCTTTCTTTATAAAAATCATCCCTTTCCTTCCTTCCTGATCTGTCAAAAGAGGTACATTTGCTCATGTTCTCCACCCAAAGGTGAAGCATTATATATTTTTGCCATATGTACTTGTCCCAGAGAGAATCAAGGTGGCTGTAACAGCTTCGATCATAGTAGTGATCTGAGAAATCTTATGAAAGATTTTTCCAACCAGCAGGTCTTTGGGAGAACTGAGACATGCTTCTGGTATGGCTCTCAAGGGATCAGTTAGGATCAGAAATGACCGATGCTTCTCTTCTGTACTCATAGTCTGTAATGAGAGACCAAGCTGCCCAGGAGTCTCACCTATGCGAAGCCTCCCTTGAAGGCTGAGCCACCCTATGTTGAAGAGGAGCAACTGCCACTAAGAAACACTTTCATCAACGTCTTCTTGTGTTGCATGAACCTAAGACTCATCTGAGCCACGTGTTATGAGAGAACTCATGCCCCATCACAGTGAGACAGCTGTGTTGCTGCAGTCATTGACTTTTGAAAGAGTTAAGGGAAGATATTTGTTTTGAGCCAGTTGTTTTGGCTACAACTTCCCCTTCAGGTTTCCCTATCATGATGTCTCTTTCTAATCCTGTAAATGTTACATTGTTTCTCTGATAGGAGTTGGGGGAATCCAGGACCAGTCCTTTCTGGCTCCTAATCAGAAGGTTGGTAGACATGACAATATGCCAAAAATTGTTTCTGGTGGGGCCCGAACAGCAGAGGAAGTGCCTCTGTAGAATGGCTCATTCTAACAGAAGATAGATATGCCTGACCTGGCTTTTATGACCGATGTCAAATATACTGAAGCCTGTTGTGAAGCAGATCAACTTATTGGCAAAGAAACGGAAGACCACCAAGAAGGAGGGTGGCCCGCTTTCCTGTCTCTGTGCAGACACAGCAGTGAGTCTGATGGAGGGCCAGTGGGTGGAGAGAGGGGAGACCTGGGCGAGCTGTCTGAATTGCTGCCTTGTCCATACCAGCCTTGTCTATGAAAATTCCCAAACCACAGAGATTGTTGGGAGAGTGCAGGGCGGGATAGAGGACCAGGGTGGGGGACTAAGGCGACAGGGGCCAGCCTGAGAGCAAGCACCTCTTCCATGTAGCATCTTAGGTGCCTCCTGGGCCTGCTCAAGAAATGTTGGTTCTTCAGCTCTCCTTCCTGGGTTCCGTTCAAGAAAGACTCCTTGAGGGTCCACCATGTGCCAAGCACAGTGCTGGGCATTGGAGATGAGTGTTAATACCACCCGGGTTTCAACTCTAATCCCACCCCAGTCACAGAGCTGTCTGCCTCCTTCTTCTGTGTCCCTCTGCCTTGGGAGAACATGGGGTATTTGCGTGACTCATTAGCTGCTGGGTGGTTTGGGGTAAGTTGATCGACCTCTCTGAGCCTTGTTTTCTTCAGTCACGAAAAGGACACTTGGACTCCTGCCTCATAGGGTTGAGAATATTGTACTTAACAGTGTGATAGTGCTTTGCTAAAAAGACCAGCTAGGGAAGCTATATCAGGGGGAGTGATGACTAGCTCACTATTCGCCTTTTATCTCATCAAGGCTACTTTTCAGGTAATTTATATCACCCTCCACTGAGATTATCTGCTGTTAGATTACAAGCTCCTGGTACCCTTAGTCCTGAGCTTACTTAGTCAAATACGACTATCAGAAAACCTTGGGACAAATGAATTATGAAAAGGCCACTTTTCCTTCAAATGGTTATAGCCAGCACCCAGGTGTTCTGCTTGGTTAGAGAACAAACTGGGTATCAGCTGCCTCTTTAGCTGGGCACCCTAGTACTGTGCGCGCAACCCACATGACCGCCCATGGTGAGCCTGCTAGTACTTCATGTGGTGCTTGGCCCAAACGACATATCTAAATGTTTTCAAACTCAGTTTATTACAGTCACTGTTGTGCCCAGAATGATGGCATTACATTTTCAATAAGATTACTTTAGCCATTGGATAGACTTAATGGATACATTACAGATAAAATGTAAAAAGTCACAACAACGGGTTCTTCTCTCCTCTTAAAATGTTTCTTCCTTTAAGTCGATCATGGAAATAATATAGTATTGCATTTTGTCTGGGTTTGCTGGATATAAAAGGTACAAGTTTTTATTTCTTTAAGTTTTTGTGACCATGAACTATGGGAAATCAATACTGATATGGACTAGGGAAAAGCAAGGAGGTGACACAAATTATTAAAGGACAGGTATGTCTTTACAGATCTGGGTTCCCCATGATTAGGGAAGGGAGATGAAATAGAGAAGTTGAGACTAGCTTGCAGAGAAAATTCCTTGTGATATGGAATATTTGTTGGTTTAACTCCTCCCTTTGCTTATTCTGTCTGGATAATTTAGATGCTAAAAGTAAAATCCTTGTTAGATGGAAGAGCGGAACAGTTTAATATTTGTATATTCCATTTTGTAGTAGTAACATGGAAAGAAGTCTCAAGAATGCAGATCTACACAGATTTCATCCTCCACATCAGCTTCCAAGGTGGTCAGATGCTTTTTCTATGGAGCAGAAAATGCAAGTCTCTCTAGAAGGAAAAAAAAAAAAAAAAACACAACACCCCAGAATCTAGCTTTATGTAAATGACAAAGGAATGGGGTAAAAACAGAACTAAAAAATGGAATTGCTTTGTATGTGGGGCAGTCAACTTTAGTGAGATCGTAATGATTAGATTTTTGGCTCCTCGGGAAGCAGTGTGATGCTGTAACTATCTATCTCTTAAGCGGGCTTGAGGTATCAAAGGAAAAACGATTTTTCATTTGAATCTAGAAAATGTAGACTCTGTCACTGGGCTGAAGGAGGAGCAAATGGTTTTTCAACCACAAGAGGATTCCACAAATTCATATTCTTTTTGATTCCTCATTCTGATCCCCCCACCCGGCCTGGCTCCTTTTATTTCCCTTTGAATTTGTGTTAAATTCATTACAGGCTCTTAAAGGAGAAAGGTTCTCAAGGGTTTAATAGAGATGTTAGATGCTATGAATAAAAAAAGGGGGGTGGGGAAGAGGAATTCACCATGGCTTCTTTGAACTAAACTATAGTTCATTTCAAGTGCCTTTCCCCCTTTTGGAGAAAAATATACCCTTCTCCTCCAGGAAGCTCAAAGTCTCAAAGGCCTATATTAACTTGATCTTTGGGAATAGTGTTTTAATTTTTTCCATAATCATCATGCAAATTGATCATGATAATCTCTGGGAAGGAAAATAAGTGAACCAATGGCCTCATTAACTCCAATGCTAGGGGGACCCACGTTCCTAAGAGCCGGTGCCCTCACCCCTCACTGGCCCAGGCCTTCTTTGTACGTGACTTGGTCCAGTCCCAAGTGTAAGCTGTGACCTCTTCCGTCCCTGACCTGTTTAAATTGCCTTTTACTCCTTTAAAAAATAATGGGGGAATAATTTGAAAGGTCTCAACCTTATAAAAGGGATGCTTTTGTTCTCTAGGTTCCAACCAACATCTCCAACTGTGCTGAGACAGGACCATACCACCGACGGACCTTACCTTAGAGACAGTGAGGTCTCAATATGCTTTGGACAATAAACTGAGTCAGTTGGGATTAAAATATGTGACTCAGATGCCTAATTCTGAATGCTACTCTGTTGAATTAGGAAGGCTTTTTTTTTTTTAAAGAGTGTGTTTGTTTTGATTTTAACTTAACATGGAGAATGCCATAGATCTGTCCAAAATAAATAGATCTGTCCAAAATAAACTGAGTAACAAATTTTTGAGCTGCGGTGGTTATTAATTTCATGTAAGTGTCTCCTCTTTTTTTTATAAACTGTAAAATTCAAGAGGAAGCAGAACCAAATATACTTTTATTGATTGCCTGCTAGGTGCCAAGCAAGGTGTTAAATGTTTTCAAATGCTGCCTTATTTATCCTTGTCTTGCAGATGAGGAAAAGGGGATAGGAAGAGGTGAAATAGATTGCCCCTCTGGAAAACAGCCCCGTCATTTACCGATCTGCCTCACCGCTGAAAAGTATTTGACACAATTGTTTGAAAATTAACTTCCTTGGAGCATGAAGGTAGACTGTTTCGCAGTGGACTTTGTCCTTCCACTGAGTAGTGAGGAAGTTACTAGAATTCTTGGAGCCACTGGGTACTGCGTGTCTGGATGAGGACAGTAGGTGTCCAGTACTGTGCCTTGTGCCCACTATTGCCTTCCATTGATTAACTATCCATGGCTGAAAAATCGATATCTGGTGAGTGAGTGCATGCTAAGTTGCCCCTGACTGCAACTCTATGGACTGGAGCCCACCAGGCTCCTCTGTCTGTGGGGTTCTCCAGGCAAGAACACTGGAGTGGGTTGCCATTCCCTTCTCCAGGGGCTCTTCCCAACCAAGGGATCAAACACGAGTCTCATGTCTCTTGCATTGACAGGCAAGTTCTTTACTGCTAGCACCACCTGGGAAGCCCAGATATCTGTATATGTGTAAGTAAATCACTTTGCTGTATACCTGAAACTAATACAACATTGTGAATCAACCATACCAATATAAAATAACAAATTTAAATAACAAAAGAAAAACATTAAAGCTAAGAAAAAGAGAAAAAATATGGTGGGGCTTCTCACTAAGATAGTTTCTCTTGCTGTGGATCTCAGGCTCTAGGGTGGGCGGGCTTCAGTAGTTTCTGGGCTAGGGCTCAGTAGCTACAGTTCCTGGGCGCTAGAGCACAGGCTCCGTAGCTGTGGTATATGGGCTTAGTTGCTCCATGGCAGCTGAGATCTTACTGGACCAGGGATAGAACCCATGTCTCCTGCGTTGGCAGGCAGATTCTTTGCNAATATGGTGGGGCTTCTCACTAAGATAGTTTCTCTTGCTGTGGATCTCAGGCTCTAGGGTGGGCGGGCTTCAGTAGTTTCTGGGCTAGGGCTCAGTAGCTACAGTTCCTGGGCGCTAGAGCACAGGCTCCGTAGCTGTGGTATATGGGCTTAGTTGCTCCATGGCAGCTGAGATCTTACTGGACCAGGGATAGAACCCATGTCTCCTGCGTTGGCAGGCAGATTCTTTGCCGCTGAGCCACCAGGGAAACCCCAGATGACTTTAAAGTCAATTTGATCTCTCTCAAGAAATTCTACAGTCAGTATGCATTGACACCTACTATCTGTAAGGTATTACAATAGAAGACAATGAAATACACCTTCAAGAACCATTAGTTGAGTTTGGGCTACATGCTGGAAATTGTGCTACGAGCTCCAGATAAAAGATAAAGGGGCCTGATTGCCTGATGAGGAGGGTGGCTTTCTGAACAGACACAGTCAGTATTAGAACGATACCAAACAGCAGAGTGACTTGAAGACTTAAAGAAGACTTTGGAGATATAGTAACACTCGAGCTGAGTTTTAAAATTGTTCGTAAGAGTTCTTCAGATGGAGATGTTGGGGGAAACACTTGCTATTTTGAGGCAACTTCATGTTTAATTTGATAAAACAAGAGCATATTACTGCCTTTGAAACAGCCATAAACATGGTATGACTGGTGTGTCATGGAGCAGGGTTGGTGCTACCATTCATTTACTGGCAGAATGGTATTTTCTCAGACTACACTTAGAAGAACAATGGTTCCTTGAGATGCGAATTGGTATTGACTGGGAAAACAGGAGGTTATTTTTTGTTTTTTTTACATTTCTTTTATTATTATTATTTTTACTTTACAATATTGTATTGGTTTAGGATTGGAAAACAGGAAGTTTTAAGGTCAAATAAAATGGAGGGAACACTGGGTTAGGCTGTAACATCGGATTTTTTCTTCAAGACCTCAGATTCTTTAACATGTTGCTCTGCGTGATTAATTTGCAAGAACTTGCCCTGAACCTCTTTGTCTCTCCCTTTTCATAGTGCACCCAGGGCTCCATGGGTCCCANGCGGCACATATGAATGAATGGAACTTTTAATTTACCTCCAGGCCTCTCAGGGAACATGTGGAGTGTTTCCGAAGACAGAGGGAAAGCAAAGGGTTACCAGATCAGTCACTGACTTCAGACAGTCCTCAGCACAAAGCACCATCAACCACGCCTGAGCACAGCTCATCTGCAACTGTGTTTAGTGACCATCAGTAGCCTAGAATGGCAGAGAGATATTTTCTAGCTGTTAGAAGTGTGGTGTGAAGACTCTGGGTGTGCCTGGTCCTGAATCACCCAGTGAGCTTGTCTTTTGGAAGCTCAGCATAGAAATGTTGCTAGGCCCAGTGGAGTGGTCAGATCTTTATAAAGATCTTTAAAATCTTTTGCCCTTGGGCTTATCTGGTATTATTTAATAAGGGAGAAGTTTCTTCCGGAAGGACCCACCGAGGGCCCATTGGTCTCCTTCATAAATACGTCTTAGAAAGAGTGAGGGTAACGAAACTGCTTTATCGGCATAAAATGTCCAAATGTTACCCCCCCACCTTAAAATTTAAATTTTTGTCTGGGAGTCCTATTCAGTTGAAATGCCCAACCGGCTGGCCTGAGGAAGAAACAAAAGGCAAACAACCACATGAAAATTCTGGACAATGAGGAACAATAGAAAAAATAATATTTGATTCTAGTTATTGAAACTCATTAGAACTCAGACTGATTGACGTGCAGGTTCTTTGATAGACATAGTGGAAGATGAGATTCTGTTCTTAAAAGTTGTTTGGGCAAGGTATGGAAGACTTTGAGTATCTTGAATGTTTTGTATATTGAAAAAAACTTTTCATTTTATATTGGAGTATAGCAAAGAGTCGGACATGACTGAGTGACTGAACTGGCTGACTGATAGCCAGTTAACAATGTTTTGATGGTTTCAGGTGGACAGCAAGAGGACTTGGTCATATATATGTATCAATCCAATTTGCCCCAACTCCCCTCCCATCCAGGCTGCCACATAACATTAACCTTGTTGGTTATTCACTATATGTAGCAGTATATATGTGTCTACTCCAAACTCCCTAACTATTCCCCCCCTCCATCCTTCCCCCTGGATCACCATAAGTTTGTTCTCTGTCTGGGAGTCTGTTTCTGTTTTGTAAATAAGTTCACTTGTATAATTTTTTTTTTAATGACGTAGTTTTATCTACATAAGCTATTCAGTAGGAAATCTTAAAAATTTTTTTTTTAATTTTTAGTTGGAAGATAGTTGCTTTGCAATATTGTACTGGTTTCTTCCAAACAGCAATGTGAATCAGCTGTAAGTATACATATATCCGCTGCTTCTTGCGGAGAAGGCGATGGCACCCCACTCCAGTACTCTTGCCTGGAAAATCCCATGGATGGAGGAGCCTGGTGGGCTGCAGTCCATGGGGTCGCTGAGAGTTGGACACGACTCAGTGACTTCACTTTCACTTTTGACTTTCATGCATTGGAGAAGGAAATGGCAACCCACTCCAGTGTTCTTGCCTGGAGAATCCCAGGGACGGCGGAGCCTAGTGAGCTGCCGTCTATGGGATCGCACAGAATCGGACACGACTGAAGTGACTTAGCAGCAGCAGTAGCAGCAGCAGCTGCCTCTTGAGCCCCCCCCNTGGCAACCCACTCCAGTGTTCTTGCCTGGAGAATCCCAGGGACGGCGTAGCCTGGTGAGCTGCCATCTATGCGATCGCACAGAATCGGACACAACTGAAGTGACTTAGCAGCAGCTGCCTCTTGAGCCCCCCCCCCACCACCCCCATCTCACCCCTCTAGGTCATCACAGAGCGGCAGGTTGAGCTCCCTGGGTTATACAGCAACTTTCCACTAGATATCTATTTTACAAATGATAATGTATTTCATTACTTCTCGCTCTATTTGTCCCACCCTCCCCTTCCCCAGGTGGCTCCATGGCAGAGTCCACCTGCTAAGGCAGCAGACACTGGAGATGCAGGTTTGATCCCAGGGTTGGGAAGATCCCCCGGAGGAGGAAATGGCTACCCATTCTAGTATTCTTGCCTGGAGAATCCCGTGGACAGAGGAGCCTGGCAGGCGACAGTCCATGGGGTCACAAAGAGTCAGACACGACTGAGTGACTAACACTAGCTGTTATCATCCCTCCTCGCCCTGCGTGTCCACTGTGGCTCTATTCCTGCCCTGCAAAAAGGTTCATCAGTATCATTTTCCTAGGTGTATGTGTTAACATAGATATTACCAAAAAAAGAGAGAAAGGTCAGCATCCCTGATGAAGGTAGGAAGATCTTAATTCATCCAGAGTCTAAAATGGTGGCAGGCATCTTTAGTGACTTTCCCGATTGAATTTAACCTGATGTTTTGGCCGAGGTGAGTTAAGACTTCAGGGTAGAAATGGGCTAACTCTGTTTTACAATTCGACAGATAGTAGCTGTCTGGAAGGTAAATCAAGACACCAAAGGAAGATAGTACACGATGTCTCTCCTGGAGGTTCCGTGAAGAGGAAAGAGGACAAAGCAACCGGAGGTGGTGGGGTTTGCCTTCTCCCTGCAGAGAAGCGACTGTCAGCTGGAGGCTCTGATTCACAGAAACACAGAGGTCACGTGAGATATAAAGTCAAACAGAAAGAGATATATGTGTACCTGGAACAGTTTTTAAAATAATGAGTTGATTTGGGGAATTAGTTGAATCCGCTGGAAAGCATTATAAGACCCACCACATCTGTTCCAGTGGATACACTGTCCACCCACCCATTCAATCAACAGTATTCATGGACCACTTTCTACCAGCTGGTTACTAGGATATGCAAACACAAAAGCCCTTGACCTCACAGAACTTGCACTCAGATGAAGTGTCCAAGGAGAGAAGGCTTTCACTATCCACTGGGAACATGGGCAAAGGGGAGGACCACTGAAGAGTGGAGCGGTGGTGAACAGGTCCCATCCTGCCAGCTCTTGTACTTTTAACATTCAGAGAAATGAGAAGCCATTGAAGATTTTTTTTTAATTTTATTTTTTTAACCCTCTCTTTTTTATTTAAATTTATTTATTTTAATTGGAGGCTTTTAAGTAGGGAAATAAAATGATCAGATTAGCTTCTAAGGGTCCTCTTTCAACATCCTCATGGCTTCTGTACATGTTCCGTTTCTCCCCACTGCCCATGTAGACAGAGTTTTCTAACAACCTCAGAAAACTATTGGGAGCAGAGGAGCTTTGGTGCAGAGAAACTGAACTGGAAATGAGTGAAAATGTTATTCTTTTCAGTTGCGTTTGGACTCTGGAAGCCACCGGGGGACTTCCCGGGTGGCTCAGATGCTAAAGAGTCTGCCTGTAATGCAGGAGACCTGGGTTTGATACCTGGGTCAGAAGATCCCCTGGAGGAGGGCATGGCAACCCACTCCAGTATTCTGGCCTGGAGAATCCCATGGACAGAGGAGCCTGGTGGGCTACAGTCCATGGAGTTGCAAGTAGTTGGACACCACTGAGCGACTCTCATCCACTCACTTGGACTCCTGAGACCTTACAACTGGACGACACAGTAACTCATGGATGCCCTAGGTCTGATGCGCTCTTCTGCTGCCCTAGGAGCCTTCCCAAACAGTTGATCACACCGAGTCCTAACACAGAACCCTCTATCGTCTGCCTTGGGCTATATCCTCAGAGCCAGTCTCTCCACAGAATGGTCCCGTCAGCCTGTCTGTGCTGTTATCCGTGAGGTTTAATTACACAAGAGCACTTCCTAAACCGGTTCCACAGATGCAAGTTTAGAGAGATATTAGAAAATGCTCTGCAGAAATGGGAGGGGAGTCGATGAATCAAGCAAACTGATAAAACAAACCCAGAGTATGATAACATCTTCTCTTTGAGACTCATAAGGCAGTTAACCTCACTAAAGGCTCTGAGAAACGCTGCAAAGTGTTCTTTAACCTAGCACTTCTCAACTGTGGTCACTTGGTTGAACGGTTTGGGAAACACTACTCAAGCTAACCCTTCACTTTTGCCAGGTTGGTCTGTCTAACCCCAGATGTGCCTTTGAACTTCCCCTGCCATGGCTTTCCTTATCTGTTCCCTGTTTTGGAAAATTCTTCATTAATAACTCTACCCTTCTAATCTCATCCAGTTCAAATGCCATCTCCTTCATGAAGCCCACCTTGATTATTCCACTCCAGAATGAGGTTGCTTTAAGTACACATATATCCCCTCCCTCTTGTGTTATACAGCAGCTTCCCACATTTTACACCATTTTACACATGGTAGTGTATAAATGTTGATAGTGCTCTCTCAGTTCATTCCACCTTCTCCTTCCCCCTCTGTGTTCACAAGTCCATTCTCTGTATCTGTATCTCTATTCCTGCCCCCCAAATAGGTTCATCAGTACCATACATGTATAATTATAATGGATTCACATTGTTGTACAGCAGAAACTGAAACAACACTGTAAAGCAATTATCCACCAATTAAAAATAAAAGTTGTATCAAGATTATTATAAAAACAGAATGATGGTGCTCTTTTTCTGACTTTTAAAGCATTTTATTTGCTGCCTCATATTGTTCATGAACAATAATGTTTACAGTATTACTCTTTTCGTCTTTAGAGCTGTGAAATGAGTGGATCAGTCTCTTGAAGGGATTGATAGTTTTACTTTTTACATGAAAGAATTATGAAAGAATATGAGCTTTGTAATAAGACAAATAGTTGGTCCTGTCACATTTCAGCTAACCAGCTGCATGACTTTGGACAACTTACCCAGCCTCAGTAATTCTCAGTTTTCTCATCTATAAAATAGGGATGATAAACTACCTCCTTGTTAGACATGGGCCTTCTTGGTGACTTAGATGGTAAAGAATCCACCTGCAAGGCAGGAGCCCTGGGTTCGATCCCTGGGCTGGGAAGATCCCCTGGAGAAGAGAATGGCAACCCACTCTGATATTCCTACCTGGGAAATCCCATGGACAGAGAAGCCAAGTGGGCTAGAGTCTTCGTTGTTGAAAGAGTAGGACACACACGACTGAGCAACTCACACTTTCATTTTATTAGAGGCTTCGTGAAGATCAAATAAGACCACGGTCAGTATCCAACATGTTGTAAGCAATTAATACACTTAAGTTCCAATTATTATTATAATTTCTGTTACTACTGTGTGTGTGTGTGTGTGTGCTCAGTTGCTCAGTCATGTCTATGGGATTTTTCAGGAAAGAATACTGAAATAGGTCACCATTTTCTTCTCCAGGGGATCTTCCTGACCCAGGGATCAAACCCACCTCTCTTGCGTTGACAGGTGGATTCTTTACCCCTGAGCCACCAGGAAAGTCCCTAGTACTACTACTACAAAAAAAACTCCTGTTTTGGGGGTTTTTTTTTGTTTGTTTGTTTCAGTGACTGTAACATGTGCAATATTCCAGGGCACTGAAATTCTGAATGGTTTGATATTTTGGCATCCAAAAAGACTGTGTCTCTCTTTTCAGAGAGCGGGATATTGGATAAACCCACTGCCTAGTAGGAAATGGTTTTCTCTCCAGAGAGGGAGGGCCTGTGGCTATAATAGCCATGTTTCCTGGATTTTCTGGTCCACCCAGATTTTAAGAGTAAATTTCATCAGCANATAGGTCACCATTTTCTTCTCCGGGGGATCTTCCTGACCCAGGGATCAAACCCACCTCTCTTGCGTTGACAGGTGGATTCTTTACCCCTGAGCCACCAGGAAAGTCCCTAGTACTACTACTACAAAAAAAACTCCTGTTTTGGGGGTTTTTTTTTGTTTGTTTGTTTCAGTGACTGTAACATGTGCAATATTCCAGGGCACTGAAATTCTGAATGGTTTGATATTTTGGCATCCAAAAAGACTGTGTCTCTCTTTTCAGAGAGCGGGATATTGGATAAACCCACTGCCTAGTAGGAAATGGTTTTCTCTCCAGAGAGGGAGGGCCTGTGGCTATAATAGCCATGTTTCCTGGATTTTCTGGTCCACCCAGATTTTAAGAGTAAATTTCATCAGCAAACAAAGAATTAGTCCAATGAATCTGATTTCCGGTTCACTGTGACCCCTGTGCGTAGTGTGGAGAGGTGTTTGGGTCTTGCTTGTGACTGATTTGCCTGGCTTGTGGCCTGGAGATCAGGAGCCTAGCAATTATGAATCAGTGGCTGGGCAGAATCAGCACTTTGATTGCTTTAGTCTAGGTTTCCCTTGAATCTTGACATGTAATTGTCTGATTTCAAAGTTCAACAAATGCCAAAGATTCTTTTGTATAATACATAGTAATTATCTGTGAATTAAGATAAAAGAACAGCATATATGTATACATAATTTCATGTTTCTACTCATTCAGTAAATATTTATTGAGTACCTACTATGTGCTAGGCACAGTTATGGGCAGTTGTGATGTAATAGTAAACAAAAGACATATATCTTGGGACTTTCCTGCTGGTCCAGGGTCTAAGACTCTGAGCTCCCAAAGCAGGGGGCCAGGGTTTGATCCCTAGGCAGAGAACTAGACCCCACATGCCGCAACTAAAATCTGGCATAGCCAAGTAAATTATTAAAAAAAAAATCATACTAGAGAATATCTCAGTTTAAAAGAAAAGACAGACATCTCTACTGTAATGGAGCTTAATTCTGTCTGGAGAAGCCAGAAAACAAACAAGTAAACAGATGAAGATATTACCCACAAAGTGGTGGGAAATGCTATGAGAAAAATCAAAGCAAGGGTAGGCGGGATGCAGAGCTGGGGAGATCAGGGAAGGTTCTGGGTTAAGATGACATTTGAGCAAAGATGTGAAGGAAATGTGAGAAGTATGTAGGCTAAGGAACTCTGGAAGGGAAAAAAACCCTGCCACCTAATAGGCAAGAGCAGAAAGCTGAGATAAAGGGAAAGAATGGCTTGATGTTAGATAAAGAAACACACTGGATCTTCTGGCCACGTCAAGTCTGTATTTTATCTGATGTAAAGGAATTGGTCAGCCATTGGTGCACGTTAAGGCGAGGCACTGCATTTGTCTTTTGAAAAGATCCTTCTGGCAGCAGAGAGCGGAGAGTGGGTTGGAGAGAGCCAGGTGAGTATGGAGAGAGGGGTGGAGGAATGTGAAATAGCTCAGGTAGGAGACGATGCTGGCTTGGACCGGACCAGGGTTTATCAGCCTCAGCACTAGTCATATTTTGACCTGCATCATCTTTGCTGTTGAGGGCTTCCCTGGGCACTGTAGGCTGCTTAGAAGTTTCCCTGGTCTCTACCAACTGGATGCCAGCAGTATCCTTTCTCCACAGGTGTGACCCCTGTAGATGGATATCCGCTGAGAGGCAGAATTGCCCCCAGTTGAGAGTCACTGGACTGTGCTGCTGATAGAGATGGGTGGAGGAGGACGGATGTGAGAGGTCTTGGAAGGTAAGAGTTAATGAGAGGGGCTGTACCTGGGCTGGCGATGGAGAAAACGAAGAGGGAGAGAGAGGAGCCAAGATGCTGTGCTGACCTTGATGCCGTGCTGAGGGTGTCACGTTGGAGGAGGGGCGGGCTTGCTGCCGAAGATGCCAGTTCAGTTCTCGAAGGGCAGCACTGGGCAGCCCATGAGACCCCTCTCTCCTGCCAGGTGGAGGCGGGAGCAGCGAGGCCTGGAGTTGGGCAGAGGGACCTGGGGGAGAGGCATGTTTCTACACTGGTGACCGGGGCCACGATGGGAGGAGATGGAACCAATCAGGGAGCTATTTACAGGGAGAAAGGAAAGACGAGGGCCAAGGGTAAAGCCACAGAAACTCAAAGGATTGAAGCCTTCATGCAGAGCCAGCCAAAAGGCCAGAAAACTCCCCAGAGCCTGTGATAACCTGGACCCAACGCAGGAAATAGTGTGGGAATCGAGACAGTGGGCTCTGAGTCCATTCACCTGTGTTTGCATCCTGATTCCAGCACTTAAATTTACATGCCCGTGGGTACATTACTTAGCCCCCCTAACCCTTGCAGTGACGCGGGGAGGGGTTAGATGCTGTGCTGTGTTAACACCTTTCCGTCGGTGCCCGGCTTGTGGGAGGTCCTCAGTTAGTGATACATGCAGAAAGAGGTGTGGACAGGAACAAAGCTGCGAATGCTGCACATACCCGGCCGCGGGGTGGGGGTGGGGGGTCCTCTCTGAGAGGCTCAGGTGGAGGCCCTTGGCGGCGGGCACAGAGGAGCAAAAGCACCGCAAGCCACGTACCTGAGGGGGATCTGCTGAAACCCTACACAGCCCCCAGCCGGCGGGCCCGGGGGTAATGTAATGAGAGGTGTTTCCTCCCTCCGGGACAGGTGCTCAACTGATACAATTTAGAGTCTCAAATTCCAGAGCTTAATCGTTTGTTCTACATACAAGTTAGCCCAGCTCAGCACACCTGTGGACTAAGATCTTGTGATGCACCCAAGCCTGTCTTTTATTAAGGTCTTTGCAAGCCGTCAAAATAAGACCAAATGTCCATGTGTCACTAAGTACGCACATGGACGTAAAACGAGCCATTGTGAGGACTGCGCAGTGAAGAGCTCAAAATAGCACGTGAATCCCGGGGCTCTGGAAAGTACAGTTACATGATTAATGTAACCAGAGTTAGATATAAAATGAAATTAAATATTTTATATAGCGAGAAATGCCTACACACACATAAAATTCCCTGTTAGTTGTATTTGAGGTTTAGCCATGTTGAATCGATAAAAAATGATTTAGAACGGATGGCTTCCAGCAGCTGGTTGCGCTTTCAGTCTTCCATAAAGAAGTTAAAATTAATTTTAATATGTTGATGGTGCTTATTGATGATAATATTCATAATAAATATCCATTGGAAAAATTCTCTGGCACATCTATGTGACAGGGAGGTCAAAAATGTTAATGACAATCACAACTACAAAATGCAATTCAGTCAATTACTTTAATTAAATCTAAAACTACTTTATGTCTTCTCATTTATACAGTAAACTAATAGTGGGGAAAGGGCATCATCTTTGTCTGGCTCGTTTCAGCGTCCAGAGATGCGGCTTCAGGTTGTGTTTTCACACTGGTAGCTCTTACATCCTTGTGGAACATTTAAGGTAATTATGGGTCTTACAAGTAATGCTTCTGCTTCTATGCAGGGGAAAAGGGTGGAGAGTTCCTTCTGAATGCAGTTTTATGGAAAGAGAGCTTTCCCTTCACAGATGCTAATCTTGTATTTACAGACTGGGTTATGCTGGATGGAGCCAACATTCCTCGGTAAATGGTAGAAGCGTCTACATTTCAGTGAATCCTTTTTAATTATACTGTTTGGTATCAGAAGAAAAGGAACGCAGCTGTCTGACTTCTTACTGCCACACAGATTCCAGTGCTCTCAACTCACTCAGTCCTTACAACCCTAACAAATATTTTTTCTACAAAAAATTGTGGGGTCATATTCAACTTTAGAATCCTTATACCTTAATGTTATTGAACTTGGAAAGTAGAAAGGTGAGCATTTTAAATAATCAATCAATCAATTAATCAACAGTTTATTCAATATTTCTACACAGTTATTTAATATCTACTATGTGCTAAAAGTGTTGTGGGCATCCAAACACAGCTATAAATTACACAAATGAAATCCTGACCCTCCCCTTAAGGGGCTTACATTTTGTTTGGAAGGAAATGAGAAAACAAACAAGTGAATTGAATAATATTAGATAGTGGCAAAGATCATAGGGGAAAAAAGTAGGATGATAGTGAAAGTGGCTCAGTTGTGTCCAACCCTTTATGACCCCATGGTCTATATGGTCCATGGAATTCTCCAGGCCGGAATACTGGAGTGGATAGCCTTTCCCTTCTCCAGGATATCTTCCCAACCCAGTTCTCCAGCACTGCGGGAGGATTCTTTACTGTCTGAGCCACCAGGGAAGCCCAAGAATACTGGAGTGGGTAGCCTATCCCTGCTCTGGCAGATCTTGCCCACCCAGGAATCACCAGGGTCTCCTGCATTGCAGGTGCATTCTTTACCAGCTGCGCTATGTGGTAGGGTAACAGACTTTTCAGATTTGCCCAGAGTTATTCTGGGTTTGGAGTAGTAAATGGCAACCCACTCCACTATCCTTGCCTGGAAAATTTCATGGAAGCAGAACAATGGCAAGGTCTGCGTGGAGTCGCAAAGAGCCTGACCCCACTGAGCACATTCACATGCTTTCTGGTTTTAGCATAGAAAGTCTTGCATCCCAGGAAAGCCCCCTGGTCCAGGCAAACTGAGATAGTTGGCTGCCCTTGCTGTGGGAAAGAAAATGACTAAGAGAACCCCATCTTTTGGATGAGGAGTCAGAGAAGGCCTTCCTGGGGGGTTGACATTGGAGTCAAGACAAGAATGATACAAAAGAGCTGTCTTTAGATTTCTGTCGAGCCATCAGGAGGAGGCTCATCCCCTCCTAGAGAGGGTCCAAACAGGAATTTGTGTTTTGAGAATATGAACAAACACTTATGGAATATTTTCCACAGGTTAGACAATGTAAATATTTTATATCCTTCAGTTCCTAAGTCCAAGTAGTAGGCAATGTTACTCCCATTTTACAAGTCAGACATAAAGTGACAAGCATTGTCTGAAGTCTTGAGTCTAATAAGTAGAGAGTTGGAACAAAATTTTGCTCTGGCAATTTGACCTATTTTAGGGAGAAAGAATCACTTCCTCCTTAGAGAGGAGATAGAAACAGAACTTTAATTTCACAGAGCCCAGACTCTTTGTTATATGCCCATGAAAACTTCTCTAAACTGGATTTGCTTGGACATTATTCTTTATCTAATCTAGACTTGATGGCATCTGGGTTAAGCAGCCTCTAAAGAGTTGGATACTTCCTAAAGAGCTCAAGATTCCTTGGGGAAATATCATGGGATACAAAGGTAGGACTTGGAATTTCTGAAAATCACAGATGAGGTAAAAAGTGAAAAATAAACATTTCTTTTAAGCGTAATTGTGATTCTATTTATCTCTGAGCTAGTGTTGCCTGTGGACAAATTAGGAGGCATATATTTTTGTCTTATTACTTAGCTTCCGGCATGGGTTC
The DNA here is from genome assembly GCA_006410615.1 of Neotragus moschatus. NCBI lineage: Eukaryota > Metazoa > Chordata > Mammalia > Artiodactyla > Bovidae > Neotragus > Neotragus moschatus. The sequence goes on from SJYA01002689.1 coordinate 506,446, forward strand.
ATTCTTTAAGTCTTTTCAGAGAAGACCTTGTATACTATATCTTTGGATTTTCCATTGCAACTAACAGGTCCTTGCATTTAGTATGAAATCTATAAACATTTTCTGAAAGTAAAATATTTGGAGGATCAGCATTAGTATCCTAATAAAGTTATGATTACAATTTTGAGTAATTTTCTACAAGATAAATTCTGAAATGACTCACTTCTGGGTTTGGCTAACAACCATTTGGACCTCAAAAAGAATACTATCCCTTGCCATAGTTATAGTTTAACCCAACTCATGCCATGATGACAAGTTCTGAATGTATACATTTATTTGCATTAAAGTACACAGAAAACAGTCCTAGAATGATAGAATAAAGACATTGAAAAAGCCACTTCTCCACAAAAGCAATGAGAACACTGGCAAAAATCTTCAAAAACAACTTTTTCAGTACTCTGAAAATTAACCAAAGGCTTACAGTAACTCAGAAAGTGTTTATTCAAGGAAGATGATTAAATCATAAGAAGAATGAGTGCTGTGACATTTTAACTTACTCATGTCCCATCCCATTCTTCCCAGTTCTGCAGTAGCCTTGAACACCAACAGCCTCATATGCATAGTAGGTATGAAAATGAATGGTCTAGAAGCCACTGAAGGGGGAAAAACGATACTGAAGCCCCTCACAGGCCCTATCTCCAGAAATCTGTCATTATTTCCTCTCAGTCTCACAATTTGTCTTGCTTTGATCTGATTCAGAGCTCACTTTACAAATTGCCTTTTCTCTAGGGTCTTGGTTAAAAATAACTAGTGGTACTGTTTAGCTCAACAAGTATCCAAGTTGCTGATAACAGTTGGAGCAGCAAGAGACTAAACAGAATGTTGAAAGGGAAAAACTGAGGAGTAAGAGCAACAAAAATAATAACATCTCCAACAAATCCTGAGCTGAGGGGGATCCTATTTATATCATGTTTTAAAAAACGTTTTCAAAAGAAACAGGAAAATATGGCTTACACCTAGAGAAAAAGCAATGAAAACAACACTTGAAATAGCTCAGGTGTTGGACTCACAAGACGAGGACTTTAAAAGAACAAAGGGAAAGTACACCTAAATAATTAAAGGAAAATATGAGAATATTTCACCAAGCAGCAATAAAAAGATAAAAATTATTAAAAAAAAAAAAAAAGAACAAAATAGGATTTTTGGAGTTGAAAACTACAAAAATTGAAAAATTTGCTAGAGGAGCTCAAAACATATTTGAACTGACAGAGGAAAGAAAGACTGAGCTTGAAGATAGTTTATTGAGATTACCCAGGCTGAGGAACAGAAAGAAAAAAAAAATGGGTAAAAATAACTGGTGCTTCAGAAATCTATGGAACATTATCCAACATATATGTGTAATGAGAGTTGCAGAAGAAAGTGTGAGGGAAAAGGGTTGAAAAATATTTGAGGGAATAATTGCTGATATCTTCCAAATCTGATGAAAAACATTAATCTGCATATTCAAGAATCTCAAAAAACTCCAAGTAGTATAAACTTTAGTAGTATAAATCCACTTTTAGCTACATCATGAAATTAATCCCAGATAAAACTGGAGATTGTGGCTAGCACACTTGGTCTACAAGAAACACTAAAGAACTAAGGAACTAAAATGATGCTAGTGAATAACTCACAAATATATGAGTACCTACAAAGTTCTTCCATAGGCAAATATAGATGGGTGTAAAGTGTTTTGGCTTTTAAAACGTTTCATGTCTTATGGTATTTAAAAGTCAACTATATAAAGCAAGAACTTTGTTGATGTGCTTACAATGTTTAAAGCTAATGACAATAATTGTACAAAAAAAGGGGGAAAAATGGAAGTATATTGGTGCAAAGTTTTGGTATTAGTGTGGAAATTAGGTTGGTATTCATCCAAACCAGATTATTGTAAGTTAGGATGTTAATTATTATACCCAGGGCAACTACTGAGAAAACAAAAACTAATGGCAAGGACGTTAAAATAGTATACTATTGAAATATCTAGTTAATGCAAAATAAAGCAGTTATGGATGAATAGGAAAACAAAAAAGATGTAAGCTATATAGAGAATACATAGCAAAATAGCAGATATAAATCCTATCCTATCAGTAATTACCTAATGTAGATGGACAGCCACTTCAGTCAAAGGCAGAGACTGGAAAAAGTGGATAAAAACATGATCTGACTATATGCTGTCTATAAGAGAAACACTTTAAATCAAAGGCATAAACAGATTGAAAGTAAAAAAAAAGAAAAGAAAACCTATACTAATCGAATAGTAATCAAAAGAACACTGAAGTGGCTATACTGCTGCTCCTGCTAAGTCGCTTCAGTTGTGTCCGCCTCTGTGCGACCCCATAGATGGCAGCCCACCAGGCTCCCCCGTCCCTGGGATTCTCCAGGCAAGAACACTGGAGTGGGTTGCCGTTTCCTCCTCCAATGCATGAAAGTGAAAAGTGAAAGTGAAGTCGCTTAGTCGTGTCCCACCCTCAGCGACCCCATAGACTGCAGCCCACCAGGCTCCCCCATCCACGGCTATACTAAGTCATATTAAACAGGCTTTAAGACAAGTTGTTGCTAGATGTAAAGAATGACATTTTATGATAATAAGAGGATCAGCCCATCAGGAAGACTTAGTGATAAGCACATATGCACCCCAGAGTAACGAATTCTATGAAACAAAATCTGACATAATTCAAGTGAGAAATAGAGAATTTCACAGTAATAGTTGGAGACTTCAATAGCCCACTTCCAAAAATGAATAGAACGACTCAGCAGAAAATTAAAAAGAAACCAGAAAACTCAAACAGTACTGTAAACCCACAGAACTTGGCAGACATCTATAGAACTCTCTGCCCAACAACTATAGAATGCAAATTCTGTGGGACATTCTTCAGGAAAGACCATAATAAGTTTCAAAATTTCAAAGTGTTAGTCGCTAAAATGTGTTCCAGTCTTTGCGACCCCATGGACTGTACCACGCCAGGCTGCTCTGTCCATGGGATTCTCCAGGCAAGAATACTAGAGTGGATAGTCGTTCCCTTCTCCAGGGGATCTTCCCAGCCCAGGGATTAAATCCAGCTCTCCCACATTACAGGCAGATTCCTTACTGTCTGAGTCACCAGGGAAGCCCATAATGAGTTTAAAAGGACTGAAATCACACAGAGTATACAAGTACATTCTTTGACTATCATGGAATGAAATTAGAGATCAGTAACAAGGATTTTAGGAAAGTTACCAATATATAGAAATAAAACTATATTTAGATAATCAATGGGCCAAAGAATAAATCACAAAGACAAATTACTAAATACTTTGAGATTAATGAAAAGGAAAATAAAACCTGCAAAACTTATGGGATGCAGCTAAAGCAATGCTTGTAGGAAAATTGATGCAGCTAGAGCTCAGTCACTCAGTTGTGTCCGACTCTCTGTCACCCCATGGACTGCCCCATGACCTCCTCCGTCTGTGGAATTTTCTAGGCAAGAATACTGGAATGGGTTGCTATTTCCTACTCCAGGGGTTCTTCTCCACCCAGAGATTGAACCTGCTTCTCCTGCGTCTCCTGCATTTCAGACAGATTCTTTACCACTAAGCCACCTATGCTGCTAAGCACCTATTAATATATTAAAAGGAAGAAAGATCTCAAATCAGTAGCCAAAACCGCTACCTTAAGAAACTAGAAAAAGAAGAGTGTATTAAACCGAAAGCACATAAGAGAATAATAAAGAATAGAACTGCAATAAATGGAATTAGACGCTAGAAAATGATAGAGAAAATTATTTGATTATTTGGAAGGATCAACAAAATTGACAGATCTTGTGAATTCACTGGCAGTTCAGTGGTTAGGACTTCATACTCTCCATGCAGGGGGCTCAGGTTCGATTCCTGGTTGGGGAACTAAGATCCTGCAAGCCATGACTGAAAGTCGCTCTGTTGTGTCCAGCTTTTTGTGACCGCATGGACATTATGGTCCATGGAATTCTCCTGGCCAGAATACTGGAGTTTGTAGCCTTTCCCTTCTCCAGGGACTCTTCCCAGCCCAGGGATTGAACCCAGGTCTCCTGCATTGCAGGCAGATTCTTTACCAGATGAGCCAAAATTGGAAGCAGCCAAAAAGAAAAAATAAGACTCAAATTACTAAAAATTAGGAACAAAAGATGGAGAAGGCGATGGCACCCCACTCCAGTACTCTTGCCTGGAAAATCCCATGGATGGAGGAGCCTGGTAGGCTGCAGTCCATGGGGTCGTGAAGAGTAGGACAAGACTGAACAACTTCACTTTCACTTTTCACTTTCATACATTGGAGAAGGAAATGGCAACCCACTCCAGTGTTCTTGCCTGGAGAACCCCAAGGATGAGGGACCCTGATGGGCTGCCATCTATGGAGTCGCACAGAGGTGGACACAACTGAAGTGACTTAGCAGCAGCAGCAGCAGCAGGAACAAAAGAGAGGCATCTTTACTTACCTTAATAACATGAAAAAGGGTTGTAAGGGAAAACTATAACCAGCTGTTGCTAACAAATTATATAACCTGGATGAAATGAATAAATGACTAGAAACACACAAACGACTGATTTGAGAAGAAACAGAATAAGTGAATAGACCTATAAAAGGTAGAGATTGAATTAGAAATNTTAATAACATGAAAAAGGGTTGTAAGGGAAAACTATAACCAGCTGTTGCTAACAAATTATATAACCTGGATGAAATGAATAAATGACTAGAAACACACAAACGACTGATTTGAGAAGAAACAGAATAAGTGAATAGACCTATAAAAGGTAGAGATTGAATTAGAAATCAAAACAATTCCCACAGTGAAAAGCCAAAACCTAGATGGCTTCACTTATTATGTCTTTCGAATATTAACAAAAATACACAATGAGACCAGTATTACCCTGATATCAAAACTAGAAATGACATCACAAGAAAAGAACTACAGATTATTTTCCTTCCATAGCATAGCTGTAAATATCCTCAACAAAATACTAACAAACCAAGTCCAGCATCATAGAAAATGGATCATTTACCATGATTAATTTAGCATATGAAACTTTAACAAGATTAGTTTAGCATATGAAATTCAATCTATTTGATACAACATATTAACCACTTCAGTATTCTTGCCTTGAGAACCCCNTTGGACTGCAAGGAGATCCAACTAGTGCATTCTAAAGGTCAGTCCTGGGTGTTCTTTGGAAGGAATGTTGGTAAGGCTGAAACTCTAATACTTTGGCCACCTCATGCGAAGAGTTGACTCATTGGAAAAGACTCTGATGCTGGGAGGGACTGGGGGCAGGAGGAAAAGGTGACGACAGAGGATGAGATGGCTGGATGGCATCACCAACTAGATCAATGTAAGTTTGAGTGAACTCCGGGAGTTGGTGATGGACAGGGAGGCCTGGCATGCTGCGGTTCACGGGGTAGCAAAGAGTTGAACTGAACTGAAAATTGTATAACGATTTTATGCTTCCAAAAACACCATCAAGAAAATCAAAACATAACCCATATAACAGGAGAAAATATTTTCAAATCATGTATCCTATAAGAGACTTATATCCATGATACACCAAGTAGTCTTATAACNGCTGCGGTTCACAGGGTAGCAAAGAGTTGAACTGAACTGAAAATTGTATAACGATTTTATGCTTCCAAAAACACCATCAAGAAAATCAAAACATAACCCATATAACAGGAGAAAATATTTTCAAATCATGTATCCTATAAGAGACTTATATCCATGATACACCAAGTAGTCTTATAACTGAACAATAAAAAAAAGAAATCATTCAATTAAAACTGGCAAGAAATTTGCAAAATTTTCTAAAGGAGATATACAAAGGGCCAATAGGCACAAGAAAAGATGGTCACCACTGTTACTCCTTAGTGAAATGGAAGGCAAAAACCACAGTGAGAATCCCATTCACACCCACTAGTCTGGCTAAAATTCAAGAGACAACAAAAGTGTTGATGGGGATGTAGATAAATTAGAACCTTTATGCATTGTTAAAAGAGTGTAGAATGGTGTAGCCACTTTGGAAAACAGTTTGGCAGTTTCTTAAAATGTTACACACAGAGTTACCATATGACCCTGCATTTCCACACTTAGGAATATTCCCAGGAGAACTAAAACATACATGAAAATGTATGTTCACAGAAAACTTCTTCAGGAAAGTTCTGAGCATCCTTATTCATAATGGCTTCAGAGTGAACGCAACCCAACGGTGCGTCACGTGATGATTGGATGAACAAAATGTGATCTATCCATACAATGGCTACTATTTGGTCATGAAAAGTAATATGAATTATTAGTACACGTGGTGGCTACAACAGTTCAGTTCAGTCGCTCAGTCGTGTCCGACTCTTTGCGAACCCATGAATCACAGCACTCCAGGCCTCCCTGTCCATCACCAACTCCCAGAGTTCACTCAGACTCATGTCCATCGAGGCAGTGATGCCATCCAGCCATCTCATCCTCGGTCGTCCCTTTCTCCTCTTGCCCCCAATCCCTCCCAGCATCAGAGTCTTTTCCAATGAGTCAGCTCTTCGCATGAGGTGGCCAAAGTACTGGAGCTTCAGCTTTAGCATCATTCCTTCCAAAGAACACCCAGGGCTGATATCCTTTGGAATGGACTGGTTGGATCTCCTTGCAGTCCAAGGGACTCTCAAGAGTCTTCTCCAACACCACAGTTCAAAAGCATCAATTCTTCGGTGCTCAGCCTTCTTCACAGTCCCACTCTCACATCCATACATAGGTAAACCTTAAAAATATCATACTAAATATAAGAAGACAGACAAAAAAGGCCACTTATTGTACGATTAAATCTATGTGAAATATCCAAAACAAGCAAAACATAGAGATAGATTAGCCTTCAACAGGAGTTGGGAGGGGGGAAAACAGGGAATGACTAATGTGCAGGGCTTCTTTTTGGGCTGATTAAAATGCTCTGATAGTGTTGATGGCTGACTAAATTCTGACCTACAGTGTAAAAATAAAATGTTTTGTGAAATTGCTCTTTGTGCTTTTTAGAGGGAAATTGCTGGTCCTCTACCTCTTCATTCCCATTTCAGGCAGGCGAGAGCCTGGATTTTAGGGTATTAAGCCATTTCTGTACAAGTTGTCAAAAGCAGACCCTTAGGGTGTACCATAGAGCCAGATGAAAGGCAAATGGGTGGCTGGACCATCTTGAGGAGGAGAACCTTTTGAATCCCTCTGATGAGATGGATTTGCCATATATTTTGTTGTTGTTCAGTCACAGTCGTGTCTGACTCTTTGCGAACCCCATGGATTGCAGCACGCCAGGCCTCCCTGTCCTTTGCTATCTCCCAGAGTTTCCTCAAACTCATGTCTGTTGAGTCAGTGATGCCATTCAAACATCTCATCCTCTGTCACCCCCTTCTCCTGCTGCCTTCAACCTTTCCCAGCATCCAGGTCTTTTCCAGTGAGTTGGTGCTTCACAGCAGGTGGCCACAGTATTAGAGCTTCAGCTTCGGTGTCAGTATATCCAGTGAATATTCAGGACTGATTTCCTTTAGGATGGACTCGTTTGATTTCCCTGATGTCCAAGGGACTCTAAGAATCTTCATCAGCACCACAGTTTGAAAGCATCAGTTCTTTAGTGCTCAGCCTTCTTTATGGTCCAACTCTCACATCCATAGATGACTACTGGAAAAACCATAGCTTTGACTATATGGACATTTGTTTGCAAAATGATGTCTCTGCTTTTTAATATGCTGTCTAGATTCATCATAGCTTTTCTTCCAAGGAGCAAGCATCTTTTAATTTCATGGCTATTGTTATTTTGGACACTTTCAAAGCAGTCAAATCAACCTTCCAATTTCTATAATAACATATTTGGGATTATGGTAACTGTTGTTAAAGATTGTTTTTCTTTCTGTGAATTTGTGCTCACATGGTTTCAAATGAACAACTCCAAAGGTACGAGGATAAACAAGGCATCATCATTTTCCTCTGTGAGTTCAGTGTGGGCTAGAAGCATTTGTCATGTGCATAAATAATGAATGTAAAAACAACTGAAGCCAGAAACTCAGGTAGAATTTTGTGAGAAGAGAAGGAGGGCTGGGAAAAACTGAGCAGAGAGGGTGAGGACAAATTAGAAAAATCATTTACTAGCAGAGAAAGGTAATATAACTTCTCATTTCATTCTATGCATTTTTATTACATAACTTATTTTGTGTCTTGATAATGTGGAGTTGTTATTATTGTCAAAAACTCTTTTATTGTGAAATGATCTGAGAGTACTACTACTACTGCTAAGTCGCTTCAGTCGTGTCCGACTCTGTGCGACCCCATAGATGGCAGCCCACCAGGCTCCCCCGTCCCTGGGATTCTCCAGGCAAGAACACTGGAGTGGGTTGCCATTTCCTTCTCCAATGCAGGAAAGTGAAAAGTGAAAGTGAAGTCACTAAGTCATGTCCAACTCTCAGCGACCCCATGGACTGCAGCCCACCAGGCTCCTCTGTCCATGGGATTTTCCAAGCAAGAGTACTGGAGTGGGGTGCCATTGCCTTCTCCAAATTCAAAGACAGTGTAGAGAATTCCTATACAACTTCCAGTTTGCCATAATGCTAACCTAGATACTAAGAAATCAACTACAATTGAGTACAATAATTCGGAGAAGGCAATGGCAACCTACTCCAGTACTCTTGCCTGGAAAACTCCACGGAGGAGCTTGGTAGGATTCAGTCCATGGGGTCGCTAAGAGTCAGACACGACTGAGCGACTTCACTTTCACTTTTCACTTTCATGCATTGGAGAAGGAAATGGCAACCCACTCCAGTATTCTTGCCTGGAGAATCCCAGGAACGGCAGAGCCCGGTGGGCTGCCGTCTGTGGGGTCACACAGAGTTGGACACAACTGAAGCGACTTGGCAGCAGCAACAGCAGCAAGTACAATAATATTAATGGAAATCAAGACCGTCAGATTTCACCAGTTTTTCTTTGAATGTACTTTCAGTTTCTGTTCCAGGCTCCAATCCAGGATCCAGAATTGCATGTAATCTCTAACTTCCAAAATTTTCTGTAGCTAGCTTTAGAACACAGGGCATTCACAGACCATCTCTCTAGTCCATCTGAAGTCAACAAGTTTGGGATGGGAGCTCCGAAGTGCCAGTTCCAGGCCTGAATCAGTCATTAATGAGACACTAGGACTGTCAAGTGGATGGTCAGGGGGCTCAAACCTGAAAGCGTCCTGCAAATGATAGAGAAATATTCTCCAGTGAGATCAGTTATTCATTTATCCATCAGCCAGAAAATTTTTCCTGAGCACCAGCCGCACCTGAGACACAGGGCTGCACAGCCCATGAGCCCAATTCATCGCTTGCCAGCAGTTCTGATCTGTAAAGCTGGTCATTAGGTATTTATCGAATGCTTACCATGGGCCCTGTGACACGTATTATGAACTTCCCATTAGCCTGTACTCCGTGAGTATTTCATTACAGGCCTGAAAGAGTTAAGGCGCTGCAATGCCTCCCCTGGGTCTGGGGTATCCCGCGCCACTCAGGGAAGGTTGCAGACACATTAGGATCCAAGTATGTATTTTCTTTCCCCCTCTGTTTATGTCTCTGTTTTCTGTAACGTCTCCTAAACTGCAGCCCTATCTCCCAACTTCTCTGACAATGCTATAAATTTCATTAAGAAGATGAAGCCTGTGGGGCAATTAACTCCAAAAGTGGTACAAAGCAATAGCAAGGAGATACTGGCCTGTAGTACTTAGCACTTAGCTCTGAAATTGAGATAAGCCCTATCAACTCAGGGTTGTGTTTAATGTTCACTGCCGCTTCCAGACCACAGCTACAACCCAGCGGTCACCGTGTTAACACTCCCCAATATCTATTACAATTAGTTTTTGATTAAGAGGCCTAACATGGCTTTTGAAGCCTTTTATGTTGTGTCAAATGGCTAGTGATGGAGTGAGATGGCTGGACACCTCCCAGTAACAAGGCATCTTGTAAAAGGGTTCAAGTGAACTATTTTATCATCCTAATGGAAACCAGATGACTCTAACTCCCCGCTTAATTTCAACTATTTACTGAAGAGTCCTTGTTTTGAATGACTTAAAGATTTATTCCTAAACGACTACCTCATGCATCAAGAATCGCTAATCACAGAGCCATTTGGAATTTGGGAAGGCTTTTAAAGATGACGGAGGTGATTTTCACAGAAGGTTTGTTTTATTTTTATTATTTCTTTCCATTTTTAAGGGAGCAAATGCCTCTGCCCTTTTCTGGTATTTAATTATTACTTTAATGATTGTTTAGGAGGTCTTTCTCTGAGTTATGCTTTCTCTGCTGGGGCTTTAGTCGATAGTCTTGGCCTGTTTTCCAAGAGAGAGGTCACCAGTATTTTGTGAGGAAGAAACAACTTTTTGTAGCTATGTACGATTTAATTCTGTGTGAATGGAAGCTATATGTCATTTTTATAAAGGTACATCAAGATCAAACAAAGTAGGCTGATTTAAAAGCTTTTATAAGCTATAAAATATACTTATAAATTTAATCAAAATAGTACATAAATAAGATGTAACGTGAATGTGAAACACACTGGCCTTTTTTGCAGCCCCCCCCCCCTTTTTTTTTTTTTTTTTCTGTCTCAGTAGCCTTGGCTGTGTCCCTGCTTTGAACCTCTGTTTTGTGTTACCTGGGGCTTGGACTACATGCACCCTGAGTTTTTGTTTCCCACTAGGAGTCATTGATTCTGTGCTATCAGATGTGCTGGAAACTACTAACTCCNCCCCCCCCCCCTTTTTTTTTTTTTTGCTGTCTCAGTAGCCTTGGCTGTGTCCCTGCTTTGAACCTCTGTTTTGTGTTACCTGGGGCTTGGACTACATGCACCCTGAGTTTTTGTTTCCCACTAGGAGTCATTGATTCTGTGCTATCAGATGTGCTGGAAACTACTAACTCCTAGGGTACAAAAACCTCATCAAAGGATGCAGTGCGGTATGTGGGTTCAAGCCTTCTTAGTGGTTCTGTGTCCTTTGGTGTGATAACCAGCTCACTGACATGCAGATTCCTTCCATGTGGAAATAAGGCCAGTGTTATCTATTCCACAGGGCTTCCCAGGCAGCTCGGTTCGGTGGTCAAGAATCTGCCTGCCAAGGCAAGAGTGGTGGTGGTTTAGCTGTTAAGTCACGTCCATCTCTTGCGACCACATGAACTGTAGCCCGCCAGGTTCCTCTGTCCATGGGATTCTCCAGGCAAGACTACTGGAATGGGTTGCCATTTCCCTCTCCAGGGGATCTTCCTGACCCAGGGATCGAACCCAGGTCTCCCACATTGCAGGCAGATTCTTTACCAACTGAGCTATGAGGGAAGCCCAAAAGGGGATGTTGTGGCTGCATGGGCTGGGAGTGCAAGAAACTTTGAGTTCAATTCCTGAGTCAGGAAGATCCGCCGGAGGAGGGAATGGCCACCCACTCCAGTATTCTTGCCTGAAGAATCCCGTGGACAGGGGGGTCTGTAGGGCTATAGTTCATGGGGTTGGACAAGACTTAGCAACTAAACAACAACATTAGATGATGGATGTTAGCTAAACTTATTATGGTAATCATTTCATGATGTATGTAAGTCAAATATTATGCTGTGCACTTTAAACATATATAGTGTTATGTGTCAATTATACCTCAATAAGATAGAAAGAAAGAATTAAACAAGAAAAAATGAAATTATTTTCTCATATTTCCAAGTTTTCGTTACTAGTGTACAATTTTTTTATATTGATCTTAGTGACTGAACAAGAACAACAATGTATTCTATAGTTACAACTGGTAAATATCAGATATATAGTTGCTGCTGCTGCTGCTGCTAAGTCGCTTCAGTCATGTCCAACTCTGTGCGACTCCATAGACGGCAACCCACCAGGCTCCCCCATCCCTGGGATTCTCCAGGCAAGAACACTGGATTGGGTTGCCATTTCCTTCTCCTGCATGAAAGTGAAAAGTGAAAGTGAAGTCGCTCAGTCGTGTCCGACTCTTAGCGACCTCATGGACTGGAGCCCACCAGGCTCCTCCATCCATGGGATTTTCCAGGCAAGAGTGCTGGAGTGTGGTGTCATTGCCTTCTCTGATCAGATATATAGAGTGCCCAGTAAATGGTATCCTCTTGATAATGTCTATTTCTCTTTTATTCTTCCATGTTCTGTCCTGGTTAGTGGCGTCTGGTACCATTGGAGTGAATTTTGTACCATGATATTTATTGTGTATATCATTATATTATGAACATTTAGTGAGCACTCTGCTAAGTTCTGGGTGTCCTACCAGGTCTGCGAGGCCTGAGATTAGAGGCAGAGTCTTTGTCCAGAGATAAACTGGGTCAGTAGGCAGAGAATTTTAATAGAGTCAGAGACTGTCTGACTCTATCTTCCCTGGCTTGGGAAGATCCCTTGGAGAAGGAAATGGCGACCCACTCCGTACTCTTGCCTGGAAAATTCCATGGACAGAGGAGCCTTGTAGGCCACATACAGTCCATGGTTGCAAAGAGTCGGACATGACTGAGCGACTTCACTTCAGGCAGAGATGGGAAGAGGAGGGGTGACTCCTCAGTCCAGATTGCATTTGGGGCTTTATCATTTGTAGGGAAGATCTGAGTTTGATCCCTGGGTTGGGAAGATCCCTGGAGAAGGGCATGGCTATCCATGCCAGTATTCTTGCCTGGAGAATTCCATGGACAGAGGAGCCTGGTGCGCTACAGTCTATGGGCCTGCAAAGAGTTGGACACAAATGAGCGAGTACATTTTCACTTTCACTTGCTTTCCATATATGCTCACAAACATTATATAAGGGAGTCTTTCCAACCATGCCCTGAGCCTAGCAGGGCCGAGTTACCACCTCCACTTTACAGATGAGGAATCCGCAGAGCTGAACTGTCACTGCGTTTAGAAAGATTCCTAAGATTTTTTAAAATGGGACTCGCTATCACAAATGTCATTGCAGTGAACATATGGAAGGTCCAGACAGACCTGAAAAAACTACAATAGATCCATTCACTCAGATTTTACTTGTCAGATTCTCTTTTTTCTAGGTGTTTCTGCCGAGAGGCCCATTTAGTTTATTCATTTGGACGCATGCTCAACATTAATGTGCTGTTCGCCAAGTGCTCATCACCAAGCAAGGTGAGGGAGGCTCACAGGCGAGAAAGCGCCAGCCTCTGCCTTCGAGAAGGAGTTCAAGGTCCAGTGGGGACAGAGCTGTGTGCACCCGAGGCCCCCAGAACTGCAGTCCTNGGTGTCATTGCCTTCTCTGATCAGATATATAGAGTGCCCAGTAAATGGTATCCTCTTGATAATGTCTATTTCTCTTTTATTCTTCCATGTTCTGTCCTGGTTAGTGGCGTCTGGTACCATTGGAGTGAATTTTGTACCATGATATTTATTGTGTATATCATTATATTATGAACATTTAGTGAGCACTCTGCTAAGTTCTGGGTGTCCTACCAGGTCTGGGAGGCCTGAGATTAGAGGCAGAGTCTTTGTCCAGAGATAAACTGGGTCAGTAGGCAGAGAATTTTAATAGAGTCAGAGACTGTCTGACTCTATCTTCCCTGGCTTGGGAAGATCCCTTGGAGAAGGAAATGGCGACCCACTCCGTACTCTTGCCTGGAAAATTCCATGGACAGAGGAGCCTTGTAGGCCACATACAGTCCATGGTTGCAAAGAGTCGGACATGACTGAGCGACTTCACTTCAGGCAGAGATGGGAAGAGGAGGGGTGACTCCTCAGTCCAGATTGCATTTGGGGCTTTATCATTTGTAGGGAAGATCTGAGTTTGATCCCTGGGTTGGGAAGATCCCTGGAGAAGGGCATGGCTATCCATGCCAGTATTCTTGCCTGGAGAATTCCATGGACAGAGGAGCCTGGTGCGCTACAGTCTATGGGCCTGCAAAGAGTTGGACACGAATGAGCGAGTACATTTTCACTTTCACTTGCTTTCCATATATGCTCACAAACATTATATAAGGGAGTCTTTCCAACCATGCCCTGAGCCTAGCAGGGCCGAGTTACCACCTCCACTTTACAGATGAGGAATCCGCAGAGCTGAACTGTCACTGCGTTTAGAAAGATTCCTAAGATTTTTTAAAATGGGACTCGCTATCACAAATGTCATTGCAGTGAACATATGGAAGGTCCAGACAGACCTGAAAAAACTACAATAGATCCATTCACTCAGATTTTACTTGTCAGATTCTCTTTTTTCTAGGTGTTTCTGCCGAGAGGCCCATTTAGTTTATTCATTTGGACGCATGCTCAACATTAATGTGCTGTTCGCCAAGTGCTCATCACCAAGCAAGGTGAGGGAGGCTCACAGGCGAGAAAGCGCCAGCCTCTGCCTTCGAGAAGGAGTTCAAGGTCCAGTGGGGACAGAGCTGTGTGCACCCGAGGCCCCCAGAACTGCAGTCCTGATGTGGGGCAGAGACAGGGGCCAGCAGAGGGGCTTGAGGGCGCAGAGCAGAGACACCCTGACCACTGGGATGGGCGTTAGGTGTGGCTCTCTGTAAAAGGAGGCACTTGAACCTAGCTGAAGCTCCAGTACTTTGGCCACCTCATGAGAAGAGTTGACTCATTGGAAAAGACTCTGATGCTGGGAGGGATTGGGGGCAGAAGGAGAAGGGGATGACAGAGGATGAGATGGCTGGATGGCATCACTGACTCGATGGGCGTGAGTCTGAGTGAACTCTGGGAGTNGAAGGTTTGTAGAGATTATAATGTGGGCCACAGGAAAGAGTTTGTTCAGGAAAAAATTCATAACTATACAGAATGGCATGCAGATGAAAGAGACTACTGGTTGACCCCCTGTTGCACACTGCAAATGTTTATCTGACTGTGATGCCCTCAGGGCCTGAATGACTGAATTAGCTAATTTTTTAAGCTCCAGCTACCCTCCCCCATACAATAATAATATTTATAAGCCATCTGCCATTTATTGAGTACCTATTAGGTGCTAAATACAATTCTTTATTTCTAGAAATGTCATTTTGTTGCTTTTTAAAAAATAATTGAAGTAAAATTACAATGTTGTGCTGGTTTCAGGTGCATAGCACAGTGATTCAATTGTGTGTGTGTGTGTGTGTGTGTGTGTGTGTGTGTGTATTGTTGTTATTTAGTTATTAAGTCATGTCCAACTCTTTGTGACCCCATGGACTGTAGCCCACCAGGCTCCTCTGTCCATGGGGTTTCCCAGGCAAGAATACTAGAGTGGATTGCCATTTTTTTCCTCCAGGATATCTACCATTGAGCTAGCTGGGAAGCTAAATATATATATATGTCTATACTTATGCATACATATATATATATATGTATGTATACATCTTTTTCAGATTCTTTTCCATTATAGTAGTAATAGTGTTAGTCGTTCAGTTGTGTCTGACTCTTTGTGACCTCATGGTCACAGGCTCCTCTTTCCGTGAGATTCTTCAGGCAAGAATACTGGAGTGGGTTGCCATTCCCTTCTCCAGGGGATTTTTCTGACCTGGGTTTTGAACCCAGGTCTCCTGCATTGCAGACAGATTCTTTACCATCTGAGCCATTATAGATTACTACAAAATACTGATAGTTCCCAGTGCTATACAGTAGGTCCTTATTTTTACCTACTTTATATATAGTGCTTAGTATATGTTAAGCACATACTCTTAATTTATCCCTCCCCCTTCCCTTTCCTTTTTGATAATCGTGTCTGTGAGTCTATTTCTGTTTTGTAAATAAGTTCATTTGTATCTTTTTTTTTTTAAGTGATATTGAATGATATTTGTCTTTGCTTTGTCTGACTTACTTTACTTAGTATGATAATCTCTAGGTCCGTCCATGTTGTTACAAATGGCATTATTTCATTCCTTTTTATGATTAAGTAATATTCCTATATGTATATATATATCACAACTTCTTTATCCATTCGTCTCCCCACAATTAGGTTGATCCCATGTCTTGGCTGCGGTAAACAGTACTGCTGTGAACCTTGGGATACAAGTATCTTTCATCATCAGAGTTTTTTTTTTTTTTTTTTTCTTTTCCAAATATATACCCAAGAGTGGGAATGGTGGATCATACAGTAACTCAACTCTTAGTTTTGTTTTAAGGAACCTCCATACTGTTCTCTATAGTTGCTACATCANTGCTGTTGTGAACTTTGGAATAAAAGTATCTTTCATCATCAGAGTTTTTTTTTTTTTTTTTTCTTTTCCAAATATATACCCAAGAGTGGGAATGGTGGATCATACAGTAACTCAACTCTTAGTTTTGTTTTAAGGAACCTCCATACTGTTCTCTATAGTTGCTACATCAATTTACATTTATGTAATTTTGACAGCTGCCTTCTGAGAAGCATATAATGAGAGTATTTTGCCCCAAATCATATAACTGCCATGTGGTTGAGGCAGATTTGGATTTAGTTCTGTTTCTGACTGCTTTGTGATCCTCTATAATTCCCTGCTGTACTGGCACTTCCTGGCTTTAAATTCATATATGAGAGCATGTTGACCTTCTTAGAGAAGAGCATTGGAATGTGTGCACTTTTAAAATCTAAATCTATGTTTTAAGTGTTGTGGTATCCTTAAAAAAGGAGTAATGAGTGACTCCTTTATACTTTAATTTACATTCATATCTTCTAGAACTGTAAACTGTACTCCTAGGGAAGAAAGGAAAAACAATACTCTTCCTTCTTTTGTCTGTAGTGATCCTTAGTGATTGTGCTCCACCTTTTTACCTAGATATGGGATTATAGGGGTGGGACAGAGATTCAGTTCACTTCAGTTGCTCAGTCATGTCTGACTCTTTGCAGCCCCATGGACTGCAGCACACCAGGCTTTCTTGTCCATCACAACTCCCGGAGCTTGCTCAAACTCATGTCCATGGAGTCAGTGATGCCATCCAACCATCTCATCCTCTGTCGTCCCCTTCTCCACTTGCCTTCAATCTTTCCCAGGATCAGGGTCTTTTCCAAGGAGTCAGTTCTTTGCGTCAGGAGGCCAAAGTATTGGAGCTTCAGCTTCAGCATCAATCCTTCCAATGAATATTCATTGGACTGTTTTCCTTTAGGATGGACTGGTTGGATCTCCTTGCAGTCCAAGGGACTCTCAAGAGTCTTCTCCAACACCATAGTTCCAAAGTATCAATTCTTCTGCTCTCAACTTTCTTTATAGTCCAGCTCTCATATCCATACATGACTACTGGAAAAACCGTAGCTTTGACTAGATGGACCTTTGTCAGCAAAGTAATGTCTCTGTTTCTTAACTATACTAGGCTGGTCATAGCTTTTCTTCCAAGGAGCAAGCATCTTTTAATTTAATGGCTGAAGTCACCATCTGCAGTGATTTTGGACCCCAGGAAAATAAAGTATCTCACTGTTTCCATTGTTTCCCCATCTATTTGCCAGGGAGTGATGGGATCAGATGCCATGATCTTAGTTTTCTTGAATGCTGAGTTTTAAGCTAGCTTTTTCACCCTCCTCTTTCATGTTCACCAAGAGGTTCTTTAGTTCCTCTTCACTTTCTGCCATAAGAATGGTGTCATCTGTGTATCTGAGGTTATTGATATTTCTCCCAGAAATCTTGATTCCAGCTTGTACTTCATCCAGCCTAGCATTTTGGATGATGTACTCTACATATAAGTTAGATAAGCAGGGTGACAGTATACAGCCTTGATATACTCCTTTCCCAAATTGGAACCAGTCTGTTGTTCCATGTTCAGTTCTAACTGTTGCCTCTTGACCTGCATATAGATTTCTCAGGAGGATGGTAAGGTGATCTGGTATTCCCATCTCTTGAAGAATTTCCCACAGTTTGTTGTGATCTACACAGTTAAGGCTTTAGCATAGTCAATAAAGCAGAAGTAGATGCTTTCCTGGAACTCTCTTGCTATTTCTATGATCCAATGGATGTTGGCAATTTGATCTATGGTTTCTCTGCCTTTTCTAAATCCATCTTGAACATCTGGAAGTTCATGGTTCATATACTGTCGAAGCCTGGCTTGGAGAATTTTGAGCATTACTTTGGTAGCATGTGAGATGAGTGCAACTGTGTGGTAGTTTGAACATTCTTTGGCATTGCCCTTCTTTGGGATTAGAATGAAAACTGACTTTTCCAGTCCTGTGGCCACTGCTGAGTCTTCCGGATTTGCTGGCATATTGAGTGCAGCACTTTCACAGCATCATCTTTTAGGATTTGAAATAGCTCAACTAGAATTCCATCACCTCTACTATCTTATTCGTAGTGATGCTTCCTAAGGCCCACTTGACTTTGCGTTCTAGGATGTCTGGCTCTAGGTGAGTGATCACACCATCATGGTTATCTTGGTCATGAAGATCTTTTTTGTACAGTTCTTCTGTGTGTTCTTGCCACCTCTTCTTAATATCTTCTGCTTCTGTTAGGTCCATACCATTTCTGTCCTTTATTGTGCCCTTCTTTGCATGAAATGTTCCCTTGGTATCTCTGATTTTCTTGAAGAGATCTCTAGTCTTTCCCATTCTATTGTTTCCTCTATTTCTTTGTACTGATCACTAAGGAAAGCTTTCTTATCTCTCCTTGCTATTCTTTGGGACAGAGATTAGCAAGACGAAAATTTGCCAGGAAAGGAAATAGCAAGATAGAATTGAGTGGCCTATAAGCATGTATCTGTGATCCTTTCTTCTGTTTTGTATGGCAACCCTTAGGCCTGTTCAGTTTAGCATCTTTGACAGTGAATAAATTCCAGGTGGAAAGCTGATTAATAGGAGGGTTCGTATAAATAGAAGATTATTCTAAGAGTTGAATTTAAAATCTCAGGGCATTTCAGTGCAAGGATATTTTCCTTTTTCATACCTACCTACTCTCTTACTGAGATAGGTTTAAATCAAGTATTGTATCTTTTGGAAGATTATTTAATGTTTTTTAATAAATAAACATCACATGAGTAAGAAGTATACTTCCTTGAATGATACACATGGTAGTTTTAATGCAGAGCAATTCAACAATTATTTGGAAAAGCAAATTTAGAAACAAATCTTTAGCTATGGAAGGCTTATCAAGGTTTATCTCCAAGTAGAAAAGGGGACTTTAAATGTGAAGAAGCCTCTTGGCCCTCTTTGGACAAGATACCTCTCAGGGTCTGAATTTATAATAGCCAAACTTGCTTTCACTGCTGGGTTCATTCCTTGAGGGATGGGGATGACGTTACCAAGGGAGCAGAAATCAGCTGTTAAGCCTAGATATTCAGTTCAGTTCAGTCACTCAGTCATGTCGGACTCTTTTGTGACCTCATGGGCTATAGCCCACCAGGCTCCTCTGTCCACGGGATTTCCCAGGCTGATTCATGTGAAAGTATGGCAAAAACCACCACAGTATTGTAAAGTAATTAGCTTCCAATTAAAAAAAAAAAAAAAAAAAAGAATTCTGGAGTGGGTTGCCATGTCCTCTTCCAGAGTATCTTCCCGACCCAGAAACTGAACCTGTGTCTCCTGCTTGGCAGGCAGATCCTTCACTACTGACCCACCTGGACTGGATTTGAAATGTCCCAGCTAGGGGTGACTTGGCAATCTTGGATCCTCAGGCTATGAAGTTGTTGGCATAAGTGTCCTTGAAGGAGTTCCCTTTCTTCTTTCCCTTCCTTCTATCCTTTTCTTTTTCTAAATGTAAATAATTTAAAATTCTAATCTTACCTAGGTATATACAAATCTGAAAGTAGGCATAGTCTTTGAGTTTGCGGCTTTGAAACAACTGCAAATTGAAAACAAATTCACGGATTGAATTTCAACAAAATGGCAAACACAACATTCAGATTAGCAGTGTCGATTTAACATGATGGATGACTGTTTGCTAACACCGAATCTCCACTCGTGGCATTAGTACTGGGCCAACTGGTAGGATGAAGATGTTTTGGTTTTGGCATGCTTGTATTTCCATGCAGTGTATCAGATGATTCTTCTACCACTTCCCTCTGCTTAAACTACTGCAAGGCTTTGGTCCACATCGCATATTGGTACATCATTTGACATTCACTTCACATAAATCCATAACTTAATTACTGAGACAGATCCAGATTTTGTGGGGCCTGAATAGAATACAATTTTGAGGAATTCCTTTAGTGCAAAGAATGAAAACAGAATTACTAGCACCCTTTTCAAAGCCTTGGAAGGGATCTGTGCACATGAGGACTCTGAATCTCAACCTTCATTACCTTCTTGCTAAATCCATCTGTGTTCATCAGTCAAATCCTTCTCTATTTTTTTTTTTTTATCCCTTCTTGCCAATAAAGCAGTACCATCCCAAAACAATCAGGAGTGGCATTTTTTTTTTTTTTAATGTTAAGAAGATCAACTTGAAATGACATCATTAGTGCTTTTAAGGTTAGTCTCAAAATAAAAACAGAGAATTAAACATTATCATTGGTAACACAGAGAAAGTTGAGAAGAACCTGTCTATCAAGTTCTCTTCCACCGATACATTTCCTCAGAGGAGAGATACCCGGGGGGAGCTTTAGGGCTCTTGCTATTTTTGCTGTGTTGGGTTTACAGTAGTCAAAATTTGGGAATAGAGAGTTTAGTAGTTCCCTGGAAAATCTTTCCTCAACCTGCCAGGCTTCTCAGGGTTTGATTTTTGAGCACAGCTACTGTGAGTTGACAACGCCTGGGCTCTATATTTTGCCTGATTCCTGGCCTGATAGCAAGGTTGGGAGGAGCCGTGGGCAGGCAGGGCCAAAGTGAACATTAGGCCGTTATTTCTCTGGGCTCCAGAGGGACACACACACAATACAGACGTCAGGATCTGTCTCAGAATTGATGTCACAGAGTCCAACAGGTATGATGAGGTCTGCTGTGAGTCGCAACTCTGGAGGCAGGCAAACAGTGGGCACAGACAGTATGAATGGGTCAGACAGGCAAAGGAAATGGGGTCAGAAAGAATTTGGAGGCAGGACGTCAAGTATTCACAGTATGATCATGCAAGTCCCAAGTTTTGGGCCCAAGGTCTTCCTGTCTTTCTTCCCTGGGGGATCTCAAATCTACAGGACTGCTCTTAGGCTCACAAAAGTTAGGTCTGCAGCCACATGTAAGGACAGGAAACAGATGTGTCTCTTTCTTAGCAGGGAGAGCCAGGAATTGAGACAGACTAGGATCTGGGACACTTAACTGCAGTGCTTGTATCTGGACAAATATCTCCTCGCACAACAAAATACAAAGAAACTATAAGAGACTAAAAATAATTGTGTGCATGGGTAGTTGGGAGAAATTATGGACTATATTCTTTACCAACTGACGGCTCTGACGGTAAAGAATACACCTGCAATGTGGGAGACCTTGGTTGTGAAAATCCCCTGGATGAGGGCACGGCAACCCATTTCAGTATTCTTGCCTGGAGAATCCTCACAGACAGAGGAGGCTGGCGGGTTGCAGTCCATGGAGTCACAAAGAGTCAGACATGACTGAGCAACTAAGTACCCACGCATGCACATGGACTAGATACAGAAAGATTAAAACAACAACAACAACAACAAAAAACCCCCCACCAAATTCTACTTCTGAAGAGCTATGAGCAAAAGCAGGGTGTCGGGAGCAAAAGTAGGGTTCTGCTCATGTCCTCTGCACCCACAACCACAGAAGGGGTGGGGTGGGCACACCACCTAAGCAAGCTCTCTGCTGCTGGGACCTGCCCCTATCCTCACTCCAATGAGAAATGAGCTCGCCCCACTGCAAGGGAACATGCTGTTTGTTCTTGCTCCCTCCTGCTGCAGAAGAGGCCCCAATAAAGCCTTGCCTGAATTTCTTATCTGGCATCCAATCAATTTCTATTGATCAAGGAGGCCAAGAACTCTGGTAGGTAACAGGACTATTTTTACTAGAGCTGACTGGAGAATGAACTATATAATAATCCAGGTCTGCCCTCCTCCCTCAGGCTCTCTTCCTTTTAAGATACGAAAATCTTCCAGGAAAATCCCACAGACGATAGCCTCCAGGTTGCCAGTATCCAGGATGCAAATTCTGATTTTAGTTCCAAGAAAATGTCTTTCTTGAAAAATATTTGAGACTTGGCACCAAACTTTATATCTCCCTGTCTTAATGGGGTTACTGTGAAGTTCAAGTGTGAAAGTGTTTAGCAATTGGTGCAGATCCACGCTGCACCAGGTTATTGTAATCCCATTTCTTTCCAGTGTAGTTGCTGATTTTTATCTCACCTGATAGTTGTTCCCAGATAAGATTATCTCACTTTCCTGGTGACTCAAGTGGAAAAGAATCTGCCTGCCAATGTAGGAGATGTTGGTTCAATCCCTGGGCTAGGAAGATCCCCTGGAGAAGGAAATGGTAACCCACTCCAATATTCTTGCCTGGGAAATCCCATGGACAGAGGAGCCTGATGGGCTACAGCCCTTGGGGTCTCAAAGAGTAGGAAACCACTTAGTGACTAAATAACAACAATGATGAGATTATCTCATCTGATAATATATTTTATTGAGATATAACTGATATAGCATATTAAGACAGAGGAGCCTTGTGGGCTACAGTCCATGGGGTTGCAAAGCATCGGACACGACTGAGTGACTTCATTTTACTTTACTTTATTATTTTAATATCAGATGTACAACATACTGTTTAGATTTTTCTGTAGGATACTGATCATCACAAGAAGTCTACTTAATGTCCATTACCACACATAGTTACAATTTTTTCCCTTGTGACTATAAATTCTTTTTTATTTTGGTTTCCTTTGTCTCTTTTTTATGCTTTTTTTTCCTTTTCTATTTCTGGTGAAAAATTATTCCTTTGGAAGTTTTATATCAGAAGAAATATTTTTAGAGAAGGGAGAGTTCCTCAGATTCAAAAGAGAACTTTTTATTTTTTTTTAAACTCATAGCTGTTTAAACTACCAAATTAACCTCTTATCTAATCAAGGAGGCCTTTCACACAATACACTCAACTGATGCTTGGGTAGAATAGCATTCATTCCCAGTCACATGAGGTCTTATCAGTTATAAGACAGAAAAAGAATTAGCCACTCTGGCATTGAGAGAGGATCCCTGTTCATTTTCCTTGAAATATTTAGGGGGGTATGAATCTGAAAGTTTATGAAGTAAACAGGTTGTTTTATTCAGGGAACCTTCTCTAAAACAGTTAGCAGGGCTCATCTGATGACATTAACTTTGGTGGTAATTTCTATGATGTCAAGGGCACACTGAAGATTGCAGAGGGATTAAGGCCAACCTGAACAAGCAAAGAGTTATGGTCCATTGACTTGGCTTGGCAGGCTGCACCGAAAGTTGGCACCTTTTCACTGCCTGATCCTATACAACCCAAGTTTGTGGTGGTAGGCTACTCTCACGTGCCCAGAAAAGGTGAAACAGACAAGGTGGGAAACTTAAAACGCTA
The DNA here is from genome assembly GCA_006410615.1 of Neotragus moschatus. NCBI lineage: Eukaryota > Metazoa > Chordata > Mammalia > Artiodactyla > Bovidae > Neotragus > Neotragus moschatus. The sequence goes on from SJYA01002689.1 coordinate 529,789, forward strand.
TGCACCCTCCTGGACAATATGCTCGAAACCCACAAGACGTCCAGAGCTGCCCGAGGATTAAAATATTAAGAATCAAGTTCTTTTTCTTTTTTTTCTTTAGAACATTTCAAAAATAAACTTCGTTTCTCTTTACCCTTCTTCCGCCCATTCCCCAAATTTTCCAGATATGTCTTTTTCCTAAGACCTTTTTAATTCCTCATGTGATTATCAAGTCTTCTGTGAAAGGAGTCAGGTTTGCCCAGGAACTTCACTGAATAAAGATGAGTGTATATTTTAAAAAGGAAACAGCTGGATGGCAAAAGCCAGGGAGGGAGGCAGCTCTTGTTTCATTAGGGAAGGGAAGTTTGAGGGCTCAGAGGGAACTGGCCGGCAGCCATGGTGGGGAGAAGAAGAGGAAACACATGATCATAAAGAACTAATCATGAAAAATGGAAAGTGAGGGCGGGCCAAGAGCAACAAGCAATAAATAGATTTGGAAGCCGGGAAAAGCCGAAGACGAGCACAAAGCTATCTCAGGAAAGGGGCAGCGAGGGCGTGTGCGTTTCATTGGAAAAAAATTAATAATTCTGAAAATCATTCAAATGTCCTATGGCAAATGTCTGAAGATAACTTTTCAAACTCTGGTTTTCTTTTGTGCCATTTTGAAGTCTATTTCAGTGCATAGGAAAACAAAATAGAACTAGAGGGAGACGGTTGATGTATAATGTACCAGAGTATTTGGTTTCTTCCTTTCTGGTTTTTTTGTTTGTTGTTTTGTTTTGTTTTGCTTAATTTTAATTTCTGCCTCATGGTAGGGAAAGGAAGCAATTAGTTTGGCTCTGTAAGGTCAAAGA